>CM034241.1:12699053-12942627 GCA_019916065.1 Vitellaria paradoxa
TTTGGTGTTGCTTTAAAGGAGGCGTGCATTAGACTTAATTTTGGCTTGTGAACTTAATTTTCGGAATTTTAAAATTAAAATTATAAATGAAGTCCATTTTAAACTTTTCATATTTCATCTCCTCCTACAATTAATAATTTTTTAGGGTGTAGGAAGCGTAAAGAAGAGTATGTTTAGTAATTTTAATTTTAAAATTATATTTTTTCATGTATAAAAATTTTATTTCTTGAATTATATGTTGATTTTACTTCTAAAATAGTTCTAGATTTTTACCTTTTTTTTTCCGGTTAAGTAGCTCTAGATTTCTATTGGAGGAAATTTGTGCATCATTTTTAAATTTTCTTTTTTAATATTTTTTATCGACAATAATTTATTTTATTTTTTTAATATTTAATAACTCTAAATGCAGTGAGAATAAAGATGTCATTCAATTAATTTCTTTTTGATCTGTACCACTACCAGAAATCAAGCTTTTAGACCCCAAAAACATAACGGACACCAAAGTCCAAGGCGGTCGCTAATTGCAAACTAGCAATCACCAATCTTGGACACTCTCCTTTCCTGTTGGTTGTTCCCGTGTTGTAATTCTTCTCCCTCGACCTCCTTCATCTCTAGGGCATAGTTTTAAAAATCGGACTGAATTGGCCGGTTCAATCGGTTGAATGGTTGACCGGTCCAAAAAACGGTCAGATTAATTGCCTAAACCCGTTTGAACTTTGAACCGGTGAAAAATCAGTAACTCGGCAGTTAAACCATTGAACCGTTGAACTGGTGTTCATTTTGCCGGTTCAACCGGCCTTTTTTTTTATTTTCTTGAATGGTAATGGAACTGGTAAAATCACTAGCGATGAGAACGACTTGCAAATTCTAGAAGCAGCTCAAGACCTCCAGAGAGTGCATATATATATATATATATATTCTTATAGATTATTATATTCGAAAGGGAAAGTTTTCGTAGACTCGATTTATCTCTGTGTGTTTGGCAGTAAATTTTACTGTGTGAAAGAGAAGATGTAGGCTTACCAGTGGAAGAGCTTCTACGAGGATGAAGATCGTCCGGAGAAGCCTCGGTGCTACGGCGTCACCGAGATGAGGGGACCTCACTACACTCTACTCGGCCAAAACCTCTTTCAGGTCTCTCTCATGTCCTCTCTCTCTTTATATATATGTATATGTATATATATTATATAATATCAAATTTCTTCATTTAGTCGAATTCGAATTTTTGTGGCTTTTAATTACGTACAGAGTTGTTGAATTTATCTTGTGTTTTGGGGATCAGGGAAGGGTCTAATTTTTGGTGTTAGCTGTGTTTAATCGAAATCATTTTTACGGGTTTGATTTTGATTTATTTTCAAATGCTTTTATTTTTGCTTAATTTTACTTATATAATATATTAGTTTTAAGTAATTTTATTTTAGGACATCTTTTATTAATAAAACAAAACAAAATAAAAGAATATGTGAAAAAATATAAATTTTTAAAATTATTATATAATTTTAATATATTTTATATTTTATTTATATATTTAAATAAATTTATGACGTCACGGTTCAACTCCGGTTCAATTCCGGTTGAATTCCGGTTGAACCGACGGTTGAACTACTAACTCGTGATCAGGTCACTTTTCCAGTTCGATGAACGATTCGATTTTTAAAACATTACTCTACGGATGTAAAAAGGTTGGGTCAGGCCTGACTGCCCCTTAAGCGGGGGTCGACCTGACCTGAGATTGACTCACCCCTATTGCCCTAGTGACTCTTCAGGTCAAGTCAGCTCAGGTTAGGGTTACTAATCCTTGCCCCTAATTTGTCCCAGTTGACTCAGTCTATTTTTAATATCTTTTATAAAGTAAATAACATATAAAATAAAACTCAAACAAACAAATTAAAATAATTATTGACAAAAAAGAAAATTTATTAAACAATAAACAGTTACATAATTAACATTAAATTCAAATTACAAATGTAGAATTGTAAAAAAAAAAAAAATGCTAGAGTAATAAATAGATGCATCACTCCAGGTCTTATACATGCCAATTAGACTGGCACCTATAAGATTGACTATCATTTGTAAATATTGCTCTATCTATACATCATTATCATTCATCACTAGATTCACTAGTATGTTCTTCTCTTTTACCATATATATTATATCAAATTCAAGGGCAAATTGCTCTTTTTCGTCATCTTTTTGTATCTTTTTCGATAAGATACTAATTTTGTAAACACATTAAGACCTCTACTGTTTAAGGCGCCAGTTGACTCCTAAATTGACTAATAACACACTCATTTGTACTAAATGCTTGCTTGGATGATACCGTAGAAACTAAAAATACAAGAATATCATGGGCTAAAACTAAATGGACTGAAAATTTAGATTTTTATCCCTTCCACCAGTCTAAAAGATTGAAGTCGTCTTCATGTTCTATCGGAAGTATACCCAGATAACGTTGCCGGTCGGATAAAGATGAGCTACCATTTATTGATGAATCTATCCAATCGAGATTTCATTCTTCTCCAAAGGGAGGTATTGCCAAAGTCATGGTGAGAGGATATTATTGTGGCGGTGGTTGTTTGGGCAGTTGTACGATTAGTATCACACTGACCTAACAACTTCCATTAGCTTTTTAATATTATTTAATTATTCTTGGACATTTTCAGGGCCATATATCATCTCTAATAATTGAAAACAATGATCTTCGTTATATCTAAGGTCTAAAATAGTGGTAAAACCAAAATATATGGGAAATGGATTAAAATATTTATTAAAATTTTGCATCATTATAACAACCATATCAGTGTAATATTCTTAGACAATGTATTTTTGAAAATTTCATCAATTACCACCAGTTGATAACCAACAGTAGAAGAGATAGGATAATAAATCTCACAAATATTTTAGAAGCAATGTCAAAAACATGTAACAAATTTTTATAAAAAATTACATTTACCCAATCAATGGGCTCAATAATTTGTAGACCAATAGCTTGATTATTTAAAATAAATAAATCAATTACTTTTTGATATTTAATAGTAACTTTTAGCATAACATAGGTCGAATTCCATCTTATATTAATTTCCATAGGTAATTTCCTAGGTTTTAAACCAATTTGAGTACATATACTGGCAAATAAATGAATTCCTTTCGGAGAACTCATAATACAAATTACAGCTTGTTTTATTTTAACAATAGAGGATTCATAAATATCTAATCCATCTTTTACAATTAAATTTAAGTACATGGATATAGGCAAAGCATTAGATAAGTAATTAAAACAAACATCATTATATGAAGTATTACTAAAGTAATAGAAAATATTTTTCCAAATAATCTTTATGATGGAAGTTCATTAAACATAAGCTCCCCAACACTCAATCCACTGTAGGGTTGTTCAACTAATTTAAATGAAATAAAGCATTTATTTAATTTCTAATTTTTGTCAATGTAATTTATGCAAATATATTCAATACCTTCGCAAGACTTCCATATATTGGAAGTCAAACAAACGTTTCCTTCAAAATTTTCAAAATAAGTTTTTAATTGATCTTTTTTGTTTCAAAATCTCAGAAACATGATTTTTTTAAGTATTTCTTGAAAAATCGCGATATTTTGGTGTAAAATTATCGCGAAGAACTTCTTCAAATTTTTGATTTTTACTTATTGTGAAAGGTTGTTCATCTTTAACAATAAATCTAACTAAATTATTTTGTGTTTATGTGGGGTCATAAGAAAAAAAATATTTAAATTACCCCCATCATTACCTAATTGAATTTGGGTAGCATGTGAAAAAAAATGATCAATTATAGAATTGATGCAAGGATTATGTCAGTACCTTCTATTTAAATGTCTTTTTAGGTGATTAGTTCCAAAAGTAGTCCTACCATCTAATAAATCCCCACAAATGTTACATTTGGCCTTACGCATTCCATCGTCGCGTGTGATTCTAATAAAAAAATCCCACACTTTGGAATAGGCACATTGTTGGCCATGCTGCAATAATGATGCACAACATCACCATTTGTACTAGTAGATGATGGTGTTGGTGTTGCAAATTGCTCTTAAGGGGGAGAAGATATTGAGTCTGCACCTTCCAAAAAAAAAAATTGGAGTCTCTAGGATCCATTTGTAAAAAATAATTTCATGGAAAAAATTAAGTATGCAAATTAAAAAAAATTGTATGTATGCAAATTTAAAAAAATAAAGTATTAACTTGGAATAATTTGAAACTTTAAACTACTCAATCTTTCAATCTTGACTTCAAATTTAACAGAATTGTATACAATTGAGCACAATTTAAGAACACACTTGAGATTTGCTATCTTGATAGTATAGAAATTTGAGAGAGGAGAGAATTGGAGTTTTTATGATTTTTGAATGAATATGTGTGGTGGTATTTATAATGAAAGCTTAGGGGAGTTTGTAATTTTTTAGGGGTTTTTTGTAATTAATTTAAATTTTTTGACCATTGGAAGTGCAAACGACTAGCCCAACAGATGGAAAAAAAAAAAAAGGCTAGTTGGGGCAACTATCAAAAGAAAAAGGGAAAAATTTTAAATCATCCCCCTCCCCCCCCCCAAAGGTCACAAAACCACATAGGGAAAAGGAATGGGGTGTGTGGGTTGGCGAGGCTAGCGGGCAGCAGTCCTTGAGTTGGGTCTCGGGGAATAAAAAATAGAGAAATAATAATAACATATTAGAGAAATAATAATAACATATTAGAGAAATAATAATGTTGTCCCAAATAGCAACACTAGAGGGGGTGAATAGGGTTGCTTAAAAATTTTACAAATAAAAATTTCAACCCTAAAACAAATATGTCAAGATGAATATGAAATGCACCAAAAAAAATTATTCAATATTTGTGAATGAAGAGTGAGTGCTAGTGTTTGCAATAAATATAAAGAGAAGGGAAGAGAAGCAAACACAATCGATTTATAGTGGTTCGGCTTCAATGTTGCCTACGTCCACTCCCCCAAGGCCTTCCTTGAGATTTCTCCACTATTCTTTGAAGAGCTTATTACACACTAGCTTCCCAAGGTGCTAGAAACCTTTTCCAAGTGATTTTATCCCCAAATCACTCACACAAGTCTCTCTCAAAGAAAGTCTCTTGTTTTGGTCCTAACACTTGAACCAAAACCAACAAGAGCTCACCCAACTCTCACAAATTAAAAGGGCTTTAAATTTCCCTTTCTTACAACAACAATGATGAGTTTAAAACTCAACCAAATCAAAAAGAAACTCTCACAAGTTGAATATGAAAGATGAAGCACAAATGTGAGAAGAAATCACTCTATGTTTGCAAAGTTATGGAATTTCTTGTATCTCTTTGTAAGCACTTCTTTCTTGCCTTGTTCCTCTACTTGAATCTGAGTTTGAGGCTCTATTTATAGATGAAAATCTGCAAATGGCCGTTACTAAGTGAAAAGACACTTTTGCCCTTGAAAGAAATTGAATTTCCTTGCTTCCAATGCTGTCTTTCAGATTCAGATTTTCTGAGATATATTTGTGACCATTTTTCACCCTCAGAACGTTCAAATCTGACATTGCCTCAGAGTAAAGACTTTGTAGATATATAAGTCAGCCATCACATGTCAAATTTTGAGCTTCATCCAACGGTTAGATAGTCAGATATGGCTTCTGAACCGAGACCAGCTTCTGATAGCTTTTTCTGACATTCTGAATCTGTGTTTCCCGTTTAAGCTTCCGTTTCACTAAGATAATTTTAGAATTAGAAGAAACTTAAACTACAAAAGTTGTAGCTTTTTGAGTCTTCTTTTCACACACCAAAAATCAGAAATTTTAAAGCTGTATAGTATGAGTTATGTCTCAAAATCTAAGACTAGCTCCAGAATCCAGAATTAAAAACCTTTCTATAATGCCTAATGTTCCAACTCATGTTTTGATACCTTAACGTCAGATTCACAAAAATCTCCCTTCGGTAAAGTTGTAGATATGGACGTCTAGTTTACGGTATTAAAATTTCATGAAAATTAAACCGTTGGATCTTAAGATATCATCTATATACTAACACGTGTCTGATTTCTCTGTTTATCCGAGTTAACCTCTAGTTCAAATATTCATCTTACTTTGATTTCTATTACTCCAAACTTTGAAATTCCTTTATTCCTTCATCCAAATTATGTGAAAATATCTAAAAAATAATATCAATCTCTTCCAACTCTATTATCTTGAATCTATCAAATGAATTGTAACATTTCTTACAACGTCTATTTAAAAATTTATTGTGAAAATTTAATTCAATGTTTGTTATCATCAAAATCATTTATAAAACTAACTTTATAAACCTTGGGCCAACAATCTCCCCCTTTTTGATGATGACAAACAATTGATGATTTAAGATAAAATTTTCAAAAGACATAAATCATGAAAAGATTTTCTATTCATAGAAGTTCAATCAATCATCAATATCTTATCTTTCTCCCCCTTTGACATCATCAAAAATAATGTTAGGAGAGAAAAAATTGTTAAAATTAGTTCTAATTCTCCCCCTAAATATATGCATCAATGTTAATGTAAAAATGATATCATTAGAATATATTTAGCTCCTCTTAAATATATGATAGTAAAATAAGCATTAATGAGCGAATAAGGAAATCAATATCATATTGGATTAGACATACCAAGTTCTCTACGAATATAACAAAATCTATCCTCATTCAATGGCTTAGTAAAAATATCGGCTAGTTGATTTTCTATTCTAATAAATTCAAGAATAATATCACATTTTTGAACATGATCTCTAAGAAAATGGTGTCTAATTTCAATGTGTTTGGTTCTAGAATGTTGAATGGGATTCTTTGATAAATTAATAGCACTAGTATTATCACAATTAATTGGATATGATCAAAGTAGAGTCCAAAATCTTCTAACTGTTGTTTCATCCATAAAATTTGTGCACAATAACTTCCAGCTGCGATATACTCGGTTTTCGCAGTAGACAATGCTACGGAATTTTGCTTCTTGCTAAACCATGATATAAGTGAATGACCTAGAAATTGACAAGTTCCACTAGTACTTTTTCTATCAACCTTGCATCCCGCAAAGTCCGCATCGGAGTAACCAATAAGGTCAAAAGCAATATCCCTAGGATAAAATAATCCTAAATTAGGTGTTCCTAATAAATATCTAAGAATACGTTTAACGGCAATAACATGAGATTCCTTAGGGCATGATTGAAATCTAGCGCACATGCATACACTAAACATAATATCGGGTCTACTTGCCGTTAAGTATAAGAGTGAGCCAATCATTCCTCTATAAAGTTTTTCATCAACTTTCTTACCATTTTCATCCTTGTCAAGTTTGGTTGAAGGACTCATAGGAGTCCCAATAGGCTTTGCATTTTTCATTCCAAACCTCTTGAGTAGATCTTTTGTGTACTTGGCTTGGTTTATGAAGATGCCTTCCTTAGTTTGCTTAATTTGAAGTCCAAGAAAATAATTTAGCTCTCCCATCATACTCATTTCAAATTCACCTTGCATGCTCCTAGCAAATTCTTGACAAAGAGAGTCATTAGTAGCACCAAATATAATATCATCCACATATATTTGAATAATAAGCATATCATGATTTTTGGTTTTAATAAAAAAAGTAGTGTCAATTTGTCCTCTAGTAAAACCATTTTCAATCAAAAATTTACTTAATCTTTCATACCAAGATCTTGGAGCTTGTTTTAAACCATATAAAGCCTTTTTTAATTTATAAACATGATTTGGGAATTCATAATTTTCAAAACCAGGAGGTTGTTCAACATAAACTTCTTCCGAAATGTATCCATTTAAAAAAGCACTTTTAACATCCATTTGATAAAGTTTGAAATTTCTAAAACATGCAATTGCAAGTAACATTCTAATTGCTTCTAATCTAGCTACCGGAGCAAAAGTTTCATCAAAATCAATTCCTTCTTCTTGATTAAAACCTTGGGCAACCAATCGAGCTTTATTTCTAATAACTATCCCGGATTCATCCATTTTATTTCTAAAAATTTATTTTGTTCCAATCACGGGATGATCATTAGGTCTTGGGACTAAATCCCAAACTTGATTTCTTTTAAATTGATTAAGCTCTTCTTGCATAGCTAAAATCCAACTTTCATCATTCTTGGCTTCTTGAAAACATTTAGGCTCAATTTGAGAAAGAAAAGCTAGATTATTACAAATATTTCTAAGAGATGAACGAGTAGTTATACCTTTGGATGGATCACCAATGATTAAATCCTTAGGGTGATTGTGAGTGTATCTCCATTCTTTTGGTAAGTCTTCTTTATTGTTCTTGAACTCATCAAGCTTTGGAGCATTTTCAATGACTAATGGTTCTTCTTTATCTTCATTCGTTGACTTTACTTCTCGCTCTTGGATAGTGATGCTTTTCATTCTTTGTTCTAATCTTATTTCATCATCATTTTCAATATTCTTGGAAGAAAATGTGTTAGATTCATCAAATGCAATATGAATAGATTCTTCTACAACTAAAGTTCTTTTATTATATACTCTATAAGCTTTACTAGAAGTAGAATATCCAAGAAATATTGCTTCATCCGATTTAGCATCAAATTTTCCCAAATTGTCTTTATTATTTTTTAAAACAAAACATTTACAACCAAATGCATGAAAATAGCTAATATTAGGCTTTCTTCCATTCCATAGCTCATATGGAGTTTTCTTTATAATGGGTCTAATCATTACTCGGTTTATAATATGGCAAGCGGTGTTAACCGCCTCGGCCCAAAAGTACTTTGGTAGATTATTTTCACAAAGCATAGTTCTAGCTATTTCTACAAGAGTCCTATTCTTCCTCTCAACTACACCATTTTGTTGAGAAGTTCTAGGAGCCGAGAAATTATGATCTATTCCATGTTCATCACAATATTTTTCAAAAGAAGAATTTTCAAGTTCTCTACCATGGTCACTTCTAATTGAAGAAATAAGAAATCCCTTTTTATTTTGAAGTTTCCGACAAAGTTTTGTAAAAGCATAGAAAGCTTCATCCTTGTGAGCTAAGAATGCCGCCCATATAAATCTAGAGTAATCATCAACAACCACAAGTGCATATGATTTTCCACCAGGACTTAAAGTCCTAGTAGGGCCAAATAGATCCATGTGTAGTAGTTGTAATGGCCTAGAAGTTGAAACTATATTTTTAGATTTGAAAGATGTTTTAACTTGTTTTCCAAATTGACATGCATCACATAATTTGTCTTTTTCAAATTTAATATTAGGTAAACCAACAACTAAGTCATTTTTGGAAAGTTTTGAAATTAAATCCATGCTAGCATGTCCAAGTCTTCTATGCCATAACCAACTATTATCACTCATTACTGAAAAACATTTGACATCATTTAAGGATAAATCATTTAGATGAACAACATAAACATTTTCATGTCTATGCCCTACAAATAATGTCTTATGGTCATTAATGTTCTCTATGATGCAATGGGAATGATCAAATATAACACGATTATCTTTATCACATAATTAACTAATACTAAGCAACTTATGTTTTAAACCTTCAACTAATAATACATTTTCAATAGTAGGGAATGGAGGTTTACCAATGTTACCTATACCAATAATTCTTCCTTTGCTATTGTCTCTAAAAGTGACAAATCCTCCATTTTTAGAAGATAAAAAAGTGAACATGGTTGCATCACCCGTCATATGCCTTGAGCAAGCACTATCAAAGAACCACCTTTCACTCTTTGATTTATATTTCAAGCAAACCTCATTCTCTTCTTCTTGAGCCATAAAACAAATGTTTGCAATTTCTTCTCCATGTGACTCATTATCGGAGGAACTATCATCGCTATCTCCCCATGTTGCCACCATTGCATTCTTTTTGTCCTTTTTATAACTCCTTTTGAGTTGAGGACATTCGGGCTTGATATGGCCGGGCTTTTTGCATTCATAACAAATGATAATATCTTTCTTACTTGAATCTCCTTTGATTGTCTCCTTCTTGTGGAATTTTCTTCCATCTTGCTTCTTTTTGTTAATGTATTTCTTGAATTTTCTAGTGATCATAGCAATGTCTTCATCATCTTCATCACTTGATTCATCCACATTTTTATCATTAAATGTGGACTTGAAGGCAATTCATTTCTTCTTTTTGGAGTCTTCTTCCTCATTAGCTTTTAAAGTAATCTCATGGGTCATAAGAGAACCCAAGAGTTCATCTAAACTCAATCTCGTGAGATCTTTTGCTTCTTGGATGACCGTCACCTTTGGTTCCCATCCCTTTGGCAAAGACCTAAGAATTTTTCTCACCATTTCAACATTAGTATAGATTTTACCAAGAGATTTCAAACTATTTATAATATCGGTAAATCTAGTAAACATTTCCGAAATAGACTCATCCGGTTTCATTTTAAACAATTCATAATGATGAACAAGCATACTAATTTTAGACTCTTTAACTTGATTAGTACCTTCATGAGTGACTTCTAATTTATCCCAAATTTCTTTAGCGGTTTCACATGTAGAAATTCTATTAAACTCATTATGGTTAAGTGCACAATATAACATGTTCATAGCTTTGGCATTTAGTTGGACTTTAGCTTCATCGGCTTCGGTCCATTCACTTTCATCCTTGGGAACAATCCTATTATCTACGGTTTTAGAAGGAACATAAGGTCCATTAGATATGACTTTCCATGACCCATAATCAATGGCTTGAACATAGATTCTCATTCTAGCCTTCCAATAATTATAGTTTGTTCCATTGAACAAAGGAGGTCGGTGGGTCGATTGGCCTTCAAAAGTGGAGGCACCAAAAGATGTTGCCATGATCTTAACTCTTTGACAGTTAAGTCAAAATAAGAGCCCTTGCTCTGATACCAATTGTTGTCCCAAATAGCAACACTAGAGGGGGTGAATAGGGTTGCTTAAAAATTTTACAAATAAAAATTTCAACCCTAAAACAAATATGTCAAGATGAATATGAAATGCACCAAAAAAAAATTATTCAATATTTGTGAATGAAGAGTGAGTGCTAGTGTTTGCAATAAATATAAAGAGAAGGGAAGAGAAGCAAACACAATCGATTTATAGTGGTTCGGCTTCAATGTTGCCTACGTCCACTCCCCCAAGGCCTTCCTTGAGATTTCTCCACTATTCTTTGAAGAGCTTATTACACACTAGCTTCCCAAGGTGCTAGAAACCTTTTCCAAGTGATTTTATCCCCAAATCACTCACACAAGTCTCTCTCAAAGAAAGTCTCTTGTTTTGGTCCTAACACTTGAACCAAAACCAACAAGAGCTCACCCAACTCTCACAAATTAAAAGGGCTTTAAATTTCCCTTTCTTACAACAACAATGATGAGTTTAAAACTCAACCAAATCAAAAAGAAACTCTCACAAGTTGAATATGAAAGATGAAGCACAAATGTGAGAAGAAATCACTCTATGTTTGCAAAGTTATGGAATTTCTTGTATCTCTTTGTAAGTACTTCTTTCTTGCCTTGTTCCTCTACTTGAATCTGAGTTTGAGGCTCTATTTATAGATGAAAATCTGCAAATGGCCGTTACTAAGTGAAAAGACACTTTTGCCCTTGAAAGAAATTGAATTTCCTTGCTTCCAATGCTGTCTTTCAGATTTAGATTTTCTGAGATATATTTGTGACCATTTTTCACCCTCAGAACGTTTAAATCTGATATTGCCCCAGAGTAAAGACTTTGTAGATATATAAGTCAGCCATCACCTGTCAAATTTTGAGCTTCATCCAACGGTTAGATAGTCAGATATGGCTTCTGAACCGAGACCAGCTTCTGATAGCTTTTTCTGACATTCTGAATCTGTGTTTCCCGTTTAAGCTTCCGTTTCACTAAGATACTTTTAGAATTAGAAGAAACTTAAACTACAAAAGTTGTAGCTTTTTGAGTCTTCTTTTCACACACCAAAAATCAGAATTTTTAAAGCTGTATAGTATGAGTTATGTCTCAAAACCTAAGACTAGCTCCAGAATCCAGAATTAAAAACCTTTCTGTAATGCCTAATGTTCCAACTCATGTTTTGATACCTTAACGTCAGTTTCACAAAAATCTCCCTTCGGTAAAGTTGTAGATATGGACGTCTAGTTTACTGTATTAAAATTTCATGAAAATTAAATCTTTGGATCTTAAGATATCATCTATATACTAACACGTGTCTGATTTCTCTGTTTATCCGAGTTAACCTCTAGTTCAAATATTCATCTTACTTTGATTTCTATTACTCCAAACTTTGAAATTCCTTTATTCCTTCATCCAAATTATGTGAAAATATCTAAAAAATAATATCAATCTCTTCCAACTCTATTATCTTGAATCTATCAAATGAATTGTAACATTTCTTACAACGTTTATTTGAAAATTTATTGTGAAAATTTAATTCAATGTTTGTTATCATCAAAATCATTTATAAAACTAACTTTATAAACCTTGGGCCAAAAAATAACAACATAATAATTTACGTTAAAAGTTCCCAAATTGGAGAAAAATCATAAACACTCAAAAAAGAAAATCTACTATGTTAAAAATTGTACAATCACATAATTTTTCCTCTTACACCCAATACCCTCATACACCCACAAAGCAATTCCCTAACATTTTGTTTGGAAACATTTCTCTATTAGAATTTATTTGATTTTAAAATAAAGAATTGAATTGATTTGATTTGACCAGGTAAGTAAAATTTTGTGTTTGGAGCACACTTTGAATTGAAAAATTAAATTGATTTGATTTAAGAGAAATATCAAATTTGACCATGTTAATAGGAAATAAAAAAATATAATGAATATGATATATAATGATAAATTTGTTCACATACTTAAGATGTGTTTGGAGTGATAAAAAGTAAGATAAAATAAGACAAATTGAGATAAGTTGTGGGTTTTTAATTCGTACAATAAGATAAAAAGTGAATAACTTTTAGAGATTTTTATAATTTTTCGGAGATTTTTTTTTTTTTTTTGTTTTTTAGCACACCAAATGGTGCCTTAGATGGCTTAAAAAATAATGAATTCTCTTCAAATTCTATTGTTTTGGATTAGATTTCAAATGATATAGAAATATCAAAATTTAAGTTATAAAATGAAATCAAATCCAACTCATAAAATTTTAATTTACCTCTACACATAAAAATTGGTGAGAATTCTCATCAATTGAAATCAAATCCTATAAAATCCACCATTCCAAACGGATTGTAAAAAAACTTTTACTCTTAGCTTACAGAAAAGAAATTTAACTAGAGACAAAATTTGTTACACAAAACTTTAACTGATGCATCTTTACCAAACAAAAATGAGTCTTTATTTATAACTTCACAAGACCTCTTTTCTTTCATGGGCAAAATGATGTAAGACTCCAAAGGAGTTACCACACTAACAATTTCCACCTTGGTAACTTTAGTTGGTCCCACATCCAAACTCCACCTCTAGGAGAATTTTCTGAAACCATAACTCTCAGTTATAGAGAATTGTCATGCTCCACTATAAAGAGGATACTTAGAATAAACTAATTTCAAACATTTCACTTCAGCTCATATTGAAAACAACCTTATTAAAAAATTATGAAGCAACTCCCATGTTTGGCTTTCCTGTAAGTTCATCAGCCATCTACATAAATTTTCACCAAACATCCGGCATCAATGCCAAACTAATGCTTGTGTGCAAACTTGTGAACCTGCTAACAGTAACACATCCTCCATCATGACAACGTTGGAGATTAGCGACATGCCATGAAAATGTACATATCCCTTTTAGAGGAGATCATCTTCTATAGAGACACTCACAGTGTTAGCGATATTGTCAATCTCTACATTTATTGAATTGGAGCAACTTGCTGAACCCACTCCACTGATGATATCAGGGGTTGGCCTACCTTTCAACACCTTATGCAGTCCTAACTAAATCAAAATGTCTCTAACTTGCACTTGCTACAAGACAAAATTGATTCTCTCATTGAATATTTCCACCTCAAATCTGACATAATTTGAAGCCCTACCTCTTAACTTCTGCCTTAATGAATTTTATCATAGAAATAAATAGTAACCACTAAGTAAGTTCCTAAGAAAGATTGGAGGCATCATATTAGTCCCACTTAAAACCCAATCTCCTAAACGGAACCTTCTTGGACTTGTATTTATCCACAATACCACACTAAAGTTCCACTATACCAAAGAATCTAAGCTCTTATACCATTTGTTGGGAATTTAGACCTCTTAAATTCACCCATTAGGATCTATATTTGACAAAATATCAAGAAGAATAGAGAAATAATAACAATACAATAATTTACGTGAAAATTTTCCAAATTTGAAAAAAACCAAAGGCACTCCGAGAAGAAATCCACTATATAAAAAATTGTTACAATCACATAATTTTTCCTCTCACACCTAATACTCCAATACACCTACAAAGTAATTCTCTAAGCAAACTTTAACTCTTATCTCGCAAAAGAGAAATTTAACTATAGTCAAAATTTGTTACACAAAATTTTGACCGATATATCTTCACCAAACAATTATTTATAAGCTCATAAGGTTTTCCATCTTTTGTGAGCAAACCGACGTGGGACTCCAAAGGAGCCATCACACTAACAACTATGTTGCAACTAGCTTAGTCTTTCTATTGGGACATTGGTGCTAGAGTGATTGCTGCCTCCTATATAGCCTATCACGTGCAAATTATTTTCGACACAATGCGTTTCCTAGCTTTGAGATGTGTCGATATCTCATGTAAGGATCAATCAGATTCATGAACAATACATTGGCTAGTTTTGTGGTTAGGATATGTTTTTCAATTTCACTTTTCTTAATATTTTCTTTTGCAGTGAAGAAAGTTAATTCTCTATGCTAAAAATTGTGCTATTGTTGTCTGAAATTTCCCTTAAAAGAAAAAAAAAATGTTGGCTGAAATAATTTTTTGTGTTATATTACCCAGCACTATATGAATTCCACCTATATGTTGTTTCCTTGTGATCAAAAAATCATTTTACTTGTTAACATCTTTCAATTTACATTTGGTAATTTAGTCAGGTTCTATAGTTCCAGTTAATTTCTGTTTCTCTGCATTTGGCCATCTAATGAAAAATCATTAAGGTGCCCCTTGACATGTTTGATCATGGATGTTGTATTGTGTTTTTAGAAGCTTAAAAGGCTGTGTAATACTCTTTGTTTCTTCAAGTTTTCACAAGCTTGTTAGGGTTGGATAGATTATCGCGCTATGTTTTGGTAAAGATGTGGACATGGGTGTCTATACTGTTATTCTTCTCTCCTTGCTTTGGTTTTCCTGTCTTGGATGCTGAGTTCATACAGTTCAGTTAGATACTAAAGTCTAAATTGAACAGTTAGTTATCGATTTGTAGGAATTTGAAATTGTAATCAAATCATTTAATTAAAAATATCAAACCAAACCCAATCACTGATTTCGATTTGGTTTAGTTTTATAAAAAGACATTTGATTAACAAATGGCATTACAAAATGAGACTTGCTGATCCTTTGAATACCCATTTTACAAAGACATTACATAGCCAACTAATGCATGAAGAGCCCAAAACCTTATCAAAAACCTTGTCCAATGCAGCAAAGGAATTCCCTTATCAGAATGGATAACATCTTCACCTTTAGTTGATCCTTTCAAATGCCAAAGAGCTTTGTTCAAATTCTCTAGGCTCAGCTAGACGGCTGATTATATCACCCCTAGAAATAAGCTTGTAGGGGATCAGAGAAATGCTCAAGAAAAATACTTTAGACGATTGCTTGGAAGGAACGCTCGACCGCCTTGAGGCGGTCGTTAAATCCTTATTTAACTTCTCCCAAAATCCCTTCTTCCCCGCTTAGTCCCCCTTCTCTCTCTTTCTCTCTGTCTCTCTCTCTTCGCTCTTCCTGCTCGCCACCCCAGTTCCGGTCTGCCCCCACCATCGCCCTTCTGTTCCGGTGAGCTCCAGTCAATCAAATTCACGTATACCCCTTCTCTCTCTGTCTCTCTCTCACCATTTTCCAGCCACTAATAGCTCCATTTCTCTATTTTTGTATGCAGACCATCACCCCACTCCTCCAACAAAACTTCAGGTTCATTATTATTATTATTATTATTATTATTATTTGGTTTGGTTGAATTAATTTTCTGATTTTTTTAATTGATTTATTTGTAGTAATTGTTAATTTGTTTGACATAGTTTGTGATTTATTAAATTGTTAATTTTTTAGTTTGCTGAATTGTAATTTGTTAGATTGTGAATGCATGTTTTTTGTAATTTATTAGTTTGTTAAATTGTTAATTGTTGGTATGTTAATTTGTTAAATCGTCAATGCATGCTTGTTTGTAATTCATTAGTTTGTTAAATTGTTTATTGTTAGTTTGTTAATTTGTTAAATTATTAATTTATTAAGTTGTTAATTTATTAGTTTGTTAATTTGGTAATTGTTAGTTGTTAATTTATTATATTTTATATTGAAAATAATAAAAAAAAATTGACGACAATCCTATAAATTAAACATTTGACTTTCACTAGACAATATTTAAACAAAAGGTTCAACAAATATAAAGATTAATTTAGAAACACCATAAAATATACTTATTCAAATAATTCATAATTTTAAAAGTATTAATGTATATTTTACATTGAAAATTCTAAAAAAATAAGGCAAAAATCCTATAAACACTTGACTTTAGACAAAATTTAGATAAAATGGTTAACAAATATAAAGATTAATTTATAAATTCAAAAATAAACTCGTCTAAATAATTCATAATTTTAAAAGCATTAAACTCCCTAATGTACATTTTATATTGAAAATACTAAAAAATAAAATAATAATCCTAAAAGTACTCGCCTTTAATACAACGATATGTTATAACAGGTATCACTACAATTGCTTTACAAAAGTTTATCACTTCTGAGCAAGGTAAAGTAAGCAGGAAAGGCGGAACAGATATAACATATATGCCAATGACAAGCCTCCGTGATTGAGTAATTAGCACTGTGTAAGTGCCTGTAACGAACGCAACCAAAATTGCTGCCACGGAAAGTCTAAGAACGGAGTAAACCACCGGATAAAAACGGAAGATAGAGTGATCGGTTTGGTAATTTGCGATGGTGACATGAAAAAACACGGTGAGGATAGAGCAAAGAGCAGCTATACTGTTGGTCACGAGAAATAGTTTGAATGCTTCCTCTTTTAGAAGAACTACCGGTTCTCCGCTGTTGCTACTGCGGTCAGTACCCTGTATTGTGAAACCGAGCGTGAAGGCAATTGTTGCTATGAGCGCAGCCACAACTAAATGGCCCTCACCTGCTTTGTGTAGACGTTCTTCAACTTCATCACGCTGCTTCTTTATTTTTTCTTTCATTTGCTTGTCAGATTCTATAGCCCTGTTTCGTCCTTCCTCAAGCGCTTGCTTCCGTTTTGGAATGTAGTGCTTCTCACAAGGTATTCGATCCCAACTGACAGGGGCCTATATATATATATTTTGGTTGTGAGATCAATCCAGAAGCAAAGTATATGAATAATATAACTGGGATTAATAAAAAGTCTTTCATTTAATTTTAAGAGTCTTTTTATCATTTACTAGAAATTTATATAGCACATTCATTTTCATAGGTGCAAAATTTCCCAAATACTTTTTACAGTATTTAAGATATATACTGTAATGTTAGAGGTAAGAATAGAATTAAATGTTGTAAGAAAACATATAGGACATCTGAAGTAAGGTTGGGGTAGTGGAATCTTACCACATTCAAGTTCATATAATTTCCTCTTAGAAGCTGATAGAGCCAGCGCCGACCTGAAATAAGATCAGCTGGTGTGTTTCCGACATTGTCTCTTTGATTTATTAGATGTTCGAACCAAGGATAGTTTTGAGCCTCCTTGATCACCGCCTCTTGCTCCGCCTCTGCGGCAATGTGCAGGATGTTATGACCTTTACCGTCGACTATCTCCCAACTATCGGGACAGTGGGATAACAGCATTTTCATTACCTCTACGTACCCATGAGCGGCAGCTATGTGAAGAGCTATTTTATCATCGTCATCGTTTGCAGAAGTGTATGCCAGTGAGAATTGATCCCTTTCTAATAGTTTGCTAATCTTTTCATTATTCTTAATGCGTACAGCCCAGTGAATTGGGGTCCATCCATATTCATCTATCTCCTTGATTAGATCTGGTTGTTGATTCAACAGGTTTTCTATAGTTTGCACTGAATGAAAATCAAGTAACAGTCGCGACAAAAATTAATCATGATATAAATACATATATATGATAATATTCAATTATTTAACTTTATTTTCCAAAGAAATATATGTGCCATGCTATAGAAAGAAATCTTACAGAAAAAATATCAAGAAAAATTTGACAATTATAACTTCATAATTAAAATTATGTTATCCTTGAAGCACTTGATAGGTGACAAAATTATCTTAAAATTTATAAAAGAACAAATTAATGTGACGTGTAACTTATTATTACTAGACGTGATACACACGCAATGTATGTGAATTTTTTTCTTTAATCATCAATAAAAATATTTTAATTTTGTAAATTATGAATATTTACTCAAATTTTTATTAATTTTTATTTTTTATATATGTTCTAGATGCTGGAATACGTACAATACCCGTAAATTTTTATTACATTTTTATTTTAAAACTATGTATGTACCATTAATTAATTTATTAATTATAAAGAAATTAACAAAAGTGATTCAAGTAGTAAATAAGAGGTAGTTATGGTAAAGTTATTTAAGTATTAACACATAATTAAGGAGCATTTAAAAAAAAAGTACAAAATAGTAGGTAGTTAAAGGATAATTAAGAAATAAAAAATTAAATAAGTAAAATTACTTAATTATATGGAAGTCATAAAGAAATTATTTCTTAATTCTATTGAAGTGTAGGTGATTATAAGAAGTTAAAAGATATTATAGGAGGAAAAAAAATTCATTAAAAAAGGAGTTTCACCAAATTTACTGATTTGTCCTATGACAATATAGAAGATTATTATTAATTTTTTATTTACAGGGCAGTAGTTAGCAGGACGGTTATGATTGAATTATGTTCTAATTTGATGGATATTTATATTTATGTTTATGTTTATCGGGAGATCATTATTTTTAGAATAATCTATCTACCCACAACATTATGCCATATAATCTTAATTTTAATTTTAGAATAAGCTTGAAGCTCCCAGCCCAATTCACTTCGAGCTCGATATCTAATTAAATCCAATATCCCACTCATATTTTCTTAACATGCATATTTGGGGGCCGCTATTCGCGCTCTAACTTTTATTATTTTTATTTACATTTAGTTTTTTTAATTTTCTTTTTATTTTTAGTTGTGATTTGTTATTTCAATACAAACCTATATAATAAAACAGGACAACTTTTTAAAATATTCCTCTCACAAACTAAGATCTAGCAGTTTAGAATTATTTTTTATTTCATTCAATAATTAATATCATTTTTATATTTTTAACTTCTTGCTTAATTTTTATTTTAGTGGACTCCACTACCACTACCATTTATCTCACAAAATAATTTGAGTATTTTAAATTTTACTATATTTCAAGTGTGAAGATCATATACAAATCAAAACTATTAACTTAAATTCCATCTAATTATATTTTCTAGAAAGTCAAACCTTCTAAACTAAATCACTATAATTTATATTTTCTCTTATGGTGTTTATCAAAAATTAATTGGAGAGTAAAACCAAAACATATGTAGTACCTGCTAAAATCTAAAATGTTTGAAAAAAAAATTAAAACGATGGATTATTATAATTTTTTCAATTTTAACTTTTGTACAAAGTTTCAATTATATAAAAAATTTAATATTAATTTTGTTCAGAGTGCCATAGGTATAGATTATTACTAGTATATATATATATATATATATATATCTATCTGGTAACATAATTTTTATACAATAATTAATTTTATTAAAGTTTTTGTAAAATTACTGAATTTATAAAATATATTTTATATTAGTTTAATTAATTAATAAAATATATTTAAATTTATTAATTTAATGTTATAAAATATTTATTTTTTTGTTAATAATTAAGTTAAATAATTATATTAATAAATGAAATAATTTAATAATAAATTATTATTTAATTTATTAAATTAGTTTAACTTAATAAAATATTTAAGATAAAAATTATTTTGAGAGGTAATTAGTGCTTACAAAAAATTTTTAATTTAACAAAATGAATTATTTTAATAATAAATATTATTTTAATGTTAATACAATAAATTATTTTAGTATGTAATTATTATTTATTAAAAATAGTATCAATCTAATAAAATAAATCATTATTTAAGTTATACTTAATTTAATTTTAATAAAATAAATATTTAATAGGAATTATATCTATAAAAACAATTTTAGTTTAGTAAAATATTTGAATAAAATAATTTATTTTAATATGATAAAACAAAAATAGGTATGGCATTAAAATTAGCAGGATATTTATAAAAGAAAAAAACGATGAGAGTGAAAGCATCTTTTCTTTTTTTCTTTGTTTAAGTTAATTTTTATTTATTTGGTAAAAAAATAAAATAAAACAGATTTATCAATCAGAAGGTCGAGCTGATTTATAACTAATTTCATAGAATTGGGCCAATTAAACATATTTTTGCTAATTGCTATCAATTTTTAAAAGTTTATATACGCAAACAAAAATAAGTGCATAAGGCTATGTTCGGTAACGTTAATTTTTTTATTTATGTTTAGTTATTTTTCTTAATTTTTTGTTTTCAGTTATTATCTACTCTTTTGAAATAAAAACAAAATCCTTGGTAATATAATTTAATTTACGATAATTAATTTAATTTTAATAAAACATTTAATTTTATTAAATTTTTTTACAAGAATAACAGAGTTTATAAAATATTATATGTTTCCATTAATTAATTTAATTTTATAATATATTTATTTTTTTAGTAATAATTAATTTTAATTATGTGTATGAACAAATGACATAATTTATTATTTAATTAATTGAATTTATGAAATGCTTTATCACAATTAGTTTTTTTAAGAGGTAATTAATATTTATGGCCAATTTTTAATTTAATAAAATAAATCATTTTAATAATAAGTTATTATTTTAATAGTAATTTTAATTTCATTAAAAAATTAGTTTAATATGTAATTATTATTAACTTTAATTTTACTTAATCAGATTATTTGAATATGTAGTTATTTGTTATTAAAACTTTAAATCTAATAAAATAAATTCTTTTAGTATTAAATTATTTTTTTAATTATAATTAATTTAGTTCTAATAAAATATATATTGCTATTATAGATAATTTTGGTTTAATAAAATATCTGGGTAAATTAATTTAATTTTAATAGAATGTAGTAAGAATTGACAAAGTGTTAAAATTAGCAAAAGTTTTATAAAAACAAATAAGAGTGAAAACATAATGTTTATTTAAAATTTTATTTTTTGAGAAAAAAAAATAAAATTAATTTACCAAATATATTTTTATTATTAATATTCAATAATTTATAAATAAAAAGGGAAAAACAATGAACATTTATATTATCAAACAAGACCTAACGAAACGTAACTAACAGTGATTCAAATTATTTTATTATTATTATTTTTTTGACCGACTTTTGACAAATCATGAGGCATCGTTACCGCAGCCCCTCCAATTCAATGACGAAATTGCCGTCAACCCCCCGCACCCCCCCTCCCCTTAGCTTATATTTATTTATTTTATATATTGGTAAGTTTCTTTTTCTTTTTTGGCCATTATTAATCTTTGATTCTTATTAAATAAATCTAGTAAGATAATTTATCAATATAATTAAAATTTTTATAAAAATATCTAACCAAGATAACTTACCAAAATACTTTTAATTTATTATAGAAAACTAGCTAATATTAATATTCTATTAGTGGAATTTTCCACCAAAAAGATAAAAATAACTCAATAAGAGATTGTTTAAGAAACTTTTCATGAAAAAATAAATATAAAATAAAAGCTTGTTGAAGAAATCGATGGAAGGAAGTGTCCAACTTAATTACCTGTACACTTGGAAACTACTGCCGCATGGAGGGCGCTCCTACCACCATCAGCGACACTGTAAGTCGGCGACGTGATCTTGGAAACAATGCCATCGTGACCTCTCTCACAGGCTAAGTACAATGGAGTTTTCTTGGCCTTATTGGGAAGGTGTGGAAACTGAGGATCAGCTCTCGTTAACAATTCGACCGTTTCCAAGTCACCATTCTTCACTGCCAAATGCAAAGCCATGTCATCATCTTCATTCGGCTCCCTCAACATGGCTGTTCCAATCCCGACTTGATTCGCAACGCTTTCGAGTTCACGGACAATGCCGGTGTGTCCTTGTCTCGCAGCAACATCAAGAGCTGTGTCGCCTTTCATATTCTTTCCGTTTAACAAAAAGGAGGAACCCCTGGGGACTAAGATTCTTCTCACGCATGTCAACTGCCCAAACTGGGCTGCCACATGGAGAACAGTGCTGTTGTTTTGGGTGAGTTGATTTTGGATGTCCAGTCGTTGAATTGATCTATCGAGTTCGGCTTCGTTGCCATCCATGGCCGCCTTGTATAGGGAAGGATCCATAGCTTTTGCGAGCGGAGTTCTGATTGCTCGTGGGTTATGGAACCAGTTTCAACGGGAAAGCTAACTATAAATAAGCGAAAGGGGTATATTGGACTTTGTGGGAGTTTGGTCTGAACTTTCCAGGAATATTCATTTTTAAATCCATCAATGGCGTCAGGAGTGGATTCAAGCTTGGGCTGCTCAGTAATATAATCCGGGTAATTTAATTCATTTTCTTTTTTTTTTTTTTCAAATTTAGCTCACTTAAAAATTTTTATAACCCCCTTTATTCTACCTTTAGGCTGCGTCTGTTTGGAAAGGTTGGATGGTAAGAAATAAATAATATTATAAGATAATATATAAAATTAAATAAAAATAAAATTAATTTTTTACATTGAATTATTTTTTTTGTTGTTTGATTAATGAGATATAAAATAAAATAAAAAATACAATTTAATATATAATATGATAAATAATTTTAAATCTTTAAATTAAAAAAAAAATTTAGAGGTGAGGTATTAATAATATAACCACCGACTTAGATAACTCTTCCGGTCATTTGGCTGACAGCTGATCCCAGCCCATCCTACAACCCCACCGTCAAGTAAAACGACAAACACAACATTTGTGGGACCCACGGATTAAAACATCCAGTCCTATATTTTTATCCGGCAAACAAATTCATTCTGAGTCCGTTCTTGAATGGCAGCACCTATTGCACCTTTAACCATAGTATTGATTCATGTCATTGCAATTAAAATTTCCAGTAAGAATTTTTTTAATTACAATGGTGTAATTACTTTACAGGTTAACTATTTGAAAATAAATCATTCATTAAAATATTCTTTTATACAACTATACAACGCCACCATATATACGCTGCCACTACATATATCCACTCTTTTACAAATTAATTTCTAGTTACAAACTATGATACAATAGCATCTTTTATATAATAACAAAAGAGTTATTCTAAGAATACGTGCATATTACTTTTTAAAAGTAAATTGATATTCTTTAAACATCCAATAGTATTAAATTCTAATTTGTCATGTTTAATGCATGGATTCATTAAAATATAATAAAAATACTATTTCTTAGTTATTTTCTAGTCTCTTTATCGATCCAATAATGTTATGTTTTAAATAAAAGCTTTAAATCATTAAATAATGATTTCTGTTACTATTTACCTAATAAAAATAAAATGGTTTTAGAAGAAGAGATGGGAGAGGAGGAAAGGAAGGAAAAAATATATATATAGGAGGGAGAGAGGGAGGGGATGAAAAGTTCCCAAAAAAAAAAAAAATTGTAGCAGAGGGGTAAAGCAACAGAGTAAGAGAGAAGGAGGATGAATATAAAAAAAATAAATGGTATGTAAATAAACAAAATAGGAGAGAGATGGATGAAAGGAAAGGGTGAGAGAAAAGTAAATACTCACCTTTGGTTGGTCCAATGGAGCGGGAGTCAAACCTAAGGTTTAAATGATATACCTAGGTCGTAAGTTCGATTCTCACCTTGGAGCGACCAAGATTTAAGTGGGATGCCGTGGCGGTGAGTTGTTGCCCCAATTTCTCCGAGAGTTTGTAACTCAGTAGGTAAAACTATTGGGTGATTTCTCCCGTTACCCAAAAAAAAAAAAGTTAATAAATAATATTGAAGTAGTGAATAGTATTTTTGAATTAGCGTTGCAGTATTTTTGACGTGCATGCCCTAAACATGTTGAAATCTAATCATTTGTTAAACACAAGGGCTCGTTTGGTTGTCCAAATTCTAGCAATTTTTTTAGCAATTTACAAAAGTTAGTTTAATAATCTTCAAATAAAAAACTTTTGCACCAAATCATATATAAAATGTTATCAACATTTTACTAATTAATTAAATAGTTAAAACTTGTTAAAAGTTATTGAAAATTATAAATTTTTACTAAATGTGTATAAAAATTCAATTCTTAAAAGCTACTAAAAATTATTAAAACTTTAATTATCAAAATAAATATAAGAATTTAAAAATTATATGTGACTCAATTTAAAAGAAAACTGCTAAATGCGCAATTTTTTTTTTTTTATTGGATAGCAACTCAATTTTGAAAAACATATACAAAATTCAATTTATTTTTAATTTTTATGTATGAAAAAAAAATACAATTTACTGTAAAAATGAATAATGTGTAAAAAGTAAGAATAAAATGCATTTGTCATTTTTCGCTGAAATGGACTTATTATTTTATTTCCTCCACATTTCCTCTTAAGAGGTCACTGTTACGTCTTTTCATGATCCGTGGCTGACGTATGTTTGAGCTTATTAATTTAGGGCAGGTGAAAATTTACTAATCCAACAAACTCACCAGAGAGTGTGTTACGGGTCACTCAGCACATTCTGTTACAGTTATGACTTTTTTCAATTCTGTTAATTGTTTTCTGATATGTTCGGTCATGTTGTTTGGTCACGTTTGCATGATTTTCAGTTTAGTTCCACTTTCATAGGTAGTGCAGCAGAATATGGGAATGGGTAGTTACTTTCAGTTTCTATTTTCAGTTTATTTCCACTTTCGTAGGTAATGCAGCAGAATATGGGAATGGGTAGTTATTTTTAGTTCTATTTTCAGTTCTAAAACAGTGTATAAAAATGGGGAGAGGGAAATGAAAGATTTATGAAAAATTTTTCTCCAAATTTTATTCTACAATCTGTAGAATTTTAACCTCCTTGAGAGCTTCTTCCCGTCGGACATCATTCCTCGACGAGGTAGAGGCCGAGTGAGAGCTCGCCTAAATCGGGCACCTAACAACATGGTATCAGAGCAGGGATCTGACAACAGAGCCCAGCGCAACCCAACTCAACAACCATTGGAGGAAACTCTCCAAGCAACCCAACAACAAATGATGCAAATGCAACAAGAGATGCATGAGATGTTCATCCAGTTACAGACGCAAATGGAGGAGCTGAGCTCAAGACCTGCAGGAATCGAGACATCACGACAACAATCCCATACCCAGCAAGCACAAGGAACAATCTTACCTCGGGTAGTCCGTCTAGACTTTTCACGGTATGATGGTAGCGATGACCCTATCACTTGGATCGATCGGGCGGAGCAATTTTTTGCGTTTCACGGAACCCCTGCAAATGAAAAAGTACCATTAGCCGCTTATCATTTGGAAGGAGGAGTTCATCTATGGTACTAATCTTTTAGAAGATCGCGAGCATGGGTTTCATGGGAAGAGTTCAAGCAAGCGATCAACGATAGATACGGTCCAACACTCTTGGATGACTTTTACGGAAAGCTCACCAAGCTCACTCAGAGCGGATCGGTTTGAGACTATCAGGCTCAATTTGATCGACTGCTAGCGAGGGCTGGATCATTGACCGAGCAACAATAGGTAAGTTGTTTTGTCAGTGGGCTCCGAGAGACAATTCAGGCTGATGTGCAAGCAGCAAACCCGCAAACTCTTTCGCACACCGCTGGACTCGCCCGTCTCTATGAAACTAAGTATCAAAATCAGAAAAAAAAAACCCCAATTCAGAACCCAAATACACCACCTCTTTATCCTCCAACCAAAATTTTCAAAAACCCAAAACACCACCAAATCAAACGCATCAAGCCCCGAACCCACCAATTAAACGCCTCACCGCTACGGAAATTCAGGATCGCCGGCGCCCAAACTTGTGCTACAATTCTGATGAAGTTTACACCCCAGGTCACTGCTGCAAGAGACTTTTCCTCATTGATTGCCGACCTCAGGATGAGAGAGATTCTGAGGAGGAGGAGGAACCCGAGACCGAATCAGAAGTGGCTGAGATTTCTCTCCATGCCATCACTGGAACCACCGCTCTACAAATCATGCGGGTTTCTGCCAAGATCAATGGACGCTTGCTTGTGGCTCTACTGGACACCGGAAGCTCCCACAACTTCCTCAATCAAGTGTGGGTCAACCGATTGGGGCTGAAAGCAGAGGAGGGGGCACGATTGAACATAACGGTGGCTAACGGCAACAAACTTCCTTGCATGGGACGCCTTCCTAACATTCCCATAGAAATCCAGGGGAACCAATTTCGGGTGGATTTTTTTATGATCGCAATGGAGGGGTGTGACGCCATCCTTGGAGCGCAGTGGATGACGATGTTCGGACCAATAGTTTGGGATTTCGCTTGGTTGACAGTGGCTTTTCAATGGCAGGGGCGATCGGTGACTCTCAATGGCATACGAGCTCCGACATCCCAAGCGGTCGATCGACGACAAATGCAAAAGGAGCTACGAGTCAATGGGGGGCACGGCATTCTAATGAAGCTGATTGCAGAGAATGAAATTGGGGGCTCAAAGGGGGTTCTGGAAAAATCAAGGCAGACCGGGTCAGACAAAGGGAAGGAATTGAAGGTGTGGACCGAAACCCAACACCCAAGATTGGCCCAAATTCTTGAGAAGTTCCAGCAAGTTTTCTAGAAGCCCAAAGGGCTCCCACCTGACTGAGCCCACAGTCACCAGATCAATTTGAAACCAGGAAGTGGCCCAATTTCCATGAGACCCTATAGATACCTATATTACCAGAAAAGAGAGATAAAAAAATTGGTGGAAGAAATGCTGGAAAGCGGGATAATCAGACCCAGTATTAGTCCTTACTCGTCACCAGTGCTGCTAGTCAAGAAGAATGATGGGTCATGGCGCTTTTGTGTGGACTATAGGGCTTGAAGGTTGTTTCAAAAATGCTTTATGAGAACCCAAAATTCTTCATGAGAACCCAATTTAGAACCCAAAATGCTTTATGACCTTCAAACGCACCCTTAGCTTCTTGGTCTTTAACATCCTCAATTCCTTGAAGGTTGTTTCAAAAATGCTTTATGACATTTTTAATCATCTTTCCAAATAAAAAACTATATGAAATGCACACTACATGCTAATACAACCTAACATGCTATTTTTGTAATATTCACCATTATGCTAATGATGTATATTCTATTTAACACTAGACTCTGGTGCACTTACAATGCATGATAATTTTTTTGGTTTTAATAAATAATAAAAATATTTTTTAAATTTGCAAATTATAAATTTAATTTTTCAATTAATTTTTATTTTTATATATGCTCTAAATGCCGTGGACATATAATACACATAAATTTTTATTAAAATTTTATTTTAAAACTATTTGCATATCATCAATTAATTTGTTAAGTATAAAGAAAATTAACAAAATAGACTCAAATAGTAGATAATAAGTAGTTAAGATTATTTAAGTAAATAACACATAATTAAGGAGTATTTAAAAAAATTAAAAATTACAAAATAATAGGTAGTTAAAAGGTATTTAAAGAAAATAAAAAATAAATAGGTGAAATTAATTAATTATGTAAAAGTTATAAATAAATTATTTTTTAATTCTATTGAAGTGTAGGTAATTATAAGAAGTTAAAAGATAGGATAAATTATATAAGGACTCCTAAATGTTTAGATAATTACACACAGACCCTCTTAACATTTGAAATTTATAAATATCTCTTTTATTTTGAAATGTGGGTAACTCCCAACCTGCTTCATTAGTTTGAATTCTAATTCTGTTAAAATATCTAAGTATCGTTTGGGAGCCGTGGAGCTTATGGACTAAATAGCTTATTTGTTTATTTGTAAAGTGACCATATTTATGCTCTTACATTTTAATTTTTTTTAAACTTTCAATGGTAAAAATATCAAATTAACAAAAATTAAAATATTTCCTAAAAAAACCACAATTTTTATCTTCTCAAATACAAAAATAATCACTTATTTTACTTCCCAAATCAAGCCTTAATGTCCAGTCGTTGAATTAATCCATCGAGTTCGACTTCGTCGCCATTCATGGCAGCCTTGTACAGGGAAGGATCCAAAGCTTTTGTGGGCGCAGGTTTTGATTGCTTGTGGGTTATGGAACTAATTTCAACTGGAAAGCTAACTATACATAAGCGAAAGGGCCCAAAGGGATATGACGGGACTTTGCGTGGGTTTGGTGTGAACTTTCCAGAAATATTCATTTTTAAATCCATCAATGACGTCAGGAGTAGACTCGAGTTTGGGCTGCCCAGGACTTTAACGCCCGGTAATCTAATTCAATTTATTTGTTTTTTTTTTTAAATTTAGCCCACTATGACATGTTTAGAGTTTAAATAAAATAAAATAAAATAATTTGTGAGATCGTAATTCGTATAATAAATAAAAAGTAAATAATTTTTAAGAATTTTTAATATTTTTCCCCCCACACACATATATATATATATATATATATGTACTCTTACAAATTTTTAGTTACAAAATTTGATACAATAGCATCTTTTATATAATAACAAGAGGGTTATTCTTAACCCGAAAGGGGTAGTCGAGTTGGTTCGGATGGCGGGTTGAAAGGTCTGGAATCAATAGGTTTTGGGTTCGACTCCTCTTGGAGGCAGTTCTTCCCCTAATTGTGGAAGGCCATCTAACAGTCTTCTCGGCTGAGCCGGTCAGCCAGGGCTTGCCTAAGCTAGTTTACCTCCTCGTGGTTCTTTGCCGGCTAGGACCACAGGACGGACTTCACCTAATGCGCACCTATAGATAGTGGCTGCGGGTTTCTCCCCGACCCCAGAAGAGGGTTATCCTTGATATTCTTTGAACATCTAATGGTATTAAATTCTAATTTGTCTTGTTTAATGCATGGGTTCATTAAAATATAATAAAAGTACTATTTCTTAGTTATTTTCTATTTATTAGTTATTTTACAGTCTCTTTATCGATCCAGTAATGTTGTATTTTACTATTTTTAAACAAAGACTTTAAATCATTAAATAATGATTTCCGTTACTATTTACCTAAAAAAAAATAAAATGGCTTTAGAAGAAAAGATGGGAGAGGAGGGGGGCGGGAAGAGATGTAGGAGGGAGAAAGGGAGGGGATGAAAGGTTCCCAAAAAAAAAAAAAAAGTAGGAGAAAGGTAAAGTAACAGAGGGAGGGAGAAGGTGGATGAATATAAAAAATAAATGGTACGTAAATAAACAAAATAGGAGAGAGAGAGATAAAGGTCTGTTTGACACTTTAAAAAATAGTAAAAAATTTTAAAAATTTTTGAAATTTTTTAAAAATTTTTAACACATTTTGGTACTTTTTGTACTCTGAAATTTTTATAATTTTATATATATCTACATATTCTAACAAATTTTTATAAATTCTAATAAATTTTTTATAAACTCAAATACAATTTAAAAAATTCAATAATTTTTCTACAAATCTCAAAAACTTTTTAACCATTTTTAATAAATTTTAACGCAAATCTATTCCGACGGAACTTAAAAATCGTTCGAATGGTTTCTCTCTCCAAAAAATTGACGCAAAAGTAAAAAAAATTTCGTTACTCATCTCTAAAAAACGTGATTTTATTACTGTGTGACAAACGTCACAAATTTTTCTAAAATATATTTTTTGTTATTTTTTATTATTTTTTGTCACGCTAAACAAATCAGAAGGGAAATGGTGACAGAAAAGTAAACAATATTGAAGTAGTGAACAGTATTTTTGAAGTAGTGAACAGTATTTTCGAATTAGCACTGCTGGGTTTTTTATGTGTAAGGCCTAAACATGTTGAAATCCAATCATTTGTTAAACAAAAGGCTCGTTCGGTTGTCCAAATTCTAGCATTTTTTTGAGCAATTTTCAAAAGTTAATTGTTTAATAATCTTAAGAAAACTTTTCCACCAAATCATATATAAAAAATTATCAGCATTTACTAATTAATTAGATAATCAAAACTTGCTAGAAGTTATTAAAAATAAAAAATTTTTATTTAATGCATACAAAAATTTAATTGTTAAAAGTTATTAAAAATTACTAAAATTTTAATTACCAAAATAAATATATGAATTTAAAAATTATATGTGACTCAATTTAAAAGAAAACTGCTAAATGCGCAACTTTTTTTTATTAGGTAGTAACTTAATTTTGTAAAACATATACAAAATTCAATTTATTTTTAATTTTTATGTATAAAAAAACAATTTATTGTAAAAATAAATAGGGTGCAAAAAGTAAAAATAAAGTGTATTTGTCATTTTTGGTTGAAATGGACTTATTCTTTTGTTTTCTCCACGTTTCCTCTTAAGAGGTCACTATTACGTCTTTTCGTGATTCATGGCTGACGTATGTTTGAGCTGGCAGATGAAAATTTATTAATCCAAGAAACTCACCAGAAAAGGTTATATAGAAAATGCAGTATTAATTTATTTTGATAAATTTTTTCAATAGGATGGCGTCTAACCATGTGCTATAAATACGAAGGCTTGTTTCGGGCAATAAAATTTATCGAAAATTTTTAAAAATTTTTAAAAATCTCTATTATATATTTACACATTCTTATTTTCTTAAAAAAGGTTTAATATCTTTTAAAAAAAATCGATAATTGGAATTCAGTTAATCAAATAACAAAAAATTTTTTTACTATTTTTCACCATAGACTCCAAAGTTACCGAATAATACCCACTGTAATTAATTTTTGTGGGATCATCCCGATTGATTTTATAAACCGTTTGGAATCGATTTTATAAACTGTTTGGATATTTTGTCATTTTTTCAAAAAAAAAAAAAAAACATAATAATTCAATATCGTCCAAATTAATGATTCGCACCAAATCATTCCAATAATTTAGGCTGTCAATTTTCATCCAAACGGACCACCAAAAACCGTTCTAATACTAGCCCATTGCCTTTCCCATTTCGAACACATTTATAGCTATACTTGCGGACAGCTGCCATAGAACCAAATGAATTCCCCAAATTTTCAGCTTTTTCACTTCCTTCACCAACAACTTGAGCCTTAATGTTACGAGAAACCAAACTCCAACTGTGAAAATATATCCCAATCTCCCATCCTCACTAATTGCCCAGTAAACTGCTAAGGCAATAGAGGAGAGTACGATCAAAACCAAGAACAAAACGAGTTTGTTTTTGTCCAAATTCGAGGTCTCTCACGTTGAGTAATACCTCCTGACGATGAGGGCAACGGTGACTACCGTGAAGATGAATAGGGTAGGGGTGAAGAAAAGGCTCAACAGAACCTCAAGGCTCATGAAGAAGGCGATGACGGAGTTCGCTACCATCGTGATAACCATGGCGTTCACCGGCGTCCCAGTTCTCCTATTGATGACCGCAAGGATCGGAGGAGCCATGTGAGTTCAAGCAATGTGTGCGAAATACCTAGTTTGGCTTGACTGATACAAAATTTTGAAACCGCTCGAATGAAAATTCAATTCATTGAGATAGGAGTCTTACTGCTCATATCTAAAAAATATAGTTAGAAATATATATATTAAACGTCAAAAGTTTTTTCAAATTATATTTTTAATTATTTTTCGTTATTTTTCACAACACCAAACATATCCATAATATATATAACTAGTTTGTCAGGCATGGTCAGACTTTTGTATTTCAACTATACTCAAATGGTTTTTATTAAAAGGACTAGCAATTAATTGGCAGCTAATTAGTGGGTACTTAATAAAAAAAAAAAAGCCTAGCTAGTAGGTGGTTTGTATTTTACTGTCAAGGCATTTCAATATTTATATTAAATTATCTAATTTTAAACATTCATATTCAATTCAGTATTTTTTTTATCAATTTTAGATACATAAACATAATAAGATAATCTCAAATCCATCGTATAAAATAAGTATATTGTATTTTCTATTAAAAAATTTAATCAAATGAAGTAAAATGTGATGATTGAAATGGTAAAATAAATAAATAAATAAATAAATAAAATGTGATGATTTAACATATAAAATTTAATGAACTTTAAAATACTTTCAAATCTTCATATAACTAAAAGCCGAGTCGTACACTAGTCGAACGCCTTTAAATATGACCTCTACATCATGTATTAATATTTATTAATCATATAAAAATAAAAATAAAAATTATTTAGGTTTTGTATTTTAATTAAACAATTAAACATTAATCATTGTTATTTGATCTTTTTTATATCTCTTTGATTTTTCTCTAGATTATATTCTTGTGCAGAGATAAAAAAATATTCTCACGCGTTGCCACCACGCCAACGAAACTGAGGATTTAGAGCAATTGCTTACAGTGAACATAAGAAATACATCAATACGGATAGCATAGCTTAGATGTGTTTCTTATTATCGTTCTGTTCAGTGTCTTTCATATCAATACTTTAGATTCAAAGTCCATTACTTTAATGATTAGGATAAATCATTCCATCATATAGAAATCTAGAATTTTACAATCTTTCAGTTGAAATGTCCCCATCTCAACACTGACTGTGAACAAATTTAAATTAATTAATACTTAGATTCATATCTCCTGTGTATGAAACACTTTCATGCACATGAATCAAGTTCATTAATCAGTCAAGGATTACATTCATCACATGAAACATATGCAACCATAAATAATAAAGAAACTTTAAATAAACCAAATAATAATTCTTTGCTAAAATAAAATCAGTTCATCATTTAATATACGACTTTAGGGCATACATCCCAACACTAGGTTCCCATTCAACCCTTTTCTTAGTGACACTACACAGAATCACGTAATTGACAATCAAATGTTTGGTCACTAAAGAGCTCTATTTGGTCGCAAAAGACTTTACTGACCAAACGAACTTTGGTTGGCAATTGGTCGGTGAAGGTTAGTTAGGGAAACTTTTACAAACCAAAAACTTTGTTGGTCGCTAAATACCACTCTTTGCAACCAAACTTTAGTCACAAAAGATATAATCTTCCCTAACTGGTTGGTCACAAAAGGATATAGGAAACAAATAAAATTTAAGTCTTTGCCAACTTATTGGTCGCCAAAGGATATAAGGAAAGAATAAAATTTCAAGTCGTTGTCAACCAATTGCTTATCAAAGTTTTTTATGAGAAAGTAAAATTCAAAGTCTTTCCCAACCAATTAGTCACCAAAAGTTAGAGCTTCCTCAACCAGTTGGTTGCCAAATAGTATAGGAAAATATAGAATTCCAAGTCTTAGCCGACCAATTGGTAACCAAAGGTTTGATCTTCCTGAACTAGTTGGTCTGTAATAATATAGAATAAATAAAAAAAAAGCTATGGCTATTTTGGTTTTTCTATGTTTTCTTCCTATAAATTATTTATTTGCATGTATCAATACACTCATATCATTCACCACAACCACGTAAATTAATTAATAAATAAACATAAATCAACCATTAAATTATATCATCAATACCATCTAATTAAACATTCAACACCTCAAAATTACATAAACATATGTATGTCTTTAAACGTTATACACAATTTCTACAACTCAGTTCAGAATCTTTGGAAAAACAATACTTGAACAATAATTTTTACAATTCACTAGTTCTTAACTTTTAAAACAAAAGTTACATAGAATAATAAACTTCTAGCTAAAACCGATAAATGATGATGATATATATCTACCTGCACTAATAATCCAAAAAAAGAGTATTAGAAAAAGAATTTCAAATGACCAAGCTTTCTTTCAAAAAGCTATGATCTAATTTCTTCACCAAAATTGAGAGAAAAAAAATCCACAGCAATAAGAAATCTGACCAACATATTTTATTCACTTGACTGAAAATGATAGCAATAGTTCATAATGTTTGTCATCCTAAAAAAAGTCATTGTCAATTCAACAGTTCCATGTATAGAAATTTGACAATGATATTTTTTAAACATTTTATTTTGTCCAAATGTTGCTGTATGTAATAAGCATTTTATTTTGTCCAAATGTTGCTGTATGTAATAAGCGATATATAATTATTTATAGATAATTACTTCACAAAGCATGTGAAGAATAAGTAGCAAAGTATGTGAAGTATAAGTATCTAAGTATCCAATATCTAAGTATCAAAGGGTTAGCAAAAAATAGATCCCACAAAAACAACTATGTACATTCTGGACTTTAAAATATTACTGGAAAAATTTCTCTTTTTGAACAAGATTGACCGAAAGTGGAGAGGAATGGAAAAATCAGAGACATAAATGAAAGAAACCAGTCAAAAAAGAATTAAAAACAAATGTCTCAAGAATCAAAGAATGAAACTGAGTGTTTTAAAGTCAGATTCATTTCAGTTATAAAAAATATATCATATACACATTTGCTATAGAATGGATTAGCAGTCACCCAACAATGTAAGACCCTCTTGAATTTCTCTTACAAAATAAAAAAAGAAAATAATTCAAGAAAAAAAGAGTAATACATAAGCATGTATGAAAATGAACTCAAATATATAAGCATAAAGCATTTTTTGAGGTTTAATTGATAATTAAGCAAAGCAAAGTTAACAAACTAAAATATTAAATTTTCACTACCAAATGTGTTCATCCACAATGCTCTGTCTATCCTCCATTAGTAAAAAAAACTAAAAAAGAAGCTTTTAAGCAAAACCTCAAAAAATAAAAAGAGAGACAGAGAAGTGGAGGGCTTGTTAAGTGTGAAGTCTGATTTAAATAAGAGCTAAAACGTACTTTTATGTTTTAGGCTGATTTTCTTGTTATATGCTAGAGTTCCTTGCAACTATAAAAAGAATGCCTAGGGTTGCTTCTATTGTAACCTTCTGTACATACTTCATCATAGTAAAACATCCAAACATCTCGTGGATGTATAATTAAGCAATCAGCTTAAGTCAGAATCACGTAAATATCTGTGTCTCGTTCTCTTCCAGTTTGTGATTATTTTTTGTTCTTGTTTTGTCTTCAATTGTGTGCATTTGTTTATGGGTTTGAGCATACAAATCCTCAACAATTGATATAAGAGCTTTGGGTTAGGAGGTCAAAGGTTTACACAATGACTAAATAAAAATATAAGATTGAGAAGTTCAATGGTACAAACTATGCTTTTTGGAAGATACAAACAGAAAATATTTTGTATCAGAAGGATCTATATCTTTCGATCAGTAGGAAAAAGCCAAAAAGCATAACACAAGAAGATTAAAATCTTTTAGATCACAAAGCTTTGGGGACTGTGCGATTGAGTCTTTCATCGTCGATTGCGTCAAATATTACCAAAGAAAAGACTATAATAGATTTATTCAAAACCCTAGAAAAGATATATGAGAAACTTTCTGCTGTGAATAGGGCATATCTTATAAAAAAAGTTGTTTAATTTAAAAATGCTTGAAAACTCTATTGTTGCTAAACATTTGAATAAATTTAATATGATCACGAATCAATTAGAATTCTTGGATATTAATTTTGATGATGAAATTAAAGCTCTTGCTCAGTTAGTAATTCCTTCAAATCTATAAAAATAAAATTAGAGGATGTTATTGGGTTGATTTTAGGAGAAGAGGCTAAGAGAAAAGTATTGGATAAAGATGTTGTTTCGAGTTCAGCACAAAGTATTGAGGAAAGAGGCAAATTTGTGAATAGGGAAGATAATAAGGGCAAGTGAAAAGAAAATTTCAAAAACGAGGGTAAGAGTAAATGTTGTAGTAGAGATTTGAAGCCTAAGGGTTGTTAAAGTTGTGGTTAGATGGGGCAAGTGAGATTGTAGAGCACCATCGAAAAAGTAGCATAATGAGAATAATCGAGGGGTAAGAACACCATCAATATTACAGATAAGTTAGATAATAAAGTCTTGATTTGTTCACCGAAAGTTGAAGTTGTCACAATAGAAATATGTTGAAGAGACACTTAAAAGGTTTAACATGGAAGGTGCTAAACTTGTTAGTATATCGTTGACAAGTCACTTAAAGTTTCAAAGGAAAAGGAGCAATAACTGATAAAAATAATAATTATTCGGCCAAAGTTCAGTATGCCTTGGCAGTAGGCAGCTTGATGTATGTTATGGTTAGTACGAGGCTAGACATTACTCATGCAGTAGGAGTTGCCAGTAGGTTCATGGCAAATCTAGGGAAGGTGCATTTGAAAGCAGTCAAGTGGATTTTACAGTATCTGAGCGTTACTTTTGATTTGGTTTTATGTTTTGGGAGTTCTAATATTTGCTTGCAAGAATTTATGGATTTAGATTTAACAGAGGACATTAACAGTAGGAAAAGCACTACCAGGTATGTGTTTACTTTAAGGAGTGCATCAATCAATTGGGTTTCATGGCTGCAGAAAATAGTGACTATTTCCATAGTAGAAAAAGAGTATGTTGCAGTCACGAAAGTGGTAAAGAGATTGTATGATTGAGGAGCCTCATGAAAGAGTTGGGTAAGGAACAAGAAGGTTATAAATTGTGCAGCGATAGTTAGAGTGTGATACATTTAACGAAAAACTTAGCTTTTCATTTGAGGACCAAGCATATTGACATAAAGTATTGCTTTATTCGCTCTTTATTAGAGGATAGGCAGTTCACTTTAGATAAAATTTACATAAGAGACAATCTAGCAGATATGTTCACGAAGGTGGTTATTGTGGAGAAGTTGAAGACTTATTTAGCTTCCATGGGTCTCCAAGCTCTAGTGGGAGGTTGGGTGCTAGTGGTTGTTAGTGACTTTGGTGATGGTTGATCACTTTGCCATTTTCAAGTGGAAGATTGTTAAGTGTGAAGTCTAATTTAAACAAAGGCTAAAGCGTACTTTTGCATTTTAGGTTCTTTTTTTTTTCTTTTTATGTGCTAGGGTTTCTTACAAATATAAAAGGAACGCCTCGGGTTGCCTGCTCAGTAACCCTTTGTATATATTTCATCATAGTGAAATACCCTAATACTTGATGAATAGGGATGTAAATGGGTATAGTAACCACCTAATTAGCTAATCTCACTACCAAATCCGTTTATTTTTTGCCTACCATAACCGTCCAATCCCAAACTCACGAAACCCATCCTAAACTGTGAAATCTGTTTATGTTTAATTAGTCAAATTACCTATTAAGTATCCTTTAAATACCGGATTTGAGATAAAATAAAAAAATTAGTAAGTGAAAAAAATGTTAAATTTATTAAATTGAACAAATTCATTGGTCAAAGGACCTCCAAGTTATTTTTTTTTAAGGTACAAGAAATATATTATAGATAGTAGAAATAACAAAATACATAGGGCATACCCTTAGAATAATACAATAGGAATCACAGTTCATAAAGGACTTTCAAACCCAATATGGAATAATCCATGACATATGAAAATAACACACAACAAAAATTTTATTTTAGGGATAAAATTGTAAATATTATATTATATTATATTATATTAAACGGGTTCTTAATGGGTACCCTATAAGTATAAATGAGTATCGGGTATCAGATATCAAGCACCCTACAAGCAAATCTCAAACCCGTCCCAAAACCACGTGAGTATTAAATTTCAATCCCAAACCTATCCCAATCCCATTAGGGTATTTCCTAATGGATTTTTATTAGGTTCGGTCAGGTCGGGTACCCCTTGTGCACTTGTCCCATTGACATCCTACTTATAGATGTACGATTAAGTAATTAAGTTAAGTTGAAAGTGAAGAAGATTAGAAATTGAAAGAAAATGATTCTCATTATTTTATCATTACAACGAAAGGTCTATTTATACTAATATGAGAGTGTTTTCACTACTCCACAATACAAAATTGTGCGCACTATTTCACAATCTAACTAAATTCGATTAGATACAGTTGAGACTATTCTAGATTATTCTATATCTGGGTGATGATACAATACTCTGCTGTTGCACCTGCTTTATATCAGCTACACCCTCAGTTGGTCTTGTGACTTCATCATCTTGTCTAACATCCCCCCTCAAGTGAATGGAAAAGTCACAAACCAAGGTCTTGGATCGGAGATAGTGAAAACGAGCTATAGAAAGAGGTTTAGAGAAAATATCTACAATTTGATCTGAGGATGGAACATACTAATTACGAAGTTCTTTAGTAATCATATTTTCTCTGACAAATGGTAGTCACCCTCTATGTGTTTGGTGCGAGCATGAAAAATGGGATTTGAAGCCAAGGAGATGGCAGAGACATTGTCACACCATAATTCTAGAGTGTGACTAAGAGTGATGTGTGTGTCTTTGAGGAGCATTTGTAGCCAAGAAAGTTTAGCAGCAGCTTAAGCTAAAGAATGATACTCAGCTTCAGTTGAAGACCGAGCAACAGTTGGTTGTTTTTTGGTAGACCAAGATACAAGGTTAAACCCCAAATACACACAATAGCCAGAGGTTGACCTTCAATCCTTAGCATTTTTGGCCTAATCTACATCTAAATAGCCATGTAGGATGACAGGACCAGATGTGAACTATAGTCCATATGAGATAGTCCCTTTCATGTAGCGAAGAATTCTTTTTACTACATTGTAATTGCTAACTATAAGGGCATGTGTATGTTGATAAGCAAAATTCACAGCTAAAGTAAGATCAGGTGTGGTGATAGTAATGTACTGTAAAGCTCAACGAAACTTCTTTATAAACTTAGTTGAGAAACGAGAACATAATGCCCATCATAAACATTAGGCTTAATTGGTAGAGTTGAGCTGCAAGGCTTGCATTCAGACATGCCTGCATTTTGTAGAATGTCCAGAGCATATTTATGTTGTGAAAGAAAATAGCCTTGAGATGAATGTTAAGCTGATATGCTAAGAAAATAGTTGACATTACTAGGTTCTTTCATGGAAAAGGTAATATGCATTTGAGAAATAAGGCATTAAATATGATTGGAGTCATTGCCAGTTAACAATATATCATCAACATAGATCAAGAGCATTATAACTGCTGTGGCAATCTTCTGAACAAATAATGATGAGTCATAGTATCACGCCCTGGATTTTCATAACCGAATGCCCGAGGGTGACTTGGGATTTATTTGTTGGGTATAAAAATAAGATGATAATAACACGCTGTCACACCCCAAAATTTTCCTCCAAACTGGGGTTGACATGCAAGAAAAATTTAAGATATTCAAAATCCTTTGTTTATCCCAAATAATATTTATAAGTCATTAGACTGAATCATTTGATGGGATTTCAACTACAGGGCACAAAATAAAGATAGAGAAAAAAATATTTCAGAGCCATCTAAGTGTCCCAACCATGTGATTAACATTACATATCAAATAAAAGCAAATTAGGTCTAAACTTAATAATTACAATCATCCAACAATTATTATTACGACCACAAAAATAAAGTCTTCCAACTCTGTGCAGGAAAGAAAAAAAAATAGATAATTTCTCTGATGGAATATTTAAGAGAAATTAATCTCTTTCCAGCTCATCTTCAGTATCCATGTGCTTAATATCCTGAAAAAACTATTCCACAAAAGGTGAGCTACTAAAGCCCAGTAATCAGAATCTCCTAGGTGCCTATATGCAGTGGTTGTAATGCTACACTGTATTAAGTGACCCACTACAGCGAATGTGATTAGGTGGCATACTGTTTATGCAACAATTAATTCAATAGATCCCAACTGAATAATGTAAATTTTACTTACAACGGTTCGATGAAACCGTCACCGTAACTACTATTTTACTTACATGTAAAATTAGTTAAATGTTAATGTGTGTACCACAATGAAGTCTGTGTCGCAGTGGTAAGGATCTCAGATTCAGATCTTCAAGGTTTCGGGATCAAACCCCGTAGCGATACAGGTTTCATATATATATATATATATATTTTTAAAATATTCATCAAGAGGAATTAAATATAATTAAATAATTTCAACACATCATTCATACATAAACAAGAGAGGTTACTAGTCGCAGTAAAATTTGGTAAAGGAGTTTAATCTAAATCCTCCTAGGATAATCATACTCCTATCCTCCTCTACCCCCAGCCTTGGGAACCAGTGACTTTATGGGCTTAGCATCCAATGCATACGGATGGTATCACCCACCAAAAACTTAGCCGTCGCGACCGGCTACCTAATTGGCCAGGTCAGAAGAGAGCATCTCCCAAATAAAATGCATATGTTCCCATCTTCATCTAAAAGGCCATTTCTACCCACCCATCACCACATTGCCAAAAATAACTTTGGCACCGAGTGCCTTAAATTTTTTTTTCTCACCCTTTTACATTCCTAAGGGTAATAAGACATTTTTTAATTACAACCAGTAATGTCCCCGGGCAATGAATCAAAAGTGGGATTATTCAGTCACATGCAGTATATTTTTAAGTACTTTATCTAAATCCATAATTCAATAATAATTATTAATAAATCAAAGATTTAACATAGTCACCAATATTATCATCACAAAGGTAGGTACTGCATGTAAATTAACAAGTAGCGAGTAGCTAGAAATGATTTAGAATTCAAATTAGTATTTTAGTTAATTATTTTGACAAGTTTTCCGTACTACCTTTGATAAGAATAAAATTATTTCTAATAGTATATTAATTAAGTCGAGGTTGGCAGCTTAGTGGGTGGGCGACATTAATTACGATTTGAAGTCGCGAGTTCGAACCTCATTGGCTGTGATCTCGGTTTTTGCCTCTTTTACCTTTTTATTTTATTATTTTATGGAATATAAAGATAATAAATAGCTCTTTGGACTCATATTAAATTTTAAAAAAATTTATAAGTTTTATTTTATTAAAAACAATTTGAATAAATTTTCAATCATCATATTATTTATAACCAAACCCTTATCATAGGTTTTTGACTTCAAGATATCCACAATATCCATAGAATTATTCCAATATTTAGGAAGATATTAAATAAGTTTCATTAAATTCACTTAATCATAAAAATATAGTTATATAACTTGCTAGGTTGACAGAACAATGCTTAAAAGAATCAATTAAAATAAATCAAATTTATTTAAGGAAGACCAAAGGAGGAAAGAATAAGTCCATTGTTTCATTTGGGCATTTTTATCAAATACTTGGTTCTAATTAGCCATTTTAGTTTGAATAAGTCATTCAACTATCTATAATGAAATTGATTGTCTAAATCAGTTATCATAAATATTAGAGTGTCAAATGATACATAATATTCAGTTTAAAATAATTTCATATCAATTGAAAAATAACTAAGTAGAATCAACTTAACAGTCCATTTTAGTATTATATCAAATAGTATGAGTGTTTTACTATATCAGGCCTTGTGAACAAAATTACACATCAATAGAAATTATTAACATGATAATAATTAACAGAAGAGAATTGGAAATTTAAATAAATTTTTAAACATAATATTCTAAAAAAATCCAAACAAGCATAAATTAAAGGATAAACAGAGACAGCAACTTAAAAGAAAATTCATATAAAATAGAGCAGAACTCCAATATCTATAAAATTTATATCTGTAGAAATTAGACTTTATGACCTACAACTTTCATGTTTTACACTTTTTAAAATTCTAAGGTCTAAAGGTGCAAAAACAGTCTTGAATTCAGTTTGTTCAGAAAATACAGTTTTGCACGTGCTCAGTATTTTAGGCATAACTTTTGACTCAGAAATCGGATTGATGCAATTCTTTTTGGGTTGGAAAGAAAACTGAAAGGGCTATAACTTTTTTGTTTTAGCCGATGCCTAATTCCACCGTTTTAGGGGTCAGAAGCATATTAGAAGTTACAAATAGAGAGTTGTTAGCATACTGAGTTACATCAGTCAAAATTTTGGCTTCCCTACCTCCAATATACGGGTATTTATTTTTTATCACAATCAAGTTTTATACTTCAAACCCAAAAAGGGCATCAAATATATTTTAGGAGGTTCGTCATCCTACCTCAATGAAGACAATGGTGACCAAGCCTGTGAAAGAAAAAGAAATCGAGCTTTGAACACCACCCAATTGAAAAATTCCAAGCCTTTCTTCTTCCTCCAAACAACACCAAATGTCCAACCACACTTGATAAAAATATATATATTTTTTCTCTCTTATTTTTTTTCTTTTTGAAGGCACACAAATTTATAAGGAGTATTAAGGAAGTGTCGGTAGAAAAAAACAAGCTCCACTTCCTAGACTTGAGAGGCACTAAAGTAGTATTATGCATTAGGTAGTATAATCCAAATAATCTAGCTTAACATTTTTGACTATCTAGCCACATAATTTAAGATGTGTGTTGGAGGATAGATGAGAATGGGTGGCATGATCCGGGAATCATGCTAGCTTTTTGAAAAATTAAACAAAATGCTTTAAATCATGCTAGCTTTTTGACAAAATACTTTAAATCATGCTAGCTAAATTATTTGGAAGAATGCTTTAAAGTCATCAACGTAGGGTCTTTGTTTTGTCTAATTAGCCAAATAATTTGAGAAATTGTGAGAGATGTATGGAAGAAATGATGGATGGAAATAAAATTTGCTCGGAAAATAATTTAAAGCTACTATTCATGAGTCAACTCAGTGAGTGATAAAGTGAGTTGAAGTGAGTTGAGATGAGTCAAAGAAAAGGGTTGACCCATTGGTTAATGGGCTTGGTTTGAACAAAATAGGTAATTGGGCTAGAAAGCGTTTGGATAAAAGTTTAGAAATTCTACATTAAACTCTCACATAGAGTGGAATTAAATCCGAAAATCTTTCCAACTAATTTTTTTTTTATCATTCCAAAATTTTCAAATGCTCAATTTTTTAGATTTTTACTATAATAAATATCACCACCACACTTAAGTAAATTATTTAAGAGAAAAAAAAATTCAGGTTATTACGCACAGTGACTAGCTTTGAAGCCTTGAGAGACTAAGAATGCTGAGAATGTAAAGAGCCAAGCTCTGGGAGCTTGTTTGAGACCATACAAGGCTTTATTGAGCTTATAAACATACTCAGGTATAGAGGAATTTATAAAACCAGGGGGTTGAGTCATGTAGACCTCCTCTTCTAGTTTGCCATAGAGAAAGGCATTGGAGATGTCAAGCTATTTGATAGACCAATTATAATGCAAGGTATAGTAATACTTTGATGGTGGGCTATTTTGCAACAGGACTGAAGGTGTCGTGATAATCAAGCCCATGCTCTTGAAGATAGCATTTAGCAACAAGTCTGGCCTTGTGTCTGGCAACTAATCCATCTACATTTCTTTTAAGCTTAAAGACCTATTTACAACCAATAGCTTGTTTTCCTGAAGGTAGAAGTGTGAGAGTCCAAGTCCCTTGTTTCCTGAGAGCCTGGTACTCCCCAATCATGGCATTAGTCCAGGCTGTGGACTTAAAGGCTTCTTGATGTGTAGTCGAGGAGGATGAGGAAATAAGAGAAGTATGGAGGCAAAGAGGATGTTTTGGTTTAAAAATACTAGATTTAGACCGTATGGAATGGAAGTTTGTTGATGGAATGAAAGAAGATGGTACTAACTCAGGTGAAGATGTAGCAGGAATTTGTGACTTAGTCAATGCAGAAGAAGTAGAAGATGAGGATTAATAGTTTGATGTAGGTTGTGAGGGAACTGTATAAGGTGCAGAAGAGGTAGAAGATGAGTTATTTGTGTAAGGTGTAATAGATGAAGTATGTTGAGAGGATGGCCAAAAGAAAGTATGATGTTGTGGCAATGAAAGAGTAAAGATGGATATTGGTGAAGAAGAAACAAAAGGAAATGAAGATTCATTGAATACAACATGTCTAGACAAATATATCTTTCCAATGGTAGGATTTAAGCACCTATATCCTTTGACTGTTGGATGATATCCCAAGAAGACACATGAGATGGCTCTTGGGTGTAGCCTATTTTGAGTGTAAGGTCTGAGCCATGAAAAACATTGGCATCTAAACACTCTGGGAAGATTATAATCAATGGTTTGGTGGAATAGTTTTTCAAATGGACTGAGATTTCCTAGCTTAGAACTGGGCATTCTATTAATGAGATGGATGGTTGTAGCTATGGCATCAAACTAGTATATGTGTGGTAAGGAAGAATGGTGCATTGGAGTGATGGTCGTCTCTGTGATATGTCTATGTTTTCTCTCCGCTACTCCATTTTGAGATGGAGTATGGGGACAAGATTTTTTATGAACAATGCCTTGAGAGAATATAAAATGTTGAAGTTTGTGATCAATGAATTCCTCTCCCCCATTTGTTTTGAGAATTTTAAGTTTTGTGTCTTGTAAATCTCTGTGTCTCGTTCTTTTCTTATTTCTGATTATTTTATATTCTTGGTTTGTTTTCAATTGTGTGCATTTACTTGTGGGTTTGAGTGTATAGATCCCGAACAGACCTCTTCTTGTAGATTTTTTATTAAAAAAAAAATCATCTTTTCAAAGGTTTGTTGGAAGAAGTAGTAATTTTAACGAGGAAGCTTTGGGTGGGTAATGAATTACAAGCACTTGGTAACATAAATATGCTAGCTATGGGGATTATTTTATTTATTTTTTGTTTTTGACTTTTAATTATACATTATAAATTATATATAAGTGGACCAATTTGTAATCTACAAATATATTCTTATACTTCACTTTAATATTTCAAGTCAATATGAATTGGACTTTTGTAGAAGGGTATCTATGGTATTAAAATTATATAAAATATCTTACTAGAAGAATGGAGTGATTGTGTAATTTTATTTAGTGAAAAAATAAAGTTGAGTACAAGAATTTATTTATGAAGTGTATATTGGCTCACCTATTTATGTATGCCAGCACAACTTATCATCAATAAAAAAACGACTACATGTATTCTATCATGTTTGTATTATATTTCCATCTTCCCCCATGGTTGAAAATTTGTTTCCTCCTCTCCACCATTTTTGGAAATTTGTTACCTCCAAGTTCTCAAAAACCCTTAATGAAGCAAGAATGATTTGGTGACTGTAATAAAAGTGCATTGTAGTGGATTACTTTGTTTAAAATGGTATGTCCAATTTAGCAAAAAGGAAAAAAAAAATGGTATGTCCAACATCATGCCATAATATTCTGATTTAAAATACTAAGAAAGATTATATGACATTACTCATTGTCAATAAGTTCCATGCTTAACTAAGGATATAAGTTATTTGAAGAAGTATTTCCAAGACCATTTTAGTGGTTATTGTCATCAATATTATCACGATGACTTACTTATCAACAATGGTTTATTCTAAGGACAGAACTAGGAATTTAGTACAGGAGAACTAATTCCTATAAATTTTAATATTTTCTCCCCCAAGCTTAAAAATGTAATATCAAAATTAAGCAGTCTGTTTGAGGGTCTTCAACAAGTAATATAAATTAATGGTTATGGGCTTAAAAAATAAAACAAATATATAAATTCTATTCACAAACTCACTTAAAAATTATTCAATTGACCAGATTAGACTATTAATAGTCCAATTCAAGAATCAAGTCCCAAATCCTACAAATGACGCAACTTAAGAAATAAGTTTTATATGTTATTAATGACTCAAAGTAAAATGGCTGGGATAGTCATATTTGAAAAAATATATATATATTTATAAATAATCTATATTATATATACAGATATTTTTTGAAACTTAAGGGACCATGGCCCCCTAGTATCATAATGTAGGTCCATCCTCGGTTTATTCTCCAATCAATCAGGATTTCTAAGATAATTTATTATGCAATTAAAGCAAATATATATTTATTATTTAGATATCATATTATTAGAGTCAAGTTGAAGCAAGTACTAGTATTAAATTGTCAATAGAGACAATATATATATATATATATATATATATATTTTATTGGTGTATAGAGATAATATTTATCATACAATCAATTAAATAAAGATGAAAGTTCTTATGTATATAAGTACGAGAGAATTGTGCCTTTGTTCTATCAATGTACTCTTAATTTAGAAGCTAACTAAACACAAACATTTAGGGTATGTTTTTTTTGGGGGTAAGTGAGGGTAAAATTACCCTCCATTACAATAATTTGGATGAGGGGGTAACAATTACCCTAAGGACATATTTGTTTTGTGGGTAACTAAAAGTAAATTTTACTGGAGTAATTTTTATCCTCCATTATATTAGTTTAGAAGAGGATGTGAAAATTACTATATGAGTAACGATTACCCTTATATGAGGAAAAATTGTTACCCAGGGGAGATGGGTAACGGGGAGTAATCAGAAAATTTACTCTTTTCTCATTACCCCCGTAAAACAATTATTTATTCCCCTTTAAAATCTTAAACAACTTTCTGCTATAAATAATTATAATAAATATTATAAAATAATTTATTTAATCAAAATAAAATTAATTAATCATTAAATTATTCTATCAAAATAATATTTAATAAATAATAATTTATTATTAAAATAGTTTATTTTATTTTATTAAATTAATACTTTTAAAATATTAATTTGTGACTAAATTATTTATATTCTAAAATTAAATCAATTTTTAATAAATAATAATTACTTATTAAAATAATTTATTTATTAAAATATTTTATTAAATAAAATTTTATTTCATAAATAATAATTTACTAGATTATTATATATATATATATATATATTTGTTATTAAAATTAATAATTTATTTAAATTAATTAAAATTAGTTGTTTTATGAAATTATTTTATCAATATAATATACAAATAATTTTCAACAAATAATAATCCAGTATTAAAATTAATTAAAATTGAAATATCAATATATGATAAAATTATTTTTATAATTAATATTTTTACTTAAAATTATATATTTTAATAATATATATTTTATTAAAATGGATTTATTAAAATAAAAATTATTATGATGATTTATTTTATTATAATAATTTATGAAAATTAAATACTAACTTTACCACTTGGTAAATTTACCCCATTTCAAACACAATTTACTTATACCCCTTCATAATTTTTAACATCCAAACATAATATAATTATTACCGGATAATATTTATTTTTTCATTCCAAACATAAGTATCGTGAAAGAGTAATTTTATAAAAATTACCTCTATAATTTATCTTTGATCTTATTTTAGTCGCTCATATTTCAATCGTAATAGTCAAATGCTTATACTTTCGATTGAAAAAGAACTAAGTATTAATTAAATTTAACAAAAACTTAACTGCTCTCATAATAACTACTCTTAGTATATTTTAAATTTAAAATAAAAAGCAAAATTCGTGCTATTAATTAGGTTTGGAAGTGTCTAAATTTAATTAGGCTAGAGATTATTTTTTTAAGTTCAATTTTGAAGCTAAGTTAGTCATGTTGGCCATTATTAATTAGTATTTGAATTATTTTTATAACATACAATATACATTCAATAAAAATAAATTTTTTGAGTTATTTTTATCAAATCAATCAAAAAAATATTTTAATACAATTAAGATTAATAGTATTTATAATTTAATATAATTTTACAAAATGAGTCAAGAATAAAAAAATAAAAACATATATCAAAATAAATAAACAATCTAAAACAAAAAAGAGATCAGGTAGATTACGTAAGTTTGTAATTTAATATACATTTTAGAGTAAATTTTAATCTTTAAGATTGGGTCATATCAAGGTTTGGTAAAATATAAAATTTTAGAATTCATATAAAAATTTAATTTTGATCAACTCTATCGATTCACGAAAATTTACATAAATAAAAAAATATAAATTAAAAAATAACGCAACATCTATTTATGAAATTATGCAATTTTATTGAACTATTTTGTGATATATTTAAAAATTATGCAACATTTTTGACTCGTGCCATGCACAAAATTATATAATATTTTTTAAGGTAAATTACATCTACCTCATCTTAATATTTGGGTAATTACAATTAGTACTCATAATATTTAAAAGTTACACATAATTATCTTATTTTGAATGTTGTTAATATTAACCTTGTTTCTAAAAATAAAAAATAAAAATTAGTCATTAAAGTTTAATATAAAATATCAAACTAATCAAAATTTTAGCTAATTTTCTTATTTTACCCCTCCATCTCTTATATTTTGTCAATATTTTTTCCAAAAATTCTAAAGAACTTTATATTTTTACCTATTTTTGGGGATTTTTGTTAAAAACACCAATGAAAATATGAGAGAGAGAGAGAGAGAGAGAGAGATAAAATAGAAAAAATGCCCAAAATTTTAATTATTTTAACATTTTCTATTAAATTTTAAGGATTGATTTTATCCGATGAGAGTTAATGTTAACAATATTTCAAAATAAAAGAGGTAATTATAATTTTTAAATGTTATGAATATTAAGTGTAATTATCCAAATGTTAATGGGAAGTAAGTATATTAACCCTATATTTCATGGATAAAACATAATTTGTAACTTAAAATGCGAGGGACTAAATTGATACCAAGAGATAAATTATAAGAGTGATTTTTTACTTTAACCGGCAAGATTATTTTTTTATCCTCAATTAAATAGTTGTATGTAATGAGCAGTTAACGAAAGATTAAAGTGAAATCGAGAATAAATTATAAAAATAATTTTTATACTTTACACGACATTTAAAAATGACATTGAGCGTCTCCATTCCAAATTGAATAGGCTGGAATTGGTTTTTGGTACTTGCCACGTTAGAAAATCATTTTGTCAGTATTATTAAGCCGTTTCGAATGTTTGAAATATGTACCTTTTTTTTTATAAATTTTTAAAATTTGTTGACTTTTTATAATAGATTTTGGGGCAATGAGGGCGACGGCGGCGCTGGCTGTCTTCACCGGGCTGAGGAGAAGTGGCGCTGCTGGTGGGAGCTGGAAAAGTTTGCCGGGGAGGACTTGGAGATCTGACCCGCGATGGTTCTGCAGCGAGTGGGGCGATGCTTTTGGGCTGCCGGTCAATAATGTGTAGTCGGTATTTAGGGAGAAAATTGAATAGTTACTGTGTTTTGAAAAACCATAGTTCTGATATTATGATAGAAAACAAATAGTAATAGGAGGAAGAAAGAACCCTATTATAGAGTTGGAGAATATAATTTAGACAATATACATAATGATGTTACTCAAGATTAAAGATACTGTATACCATATATAGAGCTAATATATATATGATAGCTAGATATATACTATATTATATGACAATATAATAGCATATTCCAATAAATATCATCATTTTTTATTTTTTGATAGTTTAACATATATCACCTTAAGTCCTTCATAAGTAGTTACACAAAATTTTATCACTTCTGAGTAAGGGATAGTAAGCAGGAACGGCGGAATAGCAATAACACATATGGTAATGACTAGCCCTCGTAATTGTGTAATTAGCGCCGCATAAGTGCCTGTAAAGAACGCAACAAAACTTGCTGCCACTGAAACTCTAAGAACAGAGTAAACCACCGGATAAAGACGACGGATAATATGGTGATCGGTTTCGAAATTAGAGATGGTGATGTGAAAAAACACGGTGAGGATAGAGCATATAGCAGCTATGCTGTTGCTTATGAGAAATGCTTTGAATGCTCCTTCTTTTAGTAGAACTGCCGGCTCTCCACTATTGCTGCTGCGGTCAATACCCGGTATTGTGAAACCGAGCGTGAAGGCAATCGTTGCTATGAGCGTTGCCACAATTAAATGGCTCTGACCTATTTTGTGTAGATCATCTCGAGTTTCTTTCCTTCGCTTCTTCATTGTTTCTCTTAGTTGTTTCTCATATTCTATAACCTTGTTTCGTTGATCCTCACGCTCTTTCTTCTGTCCTGGTATGTAGTCCTTCTCGCGGGATGTTTGATCCCAATGGATAGGGCGATCCTGCAATTTTTATTTTTATTTTTATTTTTTGGTTATGAGGTCAATCGAAAAGCAAAATATATAAATAATATACTTGAGATTAATAAAAAGTCTTTCATTTAATTTTTTAAGTGTATTTTTATGATTTACTGGAAGTTTATATATAGCGCATGTACATGCAATGCTTGCAAGTGAATTTGTAATTTTATAAAGGGAGAGAGAAGTGGGTGACTTGCCAAAAGAAAGGAAAAAGAAATTTATAAAAATACCTAAAAATCAATAAGTTGTCGAACTGTTTTACTCATAGAACTAATGAATTTTATTCGACAAATTTAGAAATAAAAATGTTTACATATATAATTTCGTTACAAGGGATTCATCAATCAATTGGTGTTCATCCTTAATATTATAGTACAAATAATTGGGACTTTTATATTTTCATAGGAATTACACATTCATAAATTTTTTAATGATTTTCAAAAAAACTCCTAAGCAACCATTTCTTTTGTGTTATTTATTTTATTTTTTCTTTCCCTTCTCTCTCAACCTCTAACAACGCCACCCTTGCCCATGCCACTTTAAATTTTTTAAGAAGTTGCTAGAAAGATGGTAGCTAGTTGCGTACTGTACAATGTTTTAGGCATTATTTCATAAAGTTACTATACAATGGTTTAGTCATTTATTTATCGTCTTATCAACTTTATTTCCATAGAAGTGCAAAAAGTTCCCAAATACCTTTTACAGTATTTAAGATATATACCTTAGTGTTTGAGGTAAAAGTAGAATTAATGATATGTGTTGCATGCTGTAAGAAAAAATATGTCACCTGCAGTTAAAGTCAACTTTATATAATAATCTCCTCCAAGCCTCTGATAGAGCCAGCGCGGACTTGAAGCAAGATCAAGAGGAGTGTTTCCAACATTGTCATTTTGAGTTATCAGATGTTTGAACCAAGGATATTGTTTAGCCTCACTAACCACTGCCTCTTGCTCCATCTCTATGGCAGTATGTAGGATGTTCTGTTTTTTACTGTCGATTATCTCTCAACTATCCAGACAATGGGATAACAGCATTTTCATTATTTCTATATACCCATGAGCGACAGCTATGTGAAGAGCTATCTTATCAACGTCGTTAGTTGCAGAAGTGTATGCCACTGATGATCGGTCATTTTCTAATAGCTTGCTAACTTTTTTCTCATTCTTAATGCATACAGCCCAGTGAAGTGGAGTCCACCCATATTCGATGTGGAGTCCACCCAATATCGAGCTTCCACTTGTTTGGCATGCATGTGTTAGAGAATAATACCATGTGTCCACAATATTTTTTATACTAACATTATGTCGTCCACTCTAGTTGGGATAACTTATTACCAAGCATTTAAAGAAAATCAACACAAGATCCTTTCAAATCCCATATCATTAGCTTGCTTTTGACGCGCCCTTTTGCAATTAGTCATCTATCTACCGCGTTAATGACGCGTGAGGCCCCTCTTCAACTTTTGGCACTTGCCTTGTTTATGGCTGCAAAAAATTCCTAATCATACCTGCCGTATTTAGGGCGTTTGTCGGCCGCAGCAATCCTCTTTGCCCCTCCCAGATAGAATAAATAATAAGCTTGTAATTTCTTTGTTTAGCACGAAACGACTAGAGTGGTATTCAGCTAAATTTAGTTGAATTCTGACTTACTCAAACTTACCTAAAGATGTTAGTATTGGGCTCGAACTCCAATTTGCACTTTTATAAGTTTACTCAATGAAAAATAATTTAAATTCAAAATTGATTCACGGTTGGAACCAAGGAAAAAAAACTCTCTTTGGGCTAGTTGTCAAAATTTTCAGTCAAATACATTGTAACCCATAGATATCTAAGGATGTAATCGAACCAGGTCGGGCCTGACTTGCCCCTAGCCCTATCTTGACCTACCAGTGGGCCGACCCACCTATTTGACCCTGCTTTCCTCCTGATTTAGTCCAAGGTCAGTAAAATTCATTTACTCGCCTTAGTTGCTCCGACTTAATTTTTTAATATTTTGAGTATTTTTTAATATATTTATTTTTTTATAAATTAAATAAAAAAAATCAAAAAACACATTAAAACATTTAATGTTCTTTATAATTAAATTTTATTGAGAAATAAATAATTATATAACATTGAATCGAATTACAAATATAAAATTCTAAATAAAACATTGTTAAAACAAAATTAACTACAAATTTACACATTGTCAATGATTAGCTAACAAAAAAAAAAGGAGGAAGCTGGCAGTAGCTACGTGGAAATTAAAAAAAAAAAAAGAAAGAAAGAAAAGGCAAGCATGGCATGGCAGATGCATAGGGAAAGGAAAAAAAGTAAAAAAAAAAAAAACGAAAGAAAAAAAAGCATTAAAGTAGCCGTGGCAAGATGGGCAGGCCAGTCAAGTTAGGTCATGGGCCAGGCAACGATGCCCTAAACCTTGACCTACTCAGAGTGTGGTGGGGGTGGGTGCGGAGTGGACTATACGAACATATATGTTGGGGCGGGTTGGACCGCGGGTCAACCCAACATTACATCACTGTGGATTTCTTACTAAGGATGGCAACAATTTGGACTAAAGTCGGATATTGGCTTTAGTAACCTCGAACTCATTGGGTAAAAAAATAACCAAACTAGATGAGTACCCGACGGGTATTTTTAACCAACTACCATCCTCTAATCCATGGGGTAATCGAGTACCTATTGAGTAATCAAATACCATACCCTTCAAATATGAAACGGTTACATCAAGGTTAAAAATTCTTTAAATATAATAATTTTATAAGTAATTTTATATCTTAAAAGACTAAACAAAATTATCTTTACATTTATTATATTACTTTTATAAAAATAAAATTTAACAAAAAAAAGCCATATTTGATCTCGTCTTAAACATTTACTATAATTAAGAAAAAAAATAAAAATAAAAATTGTATCCATGTGCTTCGTTACATCAAGACCCAAATCCTAACTCAAAAATATATTATTATTTGTTATCACAATCTTGAGTTATTTAGTATTAATTAAAGGAACTCCATTCTTTGAACACAATATACATATAATTTAGTATCCAAATTGATGATATTATTTGTATAAATTTAGATATTCGATAATCTAAGTTGGTAATCGAGTAAATTAGACGACTAATTGAGTAATATCCATTAGGTACCTAATAAATGGGTACTTGGTGTGGGTAATTGGGGCGATAATCGATAATATTAGTCGGTACCCTATAGTCAGAATAATTGGGACATGTTCGATTAATACCCATCAGGTATACCACATTTACCATCTTTGCACCTGAATCTGATGATTATTTTATTTTTATATGCTAACCTACCTCATTACTTATAAAATATAAAAATTATCGAGCTTATCGAATTGGGATCGGACGGGTACTGTCACACCTCGAGTTTCATATCTCGAGGAGTGAGTGAATGACGTCACGAATTCTAATGCAACATTTACATGTTTACCCTTGATCAGAGCAATGACCACCCTGGAGCGGACATTCACAATCTATGCTAATTAACTAACCATAAATAGCCTTAGTTTAATCAGACACAATAGCTCTAACACAATCCTAAAAATAAAATAAATAAGTCTTGGTCTTATGGTCTTACAATCAAATTGAACAAGTCAAATAAAATAATAATACAGTTCCAACATTAAAACTAAATAACAACAAAGCTTTTTTATATAGCTAGCAATAGTTCCAATGAAGCGGACCTACCTAGTGTTTAGGATTCGCACCTGTACCACAATCTGTAGGAACAATTACTTGTGCCCACGATACATAATACCAACATATATAAAATGCAAAGAATTAAACAATTTATAGTCTTATTAAATCAATATTGAATAATCATATTCCAATGAATAACTAAATTAATAAACCACAAGAAATATCAATAATCAAATTATTAACTTTGTTATGTTCCTTTTATCATTTTCCAAGTCATCGCATCACAATGTGAGGTGGATACTAACAACATCATTTCTATGGGCCAATACCTAATAAACACGATTAATCGAACACGTTATATCCATGGTACTTGGCTACAGGCCACGACAAGACAAAATCATAATTGTCATGTTATAGGCTACTAACCGACTGACCTAAATACTAACCCCTTCGTAGGTTCAGGGTCTCTTAACCAAGAGTAGTTTATGTACTCTTCCTATTTTTCTAATATCCGTTATCTCCGCAATTAGAATAACATTCTCATATCATTTATTTTAGTTATCATTAACGCAATATTTTATCAATACTAATCACAAATTATCTCAACCCTTTTCACTTTCTTCATTACGTTTAATCATCATGTTATCACCACAATAATTCAATGATAATTTGTTTATAATAAACATCAATATTAACAAGTTTATGCCATCAAACTCAAACATAAACATTATCATTTACCAAAAATTTCAAAATTGTCTTGTCCAAGTTAGGTAATTTTCATTAAGTGATTTGAAACAATCTTGATTTTCTATATAGTATATATTTTTTAAAATCACTCTCATTTAAAATCTTGAGATAAGGAACATTTCTATAGTTCAAAAATAGGGGAAACAGACGGTCTGGACAAGGGGGCACCCTGGTCCCCAAGCTCGTGTGCCCGCGGTTTGGGCAGTGGCATAGGCTCTGTTATGATATTCTCTGGTTTTGAATTTAAGTTCTTAAATCAGCTTAAAATAAACTTATTTCCTTGAAATTCTTGTTTCCAACAACATTATAAAGCTTAAGTGATCTAAATAAAGTAATCAATTTGAAATTTCATCAAATGTAGAATAAGTTACAAGCTTTCGTTTCATTTTATGTCTCCAAGCATATACATATATATATACGGATGTATAACTCAAACTTTTCTCAACAATAAATTCATATCTCCTCAAATAAACTCATCAAATGCAAATCCCAAATCCTCTACAAACTATATGTGTAAGTAAAATGCATGGGTTTCCCTATCTCAGTGAAGAATCAAAGAAAAACAATGAACTATAGAAGGACTATAACTTTACTGGTGAAACCCAAAAAAACTTCGTGAGCTCGTACACTCAAACCGTTAATTCTAGCATCAATATTTTTATACAGTTGTAATTAGAATGAATCTAATTTCATTACTGTAAATTTAATTTAAAAATGACGAAAGTTTGATATACTTACTAGAGTTGCCTTGATCGTTGGCTCTCGATCTCTCTCTCTCTCTCCTTCCCTGAGCAGTATCAGTAAGCACATACCCCTACATTATATATATGCGAGGATGCTTGGAAGGAAGCACTTAGCTCCACTCCCATCTACTCTCTTTTCATTTGTAGGCCCCAAGAAACTGAGATAGAAAAGACTAGAGTACGGCAAGCCGGTAAAATCAATTGAACTGCCTTAGACACATGACATCACCCTTGGTCAGGTGCCCGTCCCTCCATGGGCATGCGCTCGCATCCTCGTGCGCCCGACCCATTGCTTCTTCGGCCAATTTCGATAGTTTGATCATTCCAGGCCCAAATTCCTCCGACTCATATCATTTAATGTATATATTATGCCCAACATACTTACATTCGACACAAATAAATTTTATTTATCCTCTATTTTATTATACATATCCATGATTATAAAATTACAAAAGGAAAAAAATGGATTTATTAGTATAGGTATCCATCTGAACAGGTTGAAATTGTCATTTCTACTTCTCAGTAGCAATGCGCATGCTAGCTAAATTGCTGAAACACTTTGAGCTAGCATGGGCCTTCCACCACATGCATGCATTGCATATCAAATTAAGACAATTTATTTTTATAAATAGTCTGCATCAGTGTGGATGGAATATTGAGGGCTTTGGTTTAATTTTTCTTTTTCTTTTTTCCTTCTTTTTGGACAAATCTTTTAAAAAGTACCATGTTATTTGAGGGAGCAGTTGTATAATTAGAAAAAACAACATCCAAAAATAATATAAAATATATACAATTTATTCTAATGATGTTTTTAATTTTATATATATATATATATATATATATATATATCATGATCTTATATGAGGCTCCGATTTATGAGGAACAAAAGGGACAAGTTGCAACTTCAATGGAATAAGTGTCAAACATGTTCTTGCTTGAAAGGTTTTGGAATATTGAATCCTTTTCCTTGTATCCCTTATTGAAGTACTACTAATCAAGGAATAAGACTTGGATTTTGTGGAAAGCTTTTTTAGTTTCTATATTTTTTGAAATTTACCACACAACTCAATTGTCCAACTCAAAAGTTGGAATGAATGTTGAGGTTTAAACACACACTTACAACACCCGAACTTTCCCGATGTGAGAGACCTAACCCACCATCTTTTTCTTAGGCTAAAACCTGAATTGCAAAGCAGCCTACAAAAGGTAGCGAGCTAAACCAGACCAAACTCTTTATGATTTTTTGAGATTTACCACACAACCCAATAGTCCAACTCAAAATGTTAAAATGAAAGTTGAGGTTTAAACATACATTTACACATCCAAACTCTTCCGATGAGGGAGAGCCGGTTTTTTAATTTCTTTATTATCTTTTTATTTTTATACATTTATCTAGTACTCAATTGCCAAAGGGCATAACACACAACTTATTTAAGAGATTTTTTTTCCTACTAGGTCTTCAAACGGTTTAAATTATTATTTTTAAACATTTTTTTCTGAATTAATGCGAATATTTCTTTCATGGGTTTGATAGATTAGTAATGCAATAAAGGTAGCCAGATATCTTGGGGCAACCCTTGTGCTTCTTGACATTAGGGGAACTAAACCTAGGGAGAAGAGGTCAGTTCCCATCATATGTGTTATACACACACGCACATGCAATGCAACCCCCCCTTTTTATTTTGACTTATCCCGGCCTAATAAACAAAATAGTTAATCTTAAATTCCTCCTTTCTAGACACGCCAGGCCAACAGTAAAAATAGAAAAAGGGGATTGGGGGAAGCTGGGGTCGGATCGTCGGTGGACCTGACTCGTTTATATCACTATTCATTTATATCAGTCTTAGTTTTTCTATCTTCTTTTTGTATTTAATATTTTTTTTTAGTTTTAATTTAGATGTATTGATTGTAATAAAACAAAAAAATAAAATAAAAAAGGAAAAAAAGGATAAAAATTAAAAAGCATAGGGATATCATTTGCCATTGTAAATTTTACTTTAGTGCTTTTGGTTAATCATTTGCTACCTTAAAATGTATGCTATATTATTAGACAAGAACTCATTTGGTATTCCATTTTTGACTGGTTAATGCAAATTAATTTAAATATCTAAAATAATCTCTCATAATTATACACACACATTCTCTATTTAATTTATTTTTGTTTTACGCTAATTAGTAGTAGATTAGAAAATAGGTTACAAAGTCAATTTAATGTTGTTTTACTAAATTTTAAAATCTCCTCGCTATTTTCCGTGGCCAAAATTCAATAATTCATATTCCTTCTTCCAATATATGCATATATATATAACCTATGTTCCTTATCTCTAATAATATAATACTATTTTATTTGACAGCTATTTAAAATTAATAATTTGTCCAATAATTCAATAAAAAATAATTTCACTGAATCGATCATCCGTTGATGTCATCAATTTGAATAGTATATTCAAAGTAAAGGCTGTAATGATTTGTTGTATAGTGTATTCAAATTAAATTTCTTAACGTGATCTATCAGTTTACTCTTTCTCAATCTTATCTTTTTTTAATTTACTTTTGTAGACTGTTTTTATTCCTTAAGTTCGCTATTATAAATGACCATAATAGGTGACCTATTAAAAAAATCATTTTGTGACCGATTTATTTAAAAATTATTGGTTTTAAATAACTCTTTTGTGAAAATCCCATTCTTAAAAGAAAATTTTAAAGAAATTGTTACGTATTAGGCATGCCCAACTGCCAGTTTCTCATATTAGGATTGGTGTTTCATGCCACTAAACACACAATAAATAATATAAACAGTACTAAAAAAATGCATAAACATCACAACTTTTAAGCGTGATGTTTTATTTTTTATCTCAGTCACAAAAGCGTGATTGATCCAGGTGAGATTATAAGTCACATCTTTTTTATCACAGTTTACAACCGTGATCGAAAACTTACAACAATCACACACTAAAAGCGTGATCTTTATGGTAAAAACTGAGATGAAAAGAAATTTCGTGTGATCTTTTATGTATTTTGATCTCACTTTTTTTGAAAAATCGTGATCAAATATAAACAAATAATCACGCTGAAAAAATAGATTAATTTTAAAAATAATAAAAATCCACATGGCAACCTACTATCACGCCATCATAGCACCGTTTGCCACCTTATCATTATAGCAACCTTATATATTTCATATTTTTTTGTTGCTACTGAGAATCGAACCCCTGCCATTCATTTGGAAGTTAGTGTAGTTGACCGCTAGTCCAACCTATCATTTATATATACATTTTGCAAATTAATATATATAAACAAATTTTTATCACTTTAGGGGTTACTAAAAGTAATAAAATTATATTATTTTAAGTTTTTACAATAATTTATTATGACTTTTGTCAACCAATTAGTAGTTAAAAGTTACATTTTTCTTGATCAATTGATTGGAAAATGATAAAAAATTTACTTTTATTTAATTATTTTAACTTTTTGCAACAACTTGAAATCGTAAGTAATATATAGAACAATGTGAATACTTAATAAATAATTTATAAATATCTATTATATTCAATTAAAAATAATCTCAAATCTTTTTCTTATTTTCCTTTACTCTTTGTGTATAGCATATATTTAATCATAACTCACTATTTATAATATATTTTTCTTTATTTTGTATTATATTTTTAAAAGTAGTTAGGTCGCGTTTAGTTTTAGTTCTGGAAAATTATTGTTCAAAACAAAATTTTTGAAAACTATTTTAAAAATTGATTTGTAATACAAAAAATATTTTCAATGATTATATTCAAAAATTAGTTCTAAAAAAACAAAAAAATGAAAATTTTTATTATTTTTATTTGTAAATTTTTATCACTTCCAACAAAATATAAAATAATGTCACTTTTAATATAAATAATATTAAAGATACACTAAATATTTATTAGATACTAAATATTTAATATTCAACTCGTTATAAGTTATACAAATTATAAAAACTACTTCCATATATTTACTGAAAAAATAATAATTATATATTTAGCGTTATTTAAATTTGATTTGATAAATTTAGTTTTAACATTAATTCAAATTTTTTTGTTTATTGATTTATGAATATAGTTTTTATATCATATTCAATTAATTAAAATTAATAAATAAATGTTACAATAAAGTTTACAAAATCTAGTTTAAATCATATAAGATGATAAACAAAATTATTTCAGAGAGATATAAAGAAAAAAAAATAATATTATCTCTCATTCTTTTAATTATCTCGCTTTTTTTAAGATATAATTTTACTCACTTTTTGATCTCAGTTTTTTTTAGAGATATTTTCACTGATCTTTTATCTCAGTTTTTTCTAGAGATAGTTTTCACTAATTTTTTATCTCAGTTTTTTGTTGAGATGGTTTCCACTGATTTTTTATCTCGTTTTAAATACAATCACGGTTTTAACAAAAATGAGATAAAAAGTATTAAAAGTAACTTTTTATCTCAGTTTTTTAATTAGACTGAGATAAAAAGTTTAACTCACAAATCTTTATCACGTTTTTTCTAAAACCGTGATCTTTATGAATTTCTTGGTGTGATCTTTATCAATTATTGTAGTAGTGAAATAATACTAATAAAACCAAACTTAAATCCCTGCAGGAACTTTGGAGAAATCTATGATGTGAAGAAATTTGTGGAAAGCCCTGATGGGGTAATCAGAATAGTAAAGGATTTGCCAATTGATCAATCAGAAGGATCATATGGAAATCTAATCACTACTACTAACATGAGGATTCCGAACATGGTTTCCGAGGGCTATATTGCTACACACATTGCACCATTATTCCCAAGAGAATTAAGTCATTTGATGAGGCTTCAAACTTATTTCCCTTTCCTGAACATTGGTAACAAATTTACAAAAGAAAAAGAAGAAGAAGTTTATGATCACCACATAGATTCAGTCTCGTGCTTGGCCATGTTCGGAACCCATGCGTTGAATTCAGACGTGCAGGGAGTGGTTGAGTTGATGATCCAGACACTAAGAGGGCTGAGTCAGAGATCTTCGAATGGTTTGTTTGTTACAATGGACTTGACGGTTGAGAAGTTGGAAAAAATGAAAGGAAAATGTCATGAATATATTAGAAGAAATGGGTGTTTTGATGATGCTCGTGAGATTGCTGAGTTTCTTATGAAGATTGGATTCAAGAGAGACACTACAATCCATTTGACTCAGTCTAGATGGAATGGTGTTCTAGATCCGTTGAGGCAGATCTACCATAAAATATACACAAAGGTGAGTTTTAATTATTGTTACTTTTTTTTTTTTTTTTCCTGATTATAGGTAACACTATGTGATCCAAAAGTTATACCAAAACATGGAGAACACTAATGGGAGAGGTGGACTCTGGGTTTGTAATTAATGGGGTCAAAAATATAATTTTCAGGTGAGTAAGAATAAAAAGTGAAAATGATGGGGGGCCAAAGTAACTTTTAAGTTATTAAAGGCAAAAACAATAACATATAAGTATAAATTTTTTTAGGTGAGCGCCTTATGTAGGTCTACCCTGACGTGAGCTTATCACCTAAAAATGCACTTTTTATTACAGCTATGGCACTCGAGATCCTTGCTAAAGAGCCAAACCTCCCTGTCCTTTGTATTATCACTCTTCCACTTGTAATGAGAATGCGGGCACAAGGAATCTCCATTAACAAATAATCCACCCAAGGAATAAGATATTCAAAATCTTAGGTTAAGTTTGGGAAGAAAAAAAAGTAGTTTCTTTTATAACTAGTTACTAGTTAACTACTAAAAAATTAGTTATTTTTAAGAAGGAAAAAAAAGTTAGCTTTTTAGTAGCTATTTTTTTTTTAATTTTTTGTTAATTTGACATTTTTCCTTCAAAGTTTAAAAGAAATTTAAAATGTAAGAGTGTAAATTTGGTTATTTAAAAAAAAAAACCTAAAAATTTAGTAACTAGTAGCTCTTCTTGTTCCCAAATGCAACCTTAGTCTTATGCGCAAGCTCCCTAACTCGCACTAACACGGGACTAAACGTAGGTATATGGGATCCTCACTTAAGATCCTAGGATGACCCAAGCTTGGATCTCCATGGAGCCCTAGTACTTCGAACTAAGAAACCAAGGTCTAATAATCAAGAATCTTAAGACAATATCCTTGGAACACCAAAGTCTAAACTGAATAGGCTAAGGAACTGCCATCAACGAGCATCGCCCATACTTAGCATCTCTAACCTAGCCCAAAAACCACTAAAGAGGATTATGGACTATAGGCATGAGTAAGGGAACATTGGAGATTCACTAAAGAAACGTTTGGCACCTAGAAGTGTAAAGTGGGCCGGGTCGGCATGACTGGCACACCAAGTCATCGGCAAGGCACGACATGACATAACCCACTAGGCGGACCAAGCCAGGCTTAGTATTCAGAGGCATGGGCACAGTTAAGGCATCTGCACGGCACTAGGCATGACTAATCACTAGTTTTTTTTTAAAAAAATACCCTAAATGTCAAAATTCTCCTTCCCAACAACTATATAATGGCTAGTTTTAAGGGCAAATGTATATTTACATAAAAAATATCAAAATTACTCTTCCCAACAACTATATAATGGCTAGTTTGAGGGATAATTTTGGAAAGTCTTAGAGCCCAAAATTTGACAGATGACATAATTGAAGATTTTCAAAACTTAGATATAGTAGAATTAAATGAAGAATGAAATATATGTTCCACTTTTTTTTTTTTGGTAAATGTATTCTATTATTGAACTATGATGTATTTCACATTCTATTTATTCTATTTTTTTACACATTACAATTTATTTTTTGTACCTATTAATTCCATTTAATATTTGTAAATGGATTTCATCATAAATAAATGTTTTTTCATTTTTTTTGGTTAAAATTTTAGATTTATATGAATTTAAGATTGATTGAAAAAAAAAGAAAATTTTGACACGACACAAGCACGGGCACAACCCAAGCGTAAGCATGAGCCTAACATGGCACAAGCACAATTTGTGCCTTGCCCATAGGCTGTACCAGGCCTAACATTTTTCTTCATGAGCCGACATGAGCACGACACACTGTCAAATGGGCTAGCATGAGCACGGCATGAAGCACGCTTGGCAAGCCACATGGCGAGTCGTGCCAACACGGCATGGCCCACTTTAAACCTCTACTGGCACCTCAACTTTCTAAAAGATAGAGACACAACACTCAAACTACTACGTTTATTACCGTCACTTACCACTACTAGGTGGCACCTCATCATTAGTCCTTGAGAACCATATACCTTGGACAATAGTTTGACAAAATTCGTTATCACTTTGGTTAGCACGAAGTCACTGGTCTTGCCGCTTACAGCCTGTATTAGCCTACAACCACTAGACGCTGTGTTAATTTCTCTCCAAGTTCCATGTTGTTATTTAAGTTTTTTAGGTTTCACTTCTAATACAAGTAATTCTCTAAGTTTAAATAGAATAAAACTTTTGCCATTGGACCGAACACAGCTGACAATTCACACAATGCAATTATTCCATTCTTTAGGAGTATCAAGCATGAAAAATTACTCCCACTAAGGCGACCAACATTACATTGCCCCCAATTCAATTCACAGGGCAATATCTTGTGTGACTCTAATAGCACTCATTATAGGTGGGGACACTAGTTGACTATCCAAGGCCCAAAATATATTTGAGATCCCTAAGGTCCTTAATGGTGAATTTCTAATCTAAAGAGAGTTTAATATCCTGAATATCAATGAGGCTATCACCAGGTAGGATGATATCATCCACACAAACAAAACTAAAAAAGATATAGAAGTATGTTTAGCAAACATGGTTAGATCAGAGACAACCTGTTTAAAACCATACTCAATAAGAAGGGTTGAAACCTTCACAAACCATTGCCTTGAGGCTTGCTTAAGGAACTTAAAGACTTTGTTATTAGTTAACAGAGTAAACCATGGTGGAACTTGCATATAAACCTCTTCATGCTTTTTAATGAGAAAGACAATATTTACATCAAATTGATGTAAATACCAATTCTTGACAGCAACAACTGCAAGTAATACTCGAACTGAAGTAAGCTTAGCCATAGGCGAGAAGGTATCAAGATAATCTAGTTCTTCTTGTTGAGTAAATCCTTTGGCAATAAGATTGACTTATACCTCTTTGTACTATCGTCAGCTTCATATTTCACCTTGTACACTGGCCATTTACAACTAATAACCAGTATGCTGGTTGGTAAGTTTGTCAATTCCCAGGTTTTGGAAGCCTTCAAGGCTTTAATCATTGTTGCTATGGCATCTTGCTAAGAGGTAGTTTAATAGTTTGATGGAAGAAGTTTGGGTTCAAAAGTAGAAGATATGGCAACAGTAAAAACAAGATAAGAGGAAGATAATTTGTGATAAGAAATGAAATAAGAAAGAGAGTGAGAAGTGCTAGTCGATGCAGAAAGGGGACGTACAAGCTGAGTGTGGATGCAACTATAATTTGCAAGATATTTAGGAAGATGGGTTATTTTGTATGATTTTCGAATACTATGCTCTGCTTTAAATGATTGAAAATTGGAACCATGAATAAGTTAACTGTTAATAGTAATAGGAGAAGACAGAGGACATAGAACAGAAATGTTACCAAACTCAGTATATGGGCTTAGAGTCTAGAAGATCAGTATTTATGGAAGGAGAACCAAACGAATGTTGGCTACGAAGTAACAGGTGGAACATGAGAAGATTGATCTAAAATGAGACTTGATTTACAATGAGGAAAATTAAGAAAGTCATCAATAACAAAGGCATTAGTAGGAAGAGTGGAAAGAAAAGGAAAAACTTATTCATATAAAACAACATTCCTAGAAACAAAAATATCAATAGTGTCCAAGTCAGGAAGCTTATTTATCATTTGCTAGCAAAAAGGATTAATAAACACACTTTTTTTCCCCTGTAGGATCAAATTTCTTCTTATGAGCAAACAAGGTAGAAGGAAAACATAAACACCCAAAAACTATAAGGTGTTTATATGAAGAAGAATAGAAAAAAGAGAGTTGAAAATGAGATTTATTTCCAAACAAATGAGAAGGAATTCCATTAATAAGATAGACAGGAGTTTATATGGAGGAATAGGAAAAAAAAAAAAAAAAAGAGTTCAAAGTAAGGGTTTGTTATATTCAAAGATGATAGTAGTATAAGTTTCAGTTTTATTCACTAATCACAATTATAGAATCAATATGATAGAACAGATCTCTTCTAGGACACTAGAAATGGAAATTTGAAACATGCAGAAAGAAAACTTTTCAAAACCAGTAAATCTCAACTAAGATTTCAGCAAAAGATCATGATCTATCAATTCTGATATGATTGCGGAAGACTTGATTGAACATCAATATGATCATGCTCTGATACCAAGTAGAATTACATGAACTGAGTTTGTTTGGTAAATAAGAAAATCATAGGGAAAATAGAATAGAAAATAATTGAAGAAGACCAAGTAGAAAAGGTCGAAATGTATTAGAAAATCTAATCAAGTGATGCAAAAGAATGCCTTACACACAACTACTCTATAACTGATTCTATAATCACAGTTCTTTAAGTAATCCTATAGCTGAAATAACCAACATAACTGAAGTGAAAAATTATGCTCCATAATAAGGTTCATTTGATGCTATAATGAGTCTACATGGTGGTCCAGTAATTTTATCTACTTATATTTGTTGAATTGTCTGAGAATGAGAGCTAGACTTGTTGCTGCTTGTGTTTATGTTGCTGATCATACTAAAGGTCCAATAGTTAATCTTCTTTTATTATTATTATTATTATTATTATTATTTTTTTTTTTAATAAAAAATGTTACTTTATTGATTTTTTTTATAAGAACTAAAACTAGAGCTAGAGTGATATAGTAATGATATTTTGATAATAAAAGGGTACTTTAATAGATTATTTTGTCTAAAGTAATTTGGCCACAATATTTGTTGCATCATTTTGGTATACATTGTGGTTTATATGTAATTGATACGAACTTGTGTATGCATTTGTGAAACGGTAGTAGGAAGACATAATGGCAATAGATAAAAAGAAAAAATTCCTCAACAAACGAAGTGTGGAATTTGCAAAGGTGGTGGATTTTCACATATGTTCGGAGAGTGATGTCTCTGTGGCTACTGTATCCGATCATTTGTTCTACACAAATGTTGTGGGAAGGAGAATTGCTTCTAGAAAGACTCAAATTCTTGTTCCTTCCAGAACAACAACATCGTCATCTTCTTTTGCTGCAAATTATATTTCCCCCTATATATCTAAAAAGACTCATTTGGCTTATTCTTGCTTCTGTTAACTTTCTCTAACCAATCTGCTTAATCTTTATTCCTACCATAATAAGTCTGCATATATGTATATATATCTGCAATATTACTGTCTCTTCCTTCAATTTTATTTTTTAAAATTTTAATTTTTAATTTTCTAACAACGTATGAAATTAGTTTCTGCTCCATATTGGATATAGCACTGCCCCAGTCCATATAACCCCCACACACAAATGAGACTTCAAACATGTAAGGGGACTTACCAGTGTGATAAGCTCTTACCACTTCTGTTTCTTGGTTACATCTCCTCCAATTATCAATATGTAGTCCTCAATTCTTATTAATCATTTTCTTTAAGTTTTTTTTATATTTTTTCTAAATTGGCAAAAAAAAATTTAATCAAAAGATCAAAAAATTAAAATATTTACTTCAAATAATAAATAATGACATTTCAATAAATAATGAGTATTTTTAGAAAACAAACAAAAGTAATTGAAAGTTGACGGACATGTAAGGAAACTAATAAAATACAAAGATAAAATTATTTAAATAACTTACACAATTTTAAAATTAATTATACACATCTTTTAAGTTGTGATTAGTTTATAATGATTAAAGAGTGTTATTGGAAGAAATTAAAAAATTTCAACAAATAATTGGATTTATCAATTTTTAACTAGTACTCAGATTCTTTTATCATATAATAGCATAGTTGTAGTCTTCTGTGTATTGAGGTGTAAATGAGTTGAGTTGAGCCTTGTAGTAGGTGGATTATTTTACACTTATTTAAAATTTTCGAGTTCAATTAGAGCCGAGTTCAAAATTGGTCAAACTACAAATTGTTTTTGAGCTTGATTTGATTTTATAGTAAACCAATTTTGAACGAATTTTTAGCAATTAAAACACAAACCAAGTACAAATTATTTGGTTCATTTAACAATTTTATCCTTATTAGTAAAGTGAGCTCGCGCAAGCCCGCGCACATCTCATTTGATTTTAATATCTCTTACGAAAATATTTAATTTGAAGCATGAACAAATAATCTATAATGACTAATTTTTTAACAAAGTAATATTACTTACCAAAAAAAAATAATATTTGTAAAACAAAAGTACTAAAATTAAGCGTCATATATAAATTTGTAAATTAATAACCAAAAATAAAAAAAAATTAGTAATGGTTTTATGAAAAAAAAAATTGAATTTTTAGTTTTTACAAAAAATAATACTATTAAGAATAATATGCTTGTGGCATCATCAAATTAGTCAATTTATAATTTTTATTTATTTTTGTTAACTCTAGAACAGTGTTTTTAAAATTAATGAATACAACACCATATTCACGTGAAAAAGAAATAACTATTATATTAAAAATATGCATATTTAACATTAATATCAGATATAGATAATTTAACATAGATTAAAAAAATTTTCAGTTGCAATCAATAATTAAATTTATTAATATAAAATTATAATTGTTAAAATTTATCTACCTTTGATTTTTTTTTTTGTGAAATTGTTATTTTCCATTAAAAATAAAAAATAAAAAATTTTTCTTAATTTTAATATTTTTATCTTAAAAATAAGAAAAAATAATAAGAAATTGTTAAAATCGAATCCTTTATAAAAGGAACGGATATAACCAAGTTATACATTTGTAATTCAAAAGAAAAATATAAATAATTTATTAAAAATTAGTATTTATTTGAAATAACAAACTCTAGTGCTATCAAGTACTCCGATCCTGATGTTGAAATTTTAATTTAGAACTAAGATTGGAAGATTGAAAATAAACTTGAAAAAAATAAGTTAAATATTTATATATATTAACATGTTAAATAACTCAATTGAAATGTTATATAAGAAAGTATAATTTAAAAAAATAAAAATAAAAAAGCCTAGCAAAATTGGATAGAAGCAGATAGCTCCAATAGTAAAAACTTTTCAATCAGTTCTAGTTATGTGGGAAGATAGGAAATCTAGAGTGGGAAGATTGGTGATTTTTAAATAAAGAGCTGAAAGTTTTTGAAATACAAATGAATTTATTTGAAAATAAGAGGATATTATATACTAACAAAAGTTTTTCAAACTGTCATATTTTAAAAAAGTAGCATAAATAACTGAAATCCTCTCAAATTAATGTAAAACTTTTGTGTTACTCAAAATTGTAAATTTGTTCATCTTATAGCTCCTCCCATATATTTGTAATAACTGGTTGGATTAATAATATGTACTTGTGGGCTTTTGTAATTTATATCTTTAAATTTGAACGGATAAAAAAAAATGAGTACATATAACATTTAATGCAAAAGTAAGTAATGTTTAAACACTTGATAAGAAAAAAAAATCAAATACCCTCAATAACAGCAACATAACACTCACGAAACGAATAATAATAAAACAATCTATTATATACTTATCAAAAATGAAAAAGAAAAATAAAGTACTACACCTTCAACAATTTCATATTTGTAATGTAAAAATATCATTTAATGATCAAGCACCATAAAGGATTAAAAAAAAAATTCAAATACTCTCAACAATAACTAAATGATCCATTAATTATTATTTGACCTAAAAAAAGTGTGAAACAAGTCGATCCTTCAAAAAAAAAAATACAAAATTATAATATGTGTTGAACAGGCAATAATCATAGTTTTAATGCAAATATATATATATATATATATTTGACGTTCAAATACTAAAAAAAAAAAAAAAGAAAGAAAGTAACTTTTAAATACCAAAAAAACAAAACACCAAAAAATAAAAAAAACAAAAGCAAAATAAAACAGTAGCCAAAAAAATGCGGACATGAGTCCAGAGTATGTTATTTTTATGTAATTTCACGCTCACTTAACTAAATTTTTTAATCTGCTCCGGTATATAGGCTTCCTTGTACAATTCATACCAATAACCTCTCATCTCTCAATAATTTTACTACGCTTAAATTCCCAATAAAACTCTTTTTAAGTTTAATGCCTTAATTAATATATAGCATGCATCCGTTCAGACTGCTATTTTTTATTTTATTTCTTTTCTTTTAATTTGTGCGACCTAGCCATCAAAAGTTGAAAGGATCAAACAAAACGATAACTAGAATAGTTCAAAGCAACCCAAACAATTAAATTTTCCAATGAACATGGGCAGGACGAAGTCACGATTTGAATCGGGGAATCAAAAAAATTATAACTGATGCTATAAATTATATTTAATAAATAAAAAATAAATTAACATATATGTACAGATGGTATAATTAGTTGACATTTCAATTTTTAGATTATATATAACAATTAAGAAAAAATAATTAAATTTTAGGAACGCTGGTTTATAACCTAAATTTTTAGATAAATTTTTTTAATCCAAAAATTTATATGTACTACTAGTGATATTTTTCGTAATAAAATCAACCATTTTTAAAAATTTTTAAAAAAGGGCCGAATCATAATATAAATTTTTTAATCAAAAATTCATATATACGAGTGACATTTTTAATTTCAAAAAATTTAGGGGGCCATAACCACCCTACCTTCAAGCCAGAGGACGGGTCTAAAGTTAAAATACAATAATTTCAATTATATCATTACAGATGAACTTGGGTCGAGAATTGAAACACTATAACTTCAATTATATCAACTCATGCATATATATATATATATATATATATATACACATATATATATTACAAATATAATGGATTTTTTTATCATAATAAACAAACTACGAAAAGAAAATACTAAAATAAAGTGAAAATATACTTATTTAATCAATTATCTCAAGGAAATTGTGGCACCCTCATTTTAGAAAATATATTTAACCCTTTTAATAGGCAGACACTTATAAATTTTCTAATACAATAATCATATTTATGTATATTCAAATAAATAAAACATTGCACAAATTGTAACTCTAAATTTATTTCCACGACACCAAAAATCAATTCAAGACTAAGATTAAAACGAAGAAATAAACAATTAAGGTTAACTCAACCTGAAAAATTTAAAATTTAGGTGTGAGTATCACACACTCAGTAAAAATATTATACTTAAAATAAAAGATAATAAATTATTCATTTTTTATTATAAAATTTAAGGTCACTTTTTATTAACATCACATATTTATTAGAACTCATCCTCACATTTCACCCCAACTAACCATCTCATGACACATATATCCATAAATAACAACCAAACCAATGGTCTGACAAATAACCAAAAATTAAATTCAACAATGGTAATAAGATCACATCACATCATTTCATTCATCAGCCCAATTAACATCACATTATAGCCTATTTAGTAATGATACAAATATGTCATCACATTATTATCATTATTTTTCAATTATCAAGCTCATCACATCATTGTACCATATCTAACAACGGTAAAAAAAAAAAAAAAAAAAAAAAAAAAAAATCTCATCATCTCATGATCGCCATATGTCCCATTTGATAGTATCCTAATATGTATGTATGATGAATAATTTAAATGTTACTGTGGCACACAATTGGCTCCATCAATCCTATAAGTTAAGCACTTAATTATGAATATCGGCCTTTAGCATGTCCTATGAGCTCCACCTGGCTTGGCCCCAACTGGCCTCATCTTTGGTCCCATTTGCCCTAGCTCTATTTGGTTTGAATACACATGTAATGCATATAATTCATGCTGTACAATGGTATTTATTATTTTATTATTATTATTATTATTTTTCTAAAATAAAAATATCACTTGACATTTATTGTGTCATAAATAATCATAGTTAAGCATTACTATAATTAATTCTCAAACAATAAATAATTCATCAGACAAAAATATCAATCCACGCTAAAATTTCATGAATAATCATAAATCATCATCAACACAATTAATTCATAATTCTTTACATAATATTAACTCCACTAATTATCATTCCATAAATACTCATAATTCAGCCCTAACAAAATTAATTTTCCAAATAAAAATATTAATACTCACATTTATTATTTCACAATTCATAGTGAGTCACCATCAACACAATTAATTCATAATTCTTTACATAATATTAACTCCACTAATTATCATTCCATAAATACTCATAATTCAACCCTAACAAAATTAATTTCCCAAATAAAAATATTAATACTTACATTTATTATTTCAAAAATCATAGTGAGTCACCACCACATAATCAATTTATAGAAGGTCTGTATTTTTGTTATTAACACAAATAATTTCTCTTATAAAAAATATAAATTTTCACAATAATGATTTAAATTTCTCACAAATAATTTCTTAAATAAAAATCACCTTTATTATCCGATAACCATTAATACAATTACTTCTCAAATAATATTATTATTATTTTTTATCCATTCAGATTATCCTATAAATAATCACCACTTTATCATAAACTCAATTGCTACATAAATAATTAATATTTATGTATAAATAAATTTCTCAAATATAAATATTATTACCCTATAAATAATCATAATTCACTAATTAATATTGAAACAGTAAAGATAATCAATTCACAATTATCACTTTATAAATATTTATAATTCATTCTCAACATAATAAATTCATAAGTAGTTAATTTCTCTACATAAATAATTTTGCAAATAAAAATATTAATTCTTACAGTTAACATTTCCTAAATAATCTCAATTTCCCATTAACAAAATTAATTCACAACAATCAATATTTCTTGTCACAAATAATTAATATCAGGAGATAAAATTTTATTAATTCACATTTATTCACTTTTACCTTTAAGTTTAACACAAATATCTAAACAACAAATATTTTGAGAAAATCAAATTATGGAAATGATTGCTATTGATTATTTTCGAGTCTTTTACAATTGGGCCAAATTCCCTAATTTTTCTTGCTCTTTTTAAGGTTGCACTATATCCTTTTCTTTTCCAAATTTTTTTACGAATACGCTTTTTTGATATAGAAGTACGTTTTTTTGGGACTGCCATTTAAAAATTAAAAGGTTACTCATTATTCTAGTTGGATGTGAAAGACATCTTCTTTTCCCTATCTTCTCCTCCTATTTTCCTTATGTTCTTTTTCTCTTTTCTTTACTTTTTACATATATATTTTTATAACTCATCAGGTAAGTCCCACCGACTCAACCTTTTATCATTATATATATACACGTATATTTTTTTCCTGTAAAAGCTCGCCACCTAGCCATAGCCACACACTTAGCTATTATAACTTACGCGCACACACTTCACATAGCCACGTAATACAATTTGACCCAACACATATATTAACTCATTTTAATTAGTTATCAATTGTCACACCCTGAATTTCATGACCCGAGAAGTAAGTGAAATACATACATAATATGCATAGAAAAACCATTCTCCAATCAGAGCATTAAACACCCTTGGAGCAACATCCACACAAGATAACTATAAAAAATAATATAAACGAAGCCTTGGCTGTGGTTAGGCTATAAAGCTCCAATAATCCCATAACCTTAATAAGTAAGGATAGGCCTTATGGCCTTTACAATCCAATCGAATAATCTCTACTTTTAAAGTTAATATTACAAACTCAAATGAAGATTTAAAACTTAAACAAATGAAAAATGAAATTTCCACAACAGCAAACGTACTTCTAATCCCACCAAGTGCCCACCTAATTGTTGGGATTTGTCCATGCAACAGAATTTGTAGGGACGTGAGCACTTATCCACATGTGCTCAAGAAGCATCATAAAAGCATATATAATATGTAAAGCCATAATATAAACTAACAGTTATAAATTCAACAGATCTCATCAAAATCAAGCCAAAGTAAAACTTAAATCCTCTTATACAAACACATTATAATATTATCAAATTAAACCTTATATAAATACGTGTCATACTTCATCAGGTTAAATCTCTTTTTCCTACTTAATTATTTCCACCTAATCATCTTAACATAATCATCCTTATCCGTATCCCATTCTTATTTTAGTTACTTGGTAGGCACAATTAACATTGTCATTATAGGCCACGATTAGCTTTATTTACACGTCGTCGTTAAAGACTATAATAGCCAGGCCACGATTAGCCTTATTTACACATCATGTTGTAGGCTACTAACCTACTGGCATGAATACCAATCCCTACGTAGGTTTCAGGTCTTTCAATCTTAGGATAATCTCAGTTCCCTTCCTATTTTCATATACCCATCAACCTCGTGCCTCATTACCATTCACATTTCCTTTTTTATACTTATCAATCTCACCAACATGATTATTTTAACATCACCATATCATTGAACTATGTAAGAACTAATATTATCATCTTATTCAATCGTGTAACGAACAATATCATTATAATATCCAATATATAAATCCAAGTTCAATAGAAGCTCACAATAATCAAATTATCATCTTATCATAACCTATTCTCATTTCATTTATATTTTCAATTTATCGTAACTCAAGCTTAATTGAATTTGCATTGACAACTTTGTTATAACACTATAAAAAAAACCCTTAACCAAGAATAATATATCTTAACTAAGAATTACTTAGAAACTTAATAACTTGTTCCATAATCAATCTTTACACCTATAAATCTTACTTGAGTGATTGAACATGTTTAAACATGGAATACTCACTAGAAAGAGCAATATAAGCTGGAAAAATTGAAGTTTCAGGTTTCGGGGAACCCCGGGTGCCCCATTGATGGGCCCAGGCACCCCCACTCATCTTCCAGGCTCGGCCAAAGGACCCCAGGTGCCCCACTGATGCCCAGAATGGTGCTCTATTTTGGTTCATGCTCTAGCTTGTGTATTTGGGTCTCAAACTCCACCAAATCAAACGTATAACCCAAAACCTTGTTTCCTTGAGTTGTTTATAGTCTAAAAGACTCTAGAAAGTGAATCAAAACTAGTTTTTATCCATTCATTTCATCACAATACAACTTTTGGTTACAACCTATACATATATATACACCTAGACATCTTTTACGCAAATCCATCACCAAGACTTCCAAATCGAAAATAAATTTTATAGAAATGTTTGCTAGCTCAAATACATCTCATATATGCAAAAATGAGGCTATAAATCCCTATCTTAAGCTTAAACAAAGTGGATCAAGAGAGATGATAAACTATCGATTTTGGCTCTCAACTTTAGCTTGATTGATCTTCTCACCATTTGATCTAAACAACAAACAAAATACATGAAAATGTTCCTTGAGAACTCAATTTCAATCTTGTGAAATTAATTTTCATTTGGTTATCACTCAAATTTCCTTGGTTCCACTCTCTTCTCTCGGTTCTCTTCCAACACCCCAAAAATCTCTCTCTCTCCTCTCATATATACATATATACAAGCTTGGCTTAATCTCCAAGCATTCTACAGGAGCCTCTCATCTCTCCCTATCTGACCGCTCTCAAAATTGGAAGAGGCTCTCTCTCAAGTGCAAGAGGTCGGTTGAAGTTTAGTCTAGGTGAGTCCTAGGTCATCTCCACAGGAAGCAAGGGTGTGACTAGGGGTGGAAAATTTATTTTTGAAGGTGCTTGTAGAAATTGTAAAAAAGAAAAGAAGAAAATCTGTTAGGGTTTTCAAACTTGGAATTGTGAAAATGATTTTGAAGCGTAGACAAAGCGAAAACCTAAATACTAAAGAAATAAACCTGTTTTAAACTTAAACAAACTACTATGAAAAGAAGCACTTGGTTTCAACCTATTCCTGTAATGTTATCAAAGGGATGAATTTGAATATGTGGTTAACTCGACCTAATATCTACACCTATAGTATTAGGCCGGAAGATTTAACGTTAGAAAACCTTTTTGTAAATAAACTGCTATTTTAGGGTTTTGAAATCAGTTTCGAAGTCATCGGGACATGGAATTGACCTTTGGTTCACAAGATCATAACCAAAGTTCAACTTTATCACAGGTGATTCGAATTTGAAAGTTAACCTAGAATTACAATTCTTATGTTTTTAATCAAAAGATGACAAACTATGTTCAGTTCATAATATCCGAATTCATCTCCTTCGATTTCATTACATTCCTAGGTTAAAACCAAGAAAAAAATTTAGCCTAGCATTATTGAAGTATAGCTAAGGCTATGCGAAAAAGAAAAGATTATCATTGCGTAAGAAAAAGTTAAATCGAAGTGCTTCAAAATATTCTAAAGCAAGTTCGAATCTTAAACCAATAACAAAAGAATAAAGATTAAGTATCACAGAGCGAAAACGAAAGATAAAAAGTAAAAAAACAATGAACTTTTAATTAAACGAAATAAAAAGTGATGCTTACAAAGTAAACCCTAAGGCAAAGATAATGTAAACTCTTCCGACAATCCAAAACGAGACGAAAATGGCTAATGTAGGGTTTAGACCCCTAATGCATCAAAATTTAGCCTATTTATAGGCGTATACAACTCAGGGATATAATTATAATTTTACAATTTGAAATTAATGTTAAAAGTCTGCTGGAGGAACGTCCCGGGCACCTAAGCTTTACTAGGCATGTGCCCAAGCCACTGCACACCCCACATGTTCGATACAAGTCCTGAGACAGAGGTTGGAAACTTGCTCTCAGTGGGTGCCCAAGGTGTTGCACAGGCAGGCACCCAAGCTCTCGTGCACCTAAGGGGTGCTCAGTCAGGAGCCTAAGGTCTTCTCAGCCAAGTGTTTGATGAAAGTCCTGAAAGAGTCTAGCAAAGTTGAGCCTCAGCGGGCGCCAAAGCTCTAGCACAGTCGGGTGCCCAAGGCTTATGCGCCCAAGCCTTCTGCGCCTAAGGCATACAACTCAGTTTCGAATTGCAATTTTCAACTCCTAACTTGGTTTCCTTGAGCTATGTTCCTCCATTTCCCTACAAAACACACAAAGACAATAGAAGTAATCAAAACAAGATAAAATAGACTTTACTTGATAAAATGTCCATAAGAAGAGTGTGAAATGAAGCTAAAAATGACAATGATTGCATGCAATCACACCCCCAACCTAGACATTACTAGTCCCTAGGAATGGAAAGAATTATGACCAAAGAGAAATAAACATATACCAAGCAAATCCTTATTATTCAAATGAAAAAGAAACACTAATAATTCTAACTGAAAGGGAGGTCCATTTTCGTAAGAGACACACGGCCACCCTTAGCACGTGAGGCAAGCCCTTTAAACCCCTAGGTTTCCCCTAGTGGATGAGTAACGTCTCGTGACAGTTTGCAGTGATGCTACCCACAAACTATGGTTTGGTCTAAAGATGTCCAAAAAATGATTAAGCTCAAAAGTGACTCAAGTTCAATCTCAATAAGTTACCTAGCCCAAATGGTACGTGTAACTCCCTAGTGCTAAACATAATTGTATGGACTATCAAGGTAGGAAGAGTATGTGTACCAAGTGGTTTCATTCATTCAACAAGGTTACGAGAGCATAAATGGAACTAGGTTTTGTCTTCAAAAACTCACAGGATGCCACTCATAAAAAGGAATTCACTCAACAAGGGTTCACACTCCCCTAATGGCATATGATGCTATCCTAGTTGCACATAACTCCACAATTGAATGAGTGAATTGAATTAAAGTTCAAGTGGACAGCTCATAACCATGTTCCAATGCATGTGCAAAAGATCACACCACAACATACACAAGACCACTACATGCACAACATAAAAGTTGCTCGCTTAGAATCCACCAGGTCTTTATTTCGGTTGTAACTTGGCCAGGGGTAAAGGCTTACAATGGACGATATGGAATTTAAAGCACATGTCTTGGGATAAAGATGTTTAAGTGCACACAAGTCCCAATTTACCTATTTTTTTCCAATCCCAACAAAGATCCCAATAAAAAGCTTATTCACACTAAATACTACCCTTGGGACAATTTCAAATATTGCAAACAATGTACAAATCCCATAATTTCATAAACAAAGGAATGATAAATTTTTTTTTCTTTTTTTTGTTTTTTTTTTTGTGTTTTTTTTTTTTGGGCTTTTTCTTCTTTTTTTTTTTTGAAACAATAAAATATACATCAGCTGAATTCTCCACCCAATATTTTCTCTCAATATGCTCTCAAGAGTTTCCATTCCCAACCCCCATTCACATCATTGACGTTAAGGCACTTTTATGAGGTGGGAACCAAGGAAAAAAAGGTATATATATATCACACACTTTATTAAAAGTTTCAAGTTGGTTTCTAGGGTGATTCATAACCAAGAAAGGACAAGAAGGCCCTAAATAGCAGAAAGGGCCTACCATCATGTTCAAAGCTTACAACAACTCATAATGTGCCAAGTGAATACTCATGCAAGTGTGTGTGAAGCAATTAGTGCATTGAAAATCAAAGTGAAGAATAAAAGAGATATGATTATGTGCAACCCCTTAAGAAAAAAAATAATAGGCTCAAAAGCTCATCAGTAAAAGGTATAAGTCTATACCTAGTCCAAAGATGCTCAATTAACCAATGTTAACAAAATCCACCCTAAGCACTTAAAACTCTTCTCTATGATAGTCCAAACAAAAAGTGCACAAGGTCATGATACACTCAATTCGAGCTAAGTTTCTTATTAAAGATTGAACAAGACTTGCCTATCACTCTTTCACTTAAAGGCATAATCAACCAAATCAAAAAAGGCCAACATGCGGGGTCTAACATGTGGGGTCCATTTTAGCATAAATGATCATCATGTGAACTCCACCCCCCAACCTAAACGAGGCATTGTCCTCAATGTAAGAGGTATGATGCATATGTGATGTGCAAAGTGAGCATGAGTATGATAATTATAACATATAGGCCAAGCACACACCTGAAACGACACCCCACAAGTAATATGGGACACTCCTTAACCTAGTTTCTACAATATTTTGAACAACAACTAGTGTTGAGATCAAAATGTAGAAACAAAAGGAAAAAGGATGGATATTACCTGAGGAGTTGCAAGATGTAACTAACAATAGAACATGCTACAAAACCAAAGAGAAAAAAATGAAAAGCAAAAGTCCAAAGACGGATTTTTTTTAATTGCAAAAAGGAGGCTAAGTACGTCATTCAAATGCAATCAATAAAGTTCAACATAAACCAAAATAAGATCGTCATAGAATTCAGTTTTAGGTCATATACATATAGAACATCTTTAAAACGCAGACCTAAACAGACAAAGCTAGCCTTAAGATAACAAAAAGCAAGCTAGAACATGAAGTCAGGATTGAGGGATCTTAATCCTCCTCCTATGGGGGTGGAAAGTTATGAACATGTGGTGGTGGTGGCGAGTGGACAGCAGTAAGAATAGACTCTAAAAGGCCACGCTATTCACACTACTCAGCCTCTATAGCACTCAACGTGCCCCCAATGCTTGGATACCAAAACACAAAGTAGGGACCACAGGAGGATGAATCGGAGGCGCAGTAGAATATGTAGCAGTAGAAGAGTGCCGATGCTAAGACTGAGCTAGACTATGTGCACACGTGGAGCTAGATAGCATCGCCAATGGCTGGACTATCCTAAAATTAGTGTCAATAGGAACCTGACACTTTTCCAAGATCTTCATAATTAATTAGGCAAATGGTAGACTGTTGGGGCCCCTAGTTTGTTGCAGTCTCACTGTTAGAGCAGTCATCATTAGAAAGGATAAGTCAATAGAAACTCCGGTGGTCATGGCATACATTAATCAAGCTCGATCGGGGCTAACGAAGTCATCATTAGAGATGGGTAAGATCTGAGAACAAATGAACTCATGAAGGATTATGAATTTAGCATTCAATTTATTCTTCAGAAATTGTCGTCTAACCCCTCATGAACGTGTCTCCCCCTCAGATAAATGCCGTGCTAACACCTGAAGTGTAGGTTCCTGCTCATTAGGGTATGGGCGTCCTGGCTTGCGGACCTTTGGTATGTGAAGACCAACCCTAATGCTGCGCTTATGCACCATAATTCTCCGTCCCCGCACCATAGAAATAATGTATACCTATCCCGACCCCTCATTTTCCTCTAAAGTTACATTTGCATAAAACTCTTGGATGAGGTTAGGATCAGTAGTGGCTCTAAATGCCATGGCAGTCGACCAGCCCCTGGTAGCCATAATAGTCTTGAAGTCTACTGGTTCCTCATTGAAACGATTCAAATTGATACCCCCTCACAAAGAACTGCCCTTTTACTCTAATATGAATCGATGCATTTGGGTGTTCTTGCCAATGAACCTATAAGGGTCATAGTCTAGCTCATCTTCGTCTTCTTCATTCTCTTCCTCATTTTCACTGTCAGTCTCATAGTCCTCCTCTTCATTCTCCAATTGTTCCTCAACTTCCTCATCTTCAGCCCCTTCTAATTCTTGCTCTAGTCAGGCACATAATCACTATCTTCAGCTGATGAAGTAGGAGAGGGCTGTGTTTTACGTTTGCTTGTGGAATGACCCATGATGGTTGCTACAAATAAGTGCTAAGTAAGTAGGAAAAGGTGGAAATAGGCTCACAAATTGAGACGCAAACCCATGCTCCCCAATACCACTTACAATGGAACCCATGAATACTTCAAATTTCTCACAAGCAATTCTTTAAACACTTGAAAGGCACAATTTCAGCTCCTCACCATTTTAATCAAGCAATAAAGTCCAAAGTGCCAAATTCCATGAAACAACTCCTTAGCTTCAAATGCACCCCAATGCAATTCAAACCACATCTAAACTCACTTTCCAACTCTCACAAACATTTTATCAAACAGGTGGTGTACAAGAGGGAAAAGAAAGCTACAAATTGGAATGGGTTCAAGGCATAACCCAAAACAACTCACTCAACAAGAATAGCCTCACCATTTTAGCTCAAAATCTTCAAAATATACCACAAATGAGTGTACTTACCTTGTGTTTGTGAGATACTCTCAAACCCTAATGCTTACATCCACACTTCAACAAGACCCACGGTTGAACTAATGCTTCTCTAAACTTTAAAATGTTGGAGAAAAGATGTTAGAATAGAGATAAAAAAAAATGGTCTTGGTGAAGTGGTTGAATCGGTCAAGGGAATGCTCCATCTCAAGTCAGTCGAATTAGGGAGTGTATGAGGAGAATGGAACATGTGAGACATTTAAAAAGGGCTCCCCAACATTCAGCTCATGTGACCTGATAAAAAGAACATGTGACTAGCCTTGGGCGCTCGAGGGAGTAGTAGGTGGGTGCACAGGCTGCGGGCGCACACACCTTGGGCGCACACAGTCCCAAGCACACACATATCAGGCGCACACGGCCAATGCTTCAAGGCTGATACTAGCTTGGTTAGAATTTTCACTCTAATGCTCAGCCTCAAACTTTTCTCAAACTGAAATAACCCATCCTAAACACTCTAAGACATGAACAACTAGGAAAAAAAAAAGGGACGAGAAAATACACACTTACTCTTAAGCTAATCCTAGAAAAATATGAATGAAAGAAATGCAAACTCCTACTCTAATATTATACAACATGTCGTGCAAGTTCTCTAATCAAACGGGGGAGGGTCCGATAGGTCCCATGTCTCAATCTCGGCCACAAAGTTTTCTAAGAATGGCTTGAGATGATGGCCATTCACCTTAAAAGTGGTGTCATTGTGGGGATTGTACACCTCGCATACACCATGTTCCAAAATTGCGGTGATGACGAAAGGACCTGACCACCTAGACCTAAGCTTCCCGGGAAAGAAATGTAACCTTGAGTTATACAAAAGCACTTTCTGGCCAACTTGGAAGGATTTTCTAAGAATGTGCTTATCATGCAAATCCTTTATTTTTGCCTTGGCAATCTTTGTATTTTCGAGAGCATCATTTCTTAATTCTTCAAGTTCATTCAATTAAAGTTTCCGAAGAATGCCAGCTTCATCCAAACTCTTATTAAATTTCCCTCTCCTACTTTATCGGGTAGTTGGCAAGCTTTGCCAAATACAAGGCGATAGGGAGACATGCCTAAGATGGTTTTATAAGCCGTCCGGTACACCCACAATGCATCAACTAGTCTCAACGACCAATCTTTATGATTGGGATTGACAGTCTTTTCAAGAATACCCTTTATCTCCCTATTTGCCAATCAAGCTACCCATTATTTTGTGGGTGATAAGAAGTTCCCACTTTATGCATCACACCATATTTGCGCATTAGGATACCAATAGGCTGATTGCAAAAATTTTTACCCTCATCACTAATGATCGTATGTGGCATCTAAAACAAAAGAAAATGTGTTCTTTTAGGAATTTGACCACTATTTGGTGGTCATTGGTGCGAGTGGCAATGGCCTTTGCCCATTTGGACACATAGTCTATGGCCACTAAGATATACTCAAAACCAAACGACTTAGGGAATGGGCCCATAAAATCTATCCCCCAAGAATCAAAGATTTCTAAAATGATCACAGGGTTTTGGGGCATCTCATTGCGCTTAGATAAGGCTCCTAAGCATTGGCAATGGTCACATCTCAAGCAATAGTTATGCACATCTTTAAACATGGAAGCCCAATAAAATCCGTTTTGAAGAATCTTAGCGGTGGTTTTCTTTGAAGAGAAGTGGCCTCCACAAGCTAAAGTGTGACAAAACTTGATAACATTATGAATCTCATGGTCAGTAAAGCATCTCCTCACAATTTGATCTAGACAATACTTGTAGAGGTAAGGCTCATCCCAAAAGAAATTGCGCACATTGTGTAAGAACTTACCTCTATCAACCTTTGTCCAACGGGAAGGCATTGGCCCAGTCACTAAGAAATTAGCAATGTCTGCATACCAAGGAGAATGCACCAAAGGATTGGTGCTAATATGCATGATATGCTTATCAGGGAAATGCTCATTAATTGGTAGGTCATTAGAGTTGGATACATGATAAGGTAATCTAGACAAATGGTCAGCTACCACATTTTCTACTCTTTTCTTGTCCTTGATTTCCAAATCAAACTCTTGGAGGAGTAGCATCCATCTAATTAGATGGGGTTTGGCCTTTTGCTTGGAAAGAAGATATTTCAAGGCTGCATGGTCTGTAAACACCATAACATGAGAACCCACCAAATATGACCTAAACTTGTCTAGGGTAAAAACTACTGCTAGAAGCTCATTTTTGGTGGTGGTATAGTTAATTTGAGCCTCATTTAGAGTCTTACTAGCGTAGTAAATAGCATAAGGTTTCCCTTTTTTTCGTTGCCCTAAGACTACACCCACTGCAAAATCACTAGCATCACACATAAGCTCGAATAGTGGGGACCAATCCGGGCTTTGGATAATGGGAGCGGTGGTGAGCAATTGTTTAAGTTAATCAAATGCCTCTTGGCATGATGTTGTCCATTCAAAAGGGACATCATTGGACAACAATGAGCATATGGGTCAGGCAATAGAATTAAAGGACTGAATGAATTACCGGTAAAACCCGGTATGTCCAAAGAATGATCTCACGTCCTTCACACATCGAGGGGTAGGTAAGTTTTGGATTAATTCTACTTTTCCTTTGTCTACCTCAATCCCACGACATGACACTATATGCCCCAAGACAATCCCCTGTTATACCATGAAATGGCACTTTTCCCAATTTAGCACCAAGTTACTCTCCTCACATCGCACTAACACCCTCTCAAGGTTGGTCAAGCACTCATCAAATGTATCTCCATAGACAAAGAAATGATCTATGAAAACCTCCAAGAACCACTCAACCATGTCGATAAAAATGCTCATCACACACCTTTGAAAGGTTACAGGTACGTTGCATAACCCAAATGGCATGCGTCTATACGCAAAAGTGTCGAGAGGGCATGTGAAAGTGGTTTTCTCTTGGTCCTCAAGTGCTATCTCAACCTGATTATACCTCGAGTACCTATCAAGAAAGCAATAGAAAGACTTCCCCACTACTCTCTCAAGCACTTGATCTAGAAATGGAAAGGAAAAATGGTCCTTCCGGGTCAATGCATTCAAGCACCTATAATTAATAGACATTCACCACCCAGTTTGGGTGCGTTAAGGCACTAACTCTCCTTTCTCATTCTCAACCACAGTGACACCGGATTTTTTAGCAACCACTTGAGTGGGACTCACCCACTTCGAATAAGAGATGGTGTAAATGATACCTGCATCAAGCAACTTAAGTACTTCCCCTTTCACAACTTTTTTCATATTGGGGTTTAGTCTTTGTTGCATTTGCCTCACAGGTTTGGCGTCATCTTCAAGGTATATATGATGGGAGCATACTAAAGGGTTAACACCTTGAAGATTTGCCACAGTCCAAGCTAGTGCTCGACGGTGGGCACTCAAAACTGCCAATAACCTCTTTTCTTGAGTTTTCTTTAAACTTACAGACACAACTATTGGAAATGTCTCTCCCTCCCCTAAGAATGCATACTTAAGTTCACTTGGTAAAGGTTTCCTAGAAGGACATAGAGGGCATTCAACTGATGGCTTGGGTTTGATCAAAGATGGCTCCAAAGGTTCAAACACTGGCACCCAGCCACTAATTGCCATAAGTTCCTCCCTAGCACTTATCAACTCCTCGCTATCCACTAAATTTTCTCCATCCAAAGCCTCACACCTTTCACTTCTCACTAGGGCTCATTCTAAGGGATCCTTAAAGTAAGTCTTCTCAAAGTACTCATTTCTTAAAGCAGGAATAACATCCACCTCCCTAATATCTTCAAATTCTCCCATCTGTTTCCCTACCCTAAAGATGTTTATCTCAACGGTCATATTCCCAAATGATAACTTGATAACCCTACTTCTACAATTAATCACTGCATTGGATGTAGCATGGAATGGTCTACCTAAAATGACGGGAATGGAATGGGAGGGATTTTGAACAAGTTGGGTGTCCAATGCTATGAAGTCAACTGGGAAGTAAAATTTGTCTACTTGGACCAACACGTCTTCCACTATCCCCCCTAGCATTTTGACTGAGCGATCAGCCAATTGCAAGGTTATTCTAGTGGGTTTCAGCTCACCTAAGCCTAATTGTTGATAGACAATGAAAGGTAATAGGTTGACATGAGCACCTAAGTCAAGTAGAGCTTTGTTAATGATGTGATCTCCAATTATGCACGAAATTGTTGGACACCCAGGATCTTTGTACTTAGGAGGTGTGTCACGTTGGATGATGGCATTAACTTGTTCAGTCAAGAAGGCATTTTCCTTGACATTGAGCTTCCTCTTAACAGTGCACATATCTCTAAGGAACATAGCATATGATGGATTCTGCTTAATAGCCTCAAGTAAAGGGATGTTGATTCTTACTTGTTTAAAGACCTCATAAATTTCAGAATTCAACATCTCATTCTTACCTTTTGCTAGCCTTTAAGGAAAGGGTGGCCTAGGTGTGTACCCAGTTGTTTGGTCCTCATGCCTACTCCACGTTCCCATAATGATTTCCCCTTCTTTCTCTTTTGCCTCTTTTTCACCTTTCTTTTTCTCAAATGTTAGCCTCTTACTCTCTTCGGTTTCTCTCTCTTTCTCTTCTTTATTTTCTACTTCACTCAGCTTTTCAACCTCCTGACTCCACTACGTTCCATTTCAGAAACTCCTCGTTCCTTCCTAGTTCTTCAGTCTAAATATAAACCATATATCTTAACAATCTCCACCTTGGTGAATATTCATGCTTGAGGAAATTCTATAGAACTCTACATGGAACGAGTGAGTTGGGGGGGGGAACCATCTCCTATCTAGCACCTGGAGACATTAATCAAGTTCAAGCAATACTTGAACTTTTTTGTAGTGATCGACTTTGTCAACATTTCTGCTGCATTATCTAATGTGTGAACTTTATCAATCACCAATTCACCCAAACTAAGCAACTCCCTAATCTTATGAAATCTTACGTCAATGTGCTTTGTTCTCGCATGGTACACTTGGTACTTTGCCAAGAAAATAGCACACTGACTGTCACACCATAGCTTCACTCCACCTTGCTCAATATCCAGTTCTGTGATCAGCCCTTTCAACCACAAAGCTTCCTCAGTAGCTTCTATCATTGCCATGTATTCCACTTTAGCTGTGGATAGTGCAATAAGTGACTGTACTATAGATCTCCAATAAATAGGTCCACCAGCCAAAGTGAACATATACCCTATGTTGGATTTTCTATCATCCAAGTCTCTTGCATAATCAGCATCCACGTACCCCTCAATCAAAGTTCTACCATTCTGTTGCTCAAACATAATTTCCCAATCTGCTGTGCCTTTTAAGTACATAAGAATCCATTTTATTGCTATCTAATGCTCTCTTCCTGGTTTTGCCATATATTTTCTTACCATGCTCATTGCATATGCTATGTCTAGTCTAGTGCACACCATCGCATACATCAAACATCCCACTGTACTAGCATACAGCACCTTTGACATATCTACAACCTTATCTTCAGTCTTTGGACTCTAAGAGATTGACAACCTAAAATGACCCACCAAAGGTGTACTAATCAGTTTTACATCTGCCATGTTGAACCACTTAAGTACCTTCTGCACATAATCAGTCTGAGATAGCCATAACTTTCTAGACTTTCTATCCTGGTGAATTTCCATCCCAAGAATTTTTTTGCAGCCCCTAAGTCTTTTATTTCAAACTTCTTACTCAGCAGTGATTTCAATTTATCTATTTCAGTCTTGCTCTTTGCAACTATCAGCATATCATCCACGTAGAGCATCAACAGGATATAAGAATTATCATCAAGTACCCTATAGTAAACACAACAATCATACTCACAGTGAGTGTAGCCAATCTGGATCATGTACAAGTCAAACTTCTTATGCCACTGCCTAGGGGACTGCTTAAGCTTGTACAATGACTTCTTTAGTTTGCAAACAAGATGCTCAGTACCTGGTTTTGCAAACCCCTCTGGCTACTCCATGTAAATTTGCTCCTCCAAATCTCCATGAAAAAACGTGGTCTTTACATCTAGCTGCTCCAACTCCAGATCGTAGTGTGCTACCGTAGCCATCACCACTTTGATGGAGGTGTGTCTAACAACAGGAGAGAACACCTCATTGTAGTTAATCCCTTTTATCTGTGAGTACCCCTTTGCTACTAATCTGGCCTTGAATCTTTCTCCTTCTTTTTTTTGAAATAACCTCTTTCTTTTTGTAAACCCATTTGCACTTAATTGGTTTCTTTCCCTCAGGAAGTTCCACTAACTCCCAAGTACCATTCTTGTGTAGAGACTCCATCTCTTTTGCCATAATTTCTATCCACTTATTTTTCTCTTGGCAACTAATAGCCTCCTGAAAAGTAATAGGATAACTGCTACAGGTAATAAGAGCATAAGAAGCTATATCTTCAAAATCGTACCTTATTGGTGGCCTAATGACACGTCGTTGTCTACCCAAAGCAATGGACTGGTGCTCCTAGTTAGCTGTATCATTATCATCTGCACCTGGAAGACTAGCCTTTTCATTTGAATTGTTAAACTCAATCTGTACGACCTATTTATTACTGCTACTATCATCAATTAAATCATCGCTTTTACCCTCTTGAAAAGCTTTAAGCATAAAAGCTTCATCAAACTTCACATCCCGACTGATCACCTTTTTTTTTGTTTACGATCCCAAAACTTAAACCCTTCAACACCTTTCTTATACCCCAGAAAAATGCACTTCCTGGACTTTAGGTCAAGTTTGGACCTCTCATCACTAGACACATGAACATTAGAAAGACACCCAAAAATTCTCAAATTTGAATAATCAACCTTGTGGCTAGACCATACCTCTTCTGCAACTTTATTGTTCAATGTAATTTGCGGTGATCTATTTATGACATGACAAGCTATGTCAATTGTTTCTGCCCAGAAACTCTTTGGAAGCCCTGTATTCAACCTCATGCACCTTGCCCTTTCTGCAAGTGTCCTGTTCATCATCTCAGCCACACCATTTTGCTGTGGTGTCGTTCGCACTGTAAAATGTCGTTGAATGCCTTACTCCTCACAAAACCTCAAAAAATCTTTATTTCTGTATTCTGTACCATTATCAGACCTTAAGTACTTAATCTTTCTTCCCGTCTGATTTTCAACTTCAGCTTTCCATAATCTAAACTTGGCAAAGGTTTCAGACTTGTGTTTCATGAAGTATACCCAAACTTTTCGAGAGAAATCATCTATAAAGGTGACAAAATACTGAGCACTACCTCTAGATGGTTCTCTTACTGGTCCTTACATGTTTGAGTACACATAATCCAGCACGCCATGAGTAACATGCTTGGCTTTCTTGAACTGTACTCTATACTACTTCCTAAGGACACAGAACTTATAGAAATCCAGCTTGCAGGTAATTGCACCTTTCAGTAGATTTCTCCTTGCTAGTTCCTTCATATCACGTTCTTCAATATGTCCTAGCCGTATGTGCCATAACAACATGTCATCTAATTCAGATTCTGCAACTGATGCTCTGCCTACAACCATACTCCATACTAGTTTGTAGATGTTTCCTGGCTGCTTTTGACCCGTCATAACTACCATGGCTCTTTTCGTAACCTTTAGGACTCCACCTTCTGACTTGTAAACTGTAGCCACTCAAGTCCAAAGTACCTAGAGAAATAAGATTTTTTTTTCAATTCTAGTATGTGCCTGACATCACCCAACACCCTCACTACTCCATCAAACATCTTGATTTTAATGGTTGCTTGCCCAGTAACCTTGCATGTAGCGTCATTACCCATTAAAATAAAATCACAATCTACTAAATGATAAGACTCAAACCAATGTTGGTGTGGACACATGTGATACGAGCAACCAGAATCTAATATCCACGAGTCATACAATCAATCAAGATTGCTTACTAAAACTGATAGCATATCTCGATCTCCAGAATCTACATCATTCTGTGCAATATTTGTAGAACTTGAACTTCCTTCGGATTTCTTCTCGTCTCCTTGTTTCAACTTTGGACAATCCCATTTGTAGTGACCCATCTGATGGCACTTGTAACATTTAATGCTCTTCAGATTTCTGCCATGTGATTTAGATCTTGAATTAGACCGCTTGTTAGTATTCCGTTTCTTCTTCCTTCCCTAATTAGAACCTCCTTTTGCCACAAGCCCTACTCCTTGTGTACCATCACTATTACTTAGCCTTCGTTGATTAAAAGAAAGTAAAACAGTTGACACTTCATCCAAATCTAGGGTTTATTTTCCTCGCCGTAATGTGGTCACAAGATGCTCATATGAAGAGGGAAGAGATACTAACAACATCAGGGCCTTGTCCTCATCTGTGAATGTAACATCAAGTCTCCGTATATTGCTAATAATCTGATTGAACGTGTTTATATAGGCGACCAAATCTATACCCTCCAACATCTTCAATCCATATAGCTTCTGCTTGAGATACAATTTATTGGTGAGTGATTTTGACATATACCAACTCTCCAATTTCTTCCAAACATTCGCTGGAGAACTCTCATCCATGACGTGGTACATAACCATGTCCACCAAACAGAGCCAAATCATAATGACGACTCTTCTTTCAAGTTCATCCCAATCTACTTGGCTTATTCCTTCAGGTTTTGTGCCAGTTAGTGCTTTCATCATCCCCTATTGCATCAACAAGTCTTTCACATGCCTCTGCCATAATGTGAAATTTTCAATCCCATTGAACTTCACCACATCAAATTTACCATTGCAGAAGTCCCAGCCATATCAACCACGGCTTTGATACCAGTTTGTAGTGTGAATATGAATGAAAAAAGCAACAAGAAAGTAAGAAATCAACACAAAGGATTTAACGTGGTTTGGCCAGATTACCTACATCCACGACGGTTGAAATATTTTTCTTATTAACTTCAAAATTCTTATAGGGTTCATAGTACAAGAGTACGTTCTAGTTTGGAAACTCCTCATTACTTCCTAGTTTTACAGTCTGAATAAGAACCACATATCTCAACAATAAGCAATCTTAAGTAAAGGGAGCTTGGGGCACGAATTGGCATCATGCCCCACTTGGTCACATGTAGCACATATCACCTTTGCTTCAACCAATTTCTCCTTATTCTTAAGCTTAAGAGAGTCTAACTTATGTTGCAACACAGCTAGCCTAGCCCGCAAATCATCACTCTCACTTAACTCCAAATGACCACTAGGTATCCTCTGTGGTCTTATCAAATAAAGTACAATTGCACATGGTAGACACTAGTTGCTTAAGACTACGAGTCAAAGACTCATGGAATATGCTCACTAATCTCCATAGTTCAAAACCATGGTGGGGACAAGCCATTAAAAGGTCCTCGAACCTTTCCCAAACTCGACAAAAAATTTCATTGGGTTTACAAGAAAAGGTAGTAATCTGTCGCCTATAATACTGAGTTTTCTGGGTAGGGAAATATTTTTTAAGAAACTTAGTTTGCATTTCATGCCACATTCCAATAGAACACAGGCGAAGGGAATTAAGCTAGAACTTGGCTTTGTCCTTAAGGGAAAATGGAAAGAGTTGAAAGCGCACTACATTCTCATTGGCATTGTTGTCAACACAAGTGTTGCTCACTTTCTCAAACTCCCGAAGGTGGTTGTAGGGATTTTCAGAGTCAAGACCATGGAAAGTAGGAAGAAGTTGGATGATTCTTGGTCTAAGTGTGAAGTTTCCCCTATTCAAAGGCAAAATTATGCACGATGGTGTAGTTTGCCTAACAGGGTTAAGGTGATCTCTCAAAGGAATAAAACCTGGAACCTCGGGGGATTATCCCCATGCACACTACCTTCCCCCCTTAAGTCAGCCATTGAGTGAAATGATGAGGTGGTAAGTGAGACTGTGGAAAGTGATTCAAGATAATAGGAAGGGTCTTCTAGTTGAAAGTCAACTACAATTACCCTACGCGATCTTAGTTGTATGCACTTCAAAAATTTTGAGTCTTTTAAAGTTTTTTTTTATTTTTTATTTTTTTAAAGACAAAGTTCTTTAGCTATCCTAGCAACACTAAAGAAAATAAAACAAAAATGAAAATAAATATAAAAAGACAAAAAGAAGTATAGAACGATGTCACCTGGAGGTCCAATTGCAACCACGTCGGCAAGTACTTTCAGCAACAAGTTCTTCGAGTTCGTCATACACACACCGTTGCTCCTCGACAATGACGCCAAAAACTTGACTGCTCTCACAATTGGAAGAGGCTCATTCTCAAGTGCAAGAGGTCGGTTGAAGTTTAGTTTAGGTGAGCCCTAGGTCATCTCCACAAGGAGCAAGGGTGTGACTAGGGGTAGAAAACTTATTTTTGAAGGTGCTTGTAGAAATTGTAAAAAAGAAAAGAAGAAAATCTTTTTGAGGTTTTCAAACTTGGAATTGTGAAAACGATTTTGAAGCGTAGACAAAGCAAAAACCAAAATACTAAAGAAATCAACCTCTTTTAAACTTAAACAAACTACTATGAAAAAAAGCACTTGGTTTCAACCTAATCCCATAATGTTATCAAAGGGATGAATTCGAATATATGGTTAACTCGACCTAATATCTACACCTGTAGTATTAGGCCGGAAGATTTAACGCTAGAAAACCTTTTTCTAAATAAACTGTTATTCTAGGGTTTTGAAATTAGTTTCGAAGTCACCGAGACATGGAATTGACCTTTGGTTTGCAAGATCGTAACCAAAGTTCAACTTTATCATAGGTGATTCAGTTTCAAAAGTTAACCTAGAATTATGATTCTTACATTTTTAATCAAAAGATGACAAACTATGTTCAGTTCATAATATCCGAATTCATCTCCTTCGATTTCATTACATTCCTAGGTTAAAACCAAGAAAAAAATCTAGCCTAGCATTATAGAAGTGTAACTAAGGCTATGCGAAAAAGAAAAAATCTTCATTACGTAAGAAAAAGTTAAATTGAAGTGCTTCAAAATATTTTAAAGCAAGTTCGAATCTTAAACCAATAACAAAAGAATAAAGATTAAGTATCACAGAGCGAAAATAAAAGATAAAAAGTAAGAAAACAATAAACTTTTAATTGAACATAATAAAAAGTGATGCTTACAAAGTAAACCCTATGGTGAAAATAATGTAATCTTTTCCAACAATCCAAAACGGGACGAAAACAGCTAACGTAGGGTTTGAACCCCTAATACATCAGAATTTAGCCTATTTATAGGCGTATACAACTCAGGGGTATAATTGTAATTTTATAATTTGAAATTAATGTTAAAAGTTTGCTGAAGGAACGTCATGGGCGCCCAAGCTTCACTAGGTGCGCCCCCAAGCCGCTGCACACCCCACGTGTTCGATACAAGTCCTGAGACAAAGGTTGGAAACTTACTCTCGGTGGGCACCCAAGGTGTTGTACAAGCGGGCGCCCAAGCTATTGTGCACCCAAGGGGTGCTCAATCGGGCGCCCAAGGTCTTTTCAGCCAAGTGTTTGATGAAAGTCCTAAAAGAGTTCAGCAAAGTTAAGCCTCGGCAGGTGCCCAAGCTCTAGCACAATCGGGCGCCCAAGGCTTATACGCCCAAAGTAGACAACTCAGTTTTGAATTGTAATTTTCAGCTCCTAACTTGGTTTCCTTGAGCTATGTTCCTCCATTTCCCTACAAAACACACAAAGACAATAGAAGTAATCAAAACAAGATAAAATGCATTTTACTTGATAAAATGTTCATAAGAAGAGTGTAAAATGAAGCTAAAAATGACAATGATTGCATGCAATCACTATCCTACAAATCTAACATTAGGTTAACCCTTCGGCTGAACAAACCAGAGCAACACCATACCGTTGACTTATTGTACAGGTAGGATGCCCCAATGGACACCCTAGGCGCCCGCCCTAGACCCCAGGTGGCCGCCCCTTATCCCGGTGCCCCTCTGCATACCCCCGAGTTAAAATATTGACTTTTGAGCTACTTTGCCCATTTCTTCCAAAATTCGCAACCTTATGTCATTTGTAATGACTAATATTACTTAGATAACATATTATCATGCCCAAAACATATTAAAAACCATCAATTTATACCAATATGAAAATCTGGGATATTACATTCTCCTCTCCTTATAAAAATTTCGTCCTCGAAATTTATTACATAAAATAATCTAAGTAAATAGTTGTGGGTATCATTTTCCCATCTCGGATTCACGTTCCTAGGTTGATTCTTCAACGCCATGATGTTTCCACAATACTCGAACCAATGGAATTATCTTGCCTCGAAGTACTTGATCCCAAGAATCCACAATCCGAATCGATCTTACTTTATAAGTCATATCAGAATTTACCTCCAATTCAGTCCATTCTATCACATAAGTAGGGTCTGGAATATACTTACGTAACATAGAAATATGAAAAACCTCGTGCACTCCAAACAATTATGGTGGTAGTACCAATCGGTAAACAACCTCCCAACTTTGGCTAATATCTCAAATAGACCAATATATCTGGGGATAACTTTCCTCGCTTACCAAATCTGAACTGTTCTTTCCGGGGTAACATTTTCAGAAATACATGATCTCCTACTTGAAATTCCAAAGGTCTTCTTCTTTGATCTGTGTAGCTCTTCTGACGACTGTGTGCTGTCTCTAACCTCTGCTTGATAACCTTAATCTTCTCATTAGTTTCCCGAACTAAATTTGGCCCAATCATAGTGGCTTCCCCAATCTGTATCCAACAAACTAGCAATCTACATGGTCTACCATACAATGCTTCAAATGGTGCCATCCCAATGCTAGCTTGATAGCTATTATTGTAAGCGAATTCCACTAGTGACGAATAATCTTCCCAGCTTCCTTTAAAATCTAGCATACAACCTCGAATCATATCTTCTAAAATCTGAATTGTTCTCTCAGACTGTCCATCAGTTTGAGGGTGATAGGTAGTACTAAAGCATAATTCTACTCCCATCGTTACTTGAAAACTCTGCCAAAATCAGGAAACAAATCATGGGTCCTGATATGAAAGAATCGATACCCAGTCCCATGTAATCTTATAATTTCCTAAACATATAATTAGGCTAATGAATCCATTGAATCCGTCACCCGCATCAGTAGGAAATGAGCTAATTTGGTTAAACGATCTACAATTACCTATATGGCGTCACAACCTCTTTTAGTCCTTGGCAACCATAACATAAAATTCATAGTGACATTCTCCCATTTCCATTCAGATATCAGCAACGGCTGTAGCAGCCCAACTGGTCTCTGATGTTCTACCATCACTTGCTGACAAGTTAGGCACTTGCTAATGAATTCTGCTACGTCTTTCTTCATTCCAACCTAATAAAACTGTCGCTTCAAATCATGATACATCTTCGTACTCCTTGGATGCACTATCAATCTTGAATGATGAAACTCCTTCATAACTTCCTTTTGAGCTGACAAAGGTTTATAAATTCTCCCTTGATATTTGACCATCTTATTATTATCTACCGTCCAGCCTAGAATATCTACTAGACCTTTTACTTTAACCTGAATGTCATCAGCTCCTCGTCGATCTCTGTGCTTCAATTACCTTACTAACAAGTATGGGTTGAACAACAGAAGTATACAATGCCACCTATATATCGCCTTCCTTAAGTTCCAAATCAAATTCATTCAAAGTTCCCATCATTTCCCATTCTTTGATGATAACACTAGCTATGATACTCTGAGTCTTCCTACTTAACGCATCTAGCACCACATTTGTTTCACTTGGATGGTAGTGTAGCTCAAAATCATAATCCTCCATATACTCCATCCATCTCCGCTGTCTTAAATTCAAATCTTTCTAAGTGAAGATGTACTTCAGACTTTTATGATCTGAAAATACTTCAAACTTTTTACCATACAAATAATGTCTCCAACTTTTTAATGCAAAAATTACAGCTGCCAACTCTAAGTCATGAACTGGATAATTCCGCTCATGAGTTTTCAACTGTCTTGAACCATAAGCCACAACTCTCCCCTTCTGCATAAGAACACAACCAAGTCCTTCTCGAGATGCATCACAATACACAGAGTATCCTGTGCCCCTCTCTGAAATGACTAATATTGGAGCAGTGGTTAATCTTTTCTTAATCTCTTGAAATGATTTTTCATAAGCATCATCCCACTCAAATTTAACTCATTTTCGGGTCAACTGAGTCAAATGAGCTGCCAATCTAGAAAAATTCAAAACAAATCTCTTGTAATATCCTGCTAATCCCAGAAAACTACGAATCTCAAATACATTATTCAGCCTAGACCATCCCAGAATAGCTTCAATCTTGGATGGATCTACTACCACCCCTTCCTCAAATACAACATGCCCCAAAAATTTAACTTCTCTGAGCTACAGAAATCTACTTCCACAAACATTTACTCAACTTAGCATGCAATTGATGATCTTTCAACCTTTGTAACACAAGTCCCAAATACTGCTCATGTTCATTCTCTGTCTTGGAATATACCAACACGTCATCTATAAACACCACTACAAACTTGTCTAAATAATCTTTAAAGATTTGAATCATCAAATCCATAAATACTACGAGTGCATTTGTCAAACCAAATGGCATAACTAAGTACTCGTAGTGACCATACTGGGTTCTAGATGCCGTCTTAGGAATATCTTCCTTCCTTACTCTTAATTGATGATACTCGGACCTTAGATCAATCTTTGAAAACACAGATGACCCTTTCAACTAGTCAAATAAATCATCAATTCTTGGCAACGGGTACCTGTTTTTAACTATCACCCCGTTTAGCTTCATGTAATCAATGCACATTCTTAATGTTTCATTTTTCTTTGCTGCAAATAGTGCCAGTGCACCCCAAGGTGAGGTACTAGGTCTAATAAAACCCTTAGCTAACAGCTCATCAATTTGCTTCCTTAATTCTACCAATTATGTTGGAGCCATTCTATATGGGCGAATGGAGATGGGCTCTGTGCCGGGAACCAAGTCAATAGTAAACTCCACTTCCCACTCAGGCGGCAATCCAGATATCTCTTCTGGGAACACTTCCAGAAAATCACATACAACTTTTGGCAGCTCAACTTTTTGTTCTCTATCTTTCTCTTCCATGGCCATGCAAGCAAACAGGTTGCATAAATTAACTTTTCCCAATGTTCCACAAGTGACAAGTCTTGCCAATTACATTAGTCTGCAAAGAAGCAGATCTGATCTCTTTCTGGAGTTAACAAAGTTACCTTATGTTTGTTACAATCAATCATAGCCTGATAGGATATAAGCCAATCCATTCCAAGTATGACATCAAAACCCCTCATCTTCAATACTATCAAATCAAACATCGGGAGAAATTCCTATCCATTAAAAGCATCATTTACTCTTAACTCACACCCTTTGCATACTTGTGTTAATGAGGAAAATCCCGCTATGGGCATCTCAATGCATAAAAGTAAATCTAATGGGCTAACATCTATTCCCAAAGCAGATACAAATGATGCAGTAATAAATGAATGTGAAGCTCCAGTATTTAGAAACACTATGGCACTAGATGAATGGACACGAAAAATACCTCAAGTCACCATCAACTCAATTGGTACCTTCTGTTGTGCAACTGTAAATACTCTTTCCTATATCGGTATATCCTGTGATCTCCCTGGCCTCTGTCCTTATGGGGCCACCCTCTGTTGTTGCGGTATCCCACTTGGCATTGTCCCTTGTAGCATATTTCTCTGCTGGCGTTGTTGCTACATTGACTGAGAAGTCAACGGACGACTGCCCTGGAAAGACCCCCCAGTATGTATCAGTTTATCTCCTATGCCACCCTGTGCTTGCGGGCAAAACTTTTGAATATGCCCAGCCTATCCACATCCATAACATACCCTGTTTTCTCCAGTCTGCCTACTCTTCATCTGTTCTGTTGTTCCAGTCTGTCTCCTAGTCCTTGGACACTCTATACTTTTATGGCCCAGCTGTCTATAATTAAAGCATGTAACTTGCCTTTGGGAAGTCCCCTCTGATCTCCTAGATTGTGTGGGTACTATATTTCCTTAATATGACAACTGAATCTGCGGGGCTGATTAACTACCTCTTATCCTTTTTCTATTCCCACTTTCCTGTTGTATCCTTGAACTCTTGCCATGGCAACTTTCTTGGATACTCTTGGTCTCATTCAGGTCCCTTTCTACTATTATCACCCTATTACCAGGGTCTCATAATCATCTAGTTCCAACAACACCATCCTATTCATCAATGCTGGCCTTAACCCTCGTTCAAACCTTCTACATTTCAGATGAGTGGTAGAAATAAGTTCAGGTGTATACTTGGATAAATCAGAAAACTTTCTCTCATACTCTAATATTGTCATATTTCCCTGTATCAGACTGGCAAACTCCTCTCTTTTTGCATCCCTTAAAGATTGTGGGAAGAAATGATTTCTAAATCTTTCCTTAAATCCCTCCCAAGTAAGACCCTGTGAACCCCTTGAACCCTTCAAACTAGCCCACCAAGCAGATGCTCGTCCCACTAATTGAAAAGTGGCTAAAGTAATGCAAGTCATATGGTCAGTAACCTCTATGGCCACTAATATCTTCTCACATTCATCCAAAAACTGTTCAGCTATATCTGTGTCGACTACTCCATCATAAGTTGGAGGTTTCATCCTCCTGAACCTGTCAGATGTATTCACACCAGTTTACATGGGTGGTTGTGGGCCTGCTCAAACTTCTCCTGCTATTGCGGCCATGATTGCCGCCAAATGCTGTAATATCACCCCAGCATCCACAATTGTAGGCTGTGGAATCATGGGTGCCTGATATTGCATCTCCTCCTCTCCTGTGACCCCTTATTGTATATTAGGTTGTGCTTTAGCTACTGCACTTTGGTGTGTTTCCTGTCCCTATTGAATAGGTGCATTGATCCCTTCTTGATCTATCGGGGAATTTTCCTGTCCTCTACCTCTACCCTAGCCTCTACCACGGCCACGGCCTTAGCCTCGAGCTCTTATCTCTCATGGTGGCATCTTTATTTAGAAGTATAATAAGGTACAAGAGTAGTGAGGTTTAGTTGAAATTGCTGAAATTAAAATATAACTTCATTAAACATTAAGTTAACATTTCTATATAACCATAGAGTTACATCATAAGGACATCAGCTTCTACTACATAAGATTACTTAAATAGTCTCATCATTACATCAGTCAAAGATAACGTTACTAACTAAACTTTAAAAGGAAATACAACATGACACTGGTTACTTAGCCTTATAACCAATCCGATTACCACCAAGGGTGTAACGACCCGCTTCCATATAGTACAATATTGTCCGCTTTAGGCTTGGTAAGCTACTTCTCAAAAGGTCACCCATCCCAGTACTGCTCCCACTAGAGCACACTTAACCCTGGAGTTCCCACTAAACCGAGTGCCCTCACGGCTTTAAAACGCGTTGTACTATATTGATATCAAATATTACATATATGCCACTTCCTTCCATGACCCAGGCGATGTGGGATGGGAGGCATTACTTCTCTGCTTCACCTCCCGCTTTACTCTCCCGCAGGTAGAGTTCCTCACGGGCAGGTCCCTCACAATCCTTCCCCTTACAGGGTACGCGTCCCCACGTGGCCTCCTGTTTCACTCTCCCGCAGGCAGAGTCGCTCACAGGTAGGTCCCCTACACGTGGGGCCTACGCGTGATCCCACACTTCCGGCTGGGTACAGGTTCTGATACCATTTGTAATGACCCGCATCCATATAGTACAATATTGTCTGCTTTGGGCTTGGTAAGCTACTTCCCAGGAGGTCACTCATCCTAGTACTGCTCCCACTGGAGCACGCTTAACCCTGGAGTTCCCACTGAACCCAGTGCCCTTACGGCTTTAAAACACGTTGTACTATATTGATATCGAATATTACATATATGTCACTTCCTTCCACGACCCAGGCAATGTGGGATGGGAGGCATTGCTTCTCTGTTTCACTTCCTGCTTCACTCTCCCGCAGGCAGAATCCCTCGCGGGCAGGTCCCTCACAGTCCCTCACAAGGGGAATTTGTCTTTCCAAAATTTTTCCCTTTTTCCACCACCTAACCTTAACAATACGAAGAAAAGCTACGAGTGTGTCTCCTCCCACAACAGTAAGTACAAGTCCTATAGCAATGCTTAAGACAGTTTCTGTGTATGTATCCCAATCTACGATAAGTGCCACAAGCCCCTCACAAGTCCTCTCCACTGTTAGAACTCTCGCCCGTCTCATGGGTGCTGGATTCCTACATACCAGTACTCTGACTACTTAAGTTCTGTGCTACCGCATATAGGGTCATGGGTTGGTTAGCTTGTGGAACAACGACAATCATAGACACATTATGTACTATCATTATTGGAATAGCATTTTTGGGCAGGCTCTCAACTTGATAGGGCACTGTGTAATGATATAGGTAGAGTCCAGGATATAGAATTTGATAGGGCATCCCACAATAAGATACTATGGGCTGACTCACAATGGATGTGACAAAGGTTGTTTCTATCACACTCCTTGGTAGATTTTGTGGAGGAGATTCATTTAAACACTCAGTTGCTACTTTAACAATGACATCATCATCAGGGAGCACAATATCATTTTCCATTTGTTGTGATTTTGTGTAGTTGCACTCTTCCTTTTCAAATCCCATCTAAAATTTTATACAAACCATTATTTTTCAAAATTAGGCCCTATTAGATGTTATTTAAACATGCAATATGTAATGCAAGACTCCCTATGTCCCTAGGTATTCTGACTTAGGCTCTGATACCAAACTGTCACATCTCGATTTCATGACCTGAGGAGTAAGTGAAATATATACATCATATGCATAGAATAACCATTCCCCGATCAAAGCATTACAACACCCCTGGAGCAACATCCACACAAGATAACTATAAAACATAAAATAAATGAAGCCTTGGCTATGGCCAGGCTATAAAGCTCCAACAATCCCATAACCTTAATAAGTAAGGATAGGCCTTATGGCCTTTACAACCCAATTGAATAATATCTACTTTTAAATTTACTGGTACAGACCCAAATGAAGATTTTAAACTTAAACAAATGAAAAATGAAATTTCCACAACAACAAATGTACTTCTAATCCCACCAAGTGCCCACCTAATTGTTGGGATCTGCCCCTGCAACAGAATTTGTAGGACATGAGCACTCATCCACATGTGCTTACGAAGTATCATAAACGCATATATAATATGTAAAGCCATAATATAAACTAAAAGTTATAAATTCAACAGATCTCATCAAAATCAAGCCAAAGTAAAACTTAAATCCTCTTATACAAACACATTATAATATTATCAAATTAAACCTTATATAAATACGTGTCATACTTCATTAGGTTAAATCTCTTTTTCCTACTCAATTATTTCCACCTAATCATCTCAACATAATCATCCTTATTCGTATCCTATTCTTATTTTAGTTACGAGGTGGACACAATTAACGTCATCGTTATAGGCCATGATTAGCCTTATTTACATGTCATTGTTAAAGACTATAATAGTTTGGCCACGATTAACCTTATTTACACGCCGTCGTTAAAAACTATAATAGCCAAGCCACGATTAGCCTTATTTACACATCATGTTGTAGGCTACTAACCTACTGGCATGAATACCAATCCCTGCGTAGGTTTCAGGTCTTTCAACCCTAGGGTAATCTTAATACCCTTCCTATTTTCATATGCCCATCAACCTCATGCCTCATTATCATTCACATTTCCTCTTTATACTTATCAATCTCATCAACATGATTATTTTAACATCACTATATCACTCAACTATGTAATAACTAATATTATCATCTTGTTCAATCGTGTAACGAACAATATCATTATAATATCCAATATATAAATCCAAGTTCAATAGAAGATCACAATAATCAAATTATCATCTTATCATAACCTATTCTCATTTCATTTAGGATTTTCAATTTATCGTAACTCAAGCTTCATTGAATTTGCATTGATAAATTTGTTATAACACTGTAAAAAAAAACCTTAACCAAGAATAATATATCTTAACTACGAATTACTTAAACTTAATAACTTGTTCCATAATCAATCTTTACACCTATAAATCTTACTTGAGTGATTGAACATGTTTAAACACAGAATACTCACTAGAAAGAGCAATATAAGTTAGAAAAATCAAAGTTTCAGGTTTCCAGGAACCTCGAGCGCCCCGCTGATGGGCCCGGCCACCCCCACTCATCTTCCAGGCTCGGCCAAAGCACCCGGGTGCCCCACTGATGCCCAGAATGGTGCTCTATTTTGGTTCGTGCTCTAGCTTGTGTATTTAGGTCTCAAACTCCACCAAATCAAATGTATAACCCAAAACTTTGTTTCTTTGAGTCGTTTAGGGTCTAAAAGACTCTAGAAAGTGAATCAAAACTAGTTTTATCCATTCATTTCATCACAATACAAGTTTTGGTTACAACCTATACATATATATACACCTATACATATCTTACACAAATCTATCACCAAGACTTCCAAATCCAAAATAAATTTTATGGAAATGTTTGCTAGCTCAAATACATCTCATATATGCAAAAATGAGGTTATAAATCCCTACCTCAAGCTTGAACAAAGTGGATCAAGGGAGATGATGAACTATCGGTTTTGGCTCTCAACTTTGGCTTGATTGATCTTCTCACCCTTTGATCCAAACAACAAAAAAAATACGTGGAAATGTTCCTTGAGAACTCAATTTCAATCTTGTGAAATTAATTTGCATTTGGTTAGAGTTTGAGCAACTTACCAATCACTGAAATTTCCTTAGTTCCACTCTTTTCTCCTGGTTCTCTTCCAACACCCCAAAAATCTCTCTCTCTCTCCTCTCATATATACATATATACAAGCTTGGCTTAATCTCCAAGCATTCCACAGAAGCCTATCATCTTCCCCTATCCTACAAATCTGACATTAGGTTAACCCCTCGATTGAACAAACCAAAGCAACACCATACCGTTGACTTACTGCACAGGTGGGGCGCCCCAATGGACACCCTGGGCGCCCGCCCTAGACCCCGGGCGCCCCTCTACATATCCCTGAGTTAAAATGTTGACTTTTGAGCTATTTTGCCAATTTCTTCCAAAATTCACAACCCTAAGTCATCTCTAATGACCAATATTGCTTAAATAACATATTATCATGCTCAAAAACATGTTAAAAACCATCAATTTATACCAATATGAAAATTTGGGATATTACATCAATAGTTTAATTAATTAACTTATTAATTTAAATTAAAACTAAATAAATCTTTAAAATCTTATAATATGCCGATTATTCCAATAAAAATTTAAAATGATACCAAATTAATACAATTAAAATCTATAATTATAAAATAAAAAATTAAATTAAGAATGCATAAAAATGTAGGATGTCACAGAAATACACTATGAATCCCTTTAGAAAGGTTTCTATTTATTTATACCAAACATATTTGTCAAAAATTTAAGCAAAATTCTAATAATTCAACAAATTCTTAGGTTTAGCTCATGCTCTCCTTTCTTTCACACCTTACTATTTGTATATTTATACAACTCAAAATATATTTTTTTTTTTTGGTAAGTATATTGTCGAGAAGATTGTTCCAGATCAGTCACTGCTTTTTAAGAAATAAACCAGAACATTAATTTACAATTTTAGGACAGAAATTTGAATGCCCTGATCAAGCCTAGTATTAGACATTATGTCCTTAAGATTGAATTCATCTCTCACACTTATTTCTGATTTCAGCAGGCGTTAACCTCACAGGATAGAATTGATCACAACACACAAAAAGAAGCGGCAATTTTTGTGTTCAAGTGAACCAGATAATGTTTATACTCTTTGTATTTAATAATGTGCAATGATTTTTATACAAAAGTCTAACTCGTTTTTATACAAAATGAAGGTTTAAATAAACAGCCATTAATCATGTCTATTGGAAGAACAGACACTACCATTCATGAAGAGAAACATTTATTAATAGAATAGACATATCTATTGAGGAAGGGATACTCCAAAACAACATAATTTTGGAGACAACAATTGGATTGGGCCAATGGTTGGATTAGGCTAATAGGCTAAAAAATTATCCAAGCCAAAAAAAAAAAAAAAAATACAAAGATGAAATTATTCAAGCCCAAAATTTATGCAAATCCACTTTGGTCCCCACTTTGAAACTAATTTCCATTCATATAATTCATGATTTTAAACATATGAATACATGGAATTAACATTCTCACATAATTATATTAATGCCACATTTGATCCAAATCTAATAACATGTTAATATTGGCTTAAAGTTTGCAAAAATTCATAGTTAAAACTATGAATTTCTACAATTTCCCACATGAATGAAATGACTGAAATGCAAATGCAGATGCAGACTTGACATAGAGTACAATGGAAAGTTATCGCATCAGGATAGGTAGCTTTTAGCTTTTTAACCTTTCCTAGTGATATATTATTGGATTTATTTGCTAACCAATGAACTTGATGTCTTAAACTATTTAGCTTTTGTATAAAAGAAGATAATAATATTTACACAGCTTCTCTCCAACAAAGTTTGGTTCTTTTGTTCTGTCCATTTTGGCTCTGGACATGCCTGGCAATATCGTTGAGTGCTTTAAAGAATGTAGCCTTACTCATTCTTATAGAAGTGACCCCTTTACACTCAATATAGATGATTTTTTATTAAGAGTATCTTGTCATACTTCACTTGGACTTCCAAGATATAAGGATTATTAAATGTAAAGCTTATCCTAATACATGATTCAGGTCATCACTATTCATTTCATCATAGGAAATGATAGAGGAATTAAATCCTCAGCGATCTCAACGTGCACCCCCACAATTCGGTTGTCCTTTTGAACCTAGAAATTGGAATCTCCAGTTAGTTACGTTAGGTTGCCATTGTGGAGATTCTTAATTTATAGGCTTTAAACATATTTCTCTTGATAAATTATACACTTGATCTCTAGTTAAGCCTTTAGTTAAAGGATTATCAGTATTATCCTTTGATCTTACATAATCAATCGATATTATTCTATTAGAGATCAACTGTTCACTGTATTATGTCTACAACGTATATCATGACCTGCCATTATGCGTATATTCTGTACTCTTCCTATTGCTGATTGACTATCACAATGTATGCAAATAACAAACACAAGTTTTGGCTACATAAGAATATCCTCTAAAAAATTATGAAGACTTTTAGCTTCTTCTCTAGCCTTATCTAATGTTATGAACTCAGATTCCGTAGTAGATCTAGCTATACCCGTTTATTTAGAGGATTTCTATGAAATAGCTGCACCTTCAAGTGTACAGACATATCCACTTGTGGACTTGGTGTCTCTATTGTCAGAAATCTATTTAGCATCACTGTACCCTTCTAGTACAGCTGGATATCTAGTACAATATAACCTATAATTAGAAGTATTTCTTAGATATGTAAGTACTCTAACTATTACTTTCTAGTGGCCTACCGTGGATTACTAGTATACCTACTCAATTTGCTAATTGAGTACGCAATATCTGGATGTGTACAGTTCATGAGATACTTTAAACTGCCTATAATCTGAAAATATTTCAACTGAGATATGTAATTTCAAGTATATTTTATTAGATGAAGATTCAAATCAACAGATGTTTATGCAATATTACTATTATCTCTGATAAATTTATCAAGTATTTGCTTGATATAATATAATTGAGATAAAGTATACCCATCAAATGTTTTGGTGATTTTAACACCAAGCATAACATCCGCAATACCTAAGTCTTTTGTGTCGAACTTACTAGCCAACATTTTCTTAGTACCATTAATGATACCATTGGTGCTACCTTTGATAATCATATCATCCACATAGAGACATACAATGACTTATCCATTCAAAATGTTTTTCACATAAACACATTTATCACATTCATTAATGTGAAAACTATTTGACATCATAACATTGTCATATTTCTCATGTCATTGCTAAGATGTTTGTTTAAGTCCATAAAGTGACGTAACAAGTTTGCATACCTTACTTTCTTAGCCTGGAACCACAAACCCTTTGGGTTCTTTCATATAGATTTTCTCATTCAATTCCCCATTCACGAATACCGTCTTCACATCCATTAGTATTTCAAGGTTATATAATGCTGCTAAAGCAATTAACATACAAATGGATATTATTTTTGTAGTAGGTGAATATGTGTCAAAGTAATCTACTCTTCTTTTTTATCTATAACATTTGACCACAAGCCTTGTCTTGTATTTATCAATAGATCCATTAGCTTTCATCTTCCTCTTGAAGATCCATTTATAACCTAAAGGTTTACTCCCTAATGGAAGATCCACCAATTCCCAAGTGTGGTTATTAATGATAGATTTAATTTCACTGTTGATGGCTTCTTTCCATAAAGAAGCTTCAGGAGTAGACATTGCTTCTTTGAAACTCATTTTTTTTTTTTTTTTTTTTGCTTCTTTGAAACTTTGAGGTTCCTTTTCTAACAAAAATGATAGATAATCAAGACCAAAGGATTTACTAGTTCTTACCCTTTTAGTTCGTTTAGGTTCATTTTCATTTATTTTTTCCAAAGACCCTTCATCTTAATCATTTCTAGCTATACTTTCATAAGTTTTTTTAAGGGAACTTAATTCTTATATAGGTTTATACGGAAATATATTCTCAAAGAATGATACATTCCTAGACTCAGTAATAGTATTCTCATGTACCTCAAAATTATCAGACTTATATACAAGAAATCGATATATGCTATTGTTATGAGCATATCCAATGAATATACAATCAATAGTTTTAGGTCCAATTTTAGTCTTTTTAGGAGTAGGAATTATGACATTAGCTAGATACCCTCACACTCTTAAGAATTTATAGGTAGGTTCTTGACCATTCCATAATTCATAAGGAGTTTTGTCTAATTTTTTATGGGGTATCTTGTTAAGAGCATAATTTGCGAAAAACAAAGCTTCCTTCCATTTCTGGGGTGTACTAGAACTTATTAACATAGCATCCATCTTCTCTTTTAAAGTTCTATTCCTACGCTCAGTAATTCCACTTTGCTATGGTGCGTAAGGTACAGTTGTTTGATGAATAATGCTATGTTCGGCACAGATTTGTGCAAATGGTAAATCATTTCACCATCTCTATCACTTATTGGCATTTTTATCTTCTGCTAAGCTAGTTCTTAACTTCATTTTTATATTGTATAAACATTTCTAATGTTTCATCTTTGTTTCTTAGCAAATATAAATAACAATATTTTGTACTATAATTAATAAAAGTAATGAAATACTTTTTCTTAGTTCTAGTTTGAACATATTTCAAATTTCAAATATCTGTGTGAATTAATTCTAGAGATTCAGTACTTCTTTCAATTCAATGAAAAGAAGCTTTAGCCAATTTGGCTTCAATACAAGTCTTACACTTGTATTCTGTATCAATTTTAAATTTTGGCGAAATATTTAGATTAACTAATCTATGCAAAGTACCAAAATTAACATGACCTAATCTACGCTGCCAAATATTAAATGACTCAAGCAAATAAGTAGAAGAAATATTATTAGGAGCAATTGTCATTACATTCATCTTAAATAGACCATTAGTCAAATTCAAACACAAGCCTAAACCCCTTTTTACTCAACAATGATCCTAAAATTAAAATCTTGCGAACATCAAGCACATGCAGCACATCATTGAGAGTAATAAGTTCTTTGCCTGATGTCATCTTAAATACAACCTTTCCTTTTCCTTCAACCTTAGAAGTTTCTGAGTTTCCCATGTAAAATCATTATCCATCCACAGCTTGATGTGATGAAAACATCCATCTATTAGCACAAATATGGCGAGTAGCGCCAGTGTTCACCCACCATTCCTTAGAATTACCACCAGACGCATTCCATCGATCTCAGCACAAAGATTATTTACTTCGGTTATATTAACATGTAGAGGCTTATTCTTCTTTACGATATCTTGACTTTTATGCACGTGACAAACATTGACACAATGCCTTATGTTTTTTAGATACATAGCATTTTCCTTTGAACCTCTTGAAGTCACCATTTTTTTAAGCTTTCACTGGCATACTTCCCTTTCTTATTATTACAATGCTTCATTTGCTCCACAACATTTCTATCATTTTTATTCTTATTCATGAGTTTAAGCACATTTTCTTTCAAAACTTTGGCTACATTTAATATGGTTAGATAGAACAACATTTTATATTACCATCTCTTAAAATCCATACAGTTGAACTTTTCAGTTTTTTCACCATAGCTAGTAGGCACATGCGAAACATTAATTGGGATTGCTACTGGAAGAGTAATAAAACTTACTGTCTTACATGTCATTTTCAAATTTAAAAAATTGACAAATTCAAATTTAACAATAACAATTAAATTTTAAAACCAATAGAGAACTAATTTTTCCTTAGTTGCAGTAAAAAGTAGTGCAATAGTTTGCACAGTTTACGATTAAACAATTTGGGAATAATTATGTATTATTAAGATACAGTCTAATCAAACTACCAAAAAGAAAAAAAAAAAGGAGTAGAATGCTCTACCCCAAAATCAATTTCAAAAAATACAAATGCGGTTCAAATTTGTGCATTACAGTAATTAAACTGGGCACAAAATTAATATATAAGGGTAGCATTTGGAGTGGTAAAAAAAAAGAAAGAATAAGATAAAACGTGATTTTGGATAAATTTTGGCATTTGGTGGTTTTTTTCCAAACCGTAGTTGTAATCTGTTAGAACAATTTTCCCAAATTCATTCTAATGGATTCAAAAAATCTTTAAATAATAGTTCTTCTCTCTCTTCCTCTCTTATTTTCTAAATTGTTTTTTTCATTTTTTTTTGAGATAAATAGTGGTAATTCATTAGAACGATTTTTTCAAATCCGTTCCAATAGATTCAAAATATCTTCAAATAATAGTTCTTCCCTCTCTCTCTAAATCTTATCTTTCTACGATGAAGGGTAGTAATGTGTTAGAACGGTGTTCCCAAATTTGTTCTAACAGATTCAAAAAATTCCTAAATAATAGTTTATCTCTCTCTCTCCAAATCTTATCTTTTTAAGATGAATAGTGATAATCTATTAGAACCATATTCCCAGATCTATTCTAATGAATTTAAACAGTTTTGTGGACCTAAGTTAAAATGGTACTCATTCGAAAACTTTCAACAAGGGGAACTTGACTTCGACTTGGGGAACATGACTATCAAAAAAATTTTTGCACTCGATTAACCTTCTCCCGGAATTTTTATTTTTTTTTTGTAAAATATTGAATTTTTCTGAAATTAGTTGAAGTGAGAATATGTAAAAGTGTAATAGAGAATTTTAATAATTTTTAGAGATTATTGAAGTTTTATCTTGTTTGTTGGCACACCAAACCGTGCCAAGATATAAGCCCTCTACTCAATTTTCCAAAGCAATGCAATCAATGCATATTTAAATAACCAATACGAGTTTTGTGATTCGCCTTTTACAACACAATGATTAAATTCAAAGTTGGTCGCAAAACCAAAATCAAAGCCAAAACCATACGGAGAAATTATTAAAAAAAAAAAAAAGTGACTCTAATCAATGCAGAAATTTTGAACCAATACAAAAACTAGAAATGAGAATTTTTAAGTTGTAACCAGTGCACAGGAAAGTAGCAGAAAACAGAATCTAGATTTGCGCCAAAAAATATTTCGTAAAAATTATCAACTAAAGCAGACAAAACGGGTGCCGTCTCAAAAAAATTTTTGCGCAGCAAAGAACGTAATGGAGTAATGCAAAATTGCAGTAAGTCAGTGACCAGCTGTGTAGAAATTGATTTTAACAGTGCTTTAACAATGTAAAAAAGTATACCGTTACTCAATGTAAACACTACGCAGAAATTAGACTGCAAGGCATCTCTAACTATGCAGGAAATATAAATCCGTTATGTGCAAACAAAGCAATCTTGACTTAAGTTTGCACAGCAAATGGAAGCAAACAAATTATGACTCAAACCAAAAATAGATAAAGACTGAACTTCTGTCCTTTTTGAAAAAGTCAACAAATCAGTGTAATTTCAAATCAAAATAGAAGAAAACAGAGACGGAAACAAAATTTTTCCAATTGTAAATCAATACACAGATATTGTTCTAAAATTTCAGTGCAGGAAAAAACGGAACAGCAATGAAAATTCGGATAATTTTTACAGAAGCAATCCCTGAAATAGAAAAGGAATTCAATCTTAAGATTGTTGAGAAGATTGTTCCGAATCAGCCACTGTTTTTTAAGAAATAAACCAGAAAATTAACTTATAATTTCGGGACAGAAATTTGAATGCATTGATCAAACTTAGTATTGAACACTATGTCTTTAAAACTAAATTTATCCCCCACACTTACTTTTGATTTCAATAGACGTCACCCTCCTAGAGTAGAATGATCACAACACACAAAAGGAAGTGACAATTTATATGTTATAACAAACTAAACGATATTGTACTCTTTACATGCAATAATATTTTATACAAAAAATTCTTTGTATGTAATGATTTTTATGGGAAAAAACTAACCTGTCTTTTATGCAAAATAGAAGTTTAAACAATTAGTCATTAGTCATGTCCATTAAAAGAACAGACACAATCATTTATAAAGAGAGACATCTGTTTACAGAACAGACATATCTATTGAGGAATGAGCACTCTAAAATGACGTAGTTTTGGAGACAACAGTTAGACTGGGCTAATGGTTAGATTAGGCTAATGGGTCAAAGAATTATCCAAACCAAAAAAAAATACAAGAATGAAATTATTCAAGTTCAAAATTTATTTAAGTCCACTTTGGTTCCCACTTTGAAACCAATTTGCATTCACATAATTCATAATTTTAAACATGTATTAATTAATATTCTCATATAATTATATTAATTCCATATTTGATCTAAATTTAATAACATGCGGATCTCACGTTAATATTGACTTAGAATTAAAAAAAAAATCATAGTTGAAACCATGAATTCCAACATATATAACTCAAATTTTTATCAACACAAAATTCTCAAGTAAGCATGAACGGTAAATTCACTCCGAATAACTAATGAGAGAGCTGGAAATCAGTCCAGTAGCTTTTTCCTCTTTCCCAGAATTACCTTAGGATTATATAAAATTCCTGTCTCTCTCTATCTCAGTAACTTTTCTTTTTTGCTAGGTCAGTAACTTGTCCGGGATTAAAGTTATTTGTTTAAAATAATTATTATTAAACTATATTAAGAAGTGGATAGTTCACCATTTAATGCAAAATGACATTTAATATTCAAACACTAAAAAAATAAAAAATAAAAAATTTTCATTAGTCAATGAAAAAATATATATATGTATTAGTTAATTTGTTTAAGAAATAATTGAAAAGGTGAGCCTATTTGTATTTCATAAATAAATTCTTACACTTCACCTTATTTTTCACTAAATAAATTTACACAATTACCTCATTTTCCTAATAAGATATTGTATAAAATTTTAATGTCATAAATACTTTTCTATAAAAATTCCATTCACATCAACTTGAAAATTTTAAGGTAGAATATAGAAATCTATTTATGAATTGTAAATAGGCTCACCTATATATAATTTATAAAGTATTTAAAGTCAAAAACTAAAAATAAATAAAATAATTCTTATTGTAAATATTTAAATAATTTAAAATTAAATTGGAGAATATAATTTTTTTGCTATAATAATTTATTAATTAAAAATAAAAAAATCATAAAAGTTGCAAAGAGTCCTTTTATTAGTTATAGAATTATAACAATTATAATAATATTATTTCAATAATGCTTAAATAATTAGCAACTTCAATAATAATGATTTGACATCTAATATAACATATTGACCCTCAATTTTTATAATCTACCTACTATTAAAACCAAGAGGAATTAATTATCAAACAAACTATTTTTAAATTTTATTTTAATAGTATTTTTTATTTAAATTTATAAAAAAACAAAATTCAATCAGCAGTGAGTTTATATTTATTTTAAATTTCATTAGTTACTCTTAACTGTTTTTAAAAAATAAAAAATAAAAAATACGTTCCTACCATCTAGACAATTATAATAGGTAATCATAACCAGTAGAAATAAAATTAAAATAAAATTGAAAGTTGCACTTAAAATATATGTAAATACATTTTGAGGATACTGAATGAGGAATTATATTTTTTTTTTTTATGTAAACAAAAGTAAAATAAGAGTGGAGTGAATTTTAAAATACATAAAATGAATAAATATAATGACAAGTTTGAAGTATCATTTATAATATTTATAAAGAGGTGACAAAAATAAAGTGAAAATGTAATTTTAAAATATTTTTAAAATGAGGATAATAAAATTATGTCAAACTCAAAAGGTAAAAACAAAATATTCGCTATTAAAATCAAGAATCTATATTTCTAAAAATTAAAATTCAATTGTCAAATAACTTTTTCTATCCAAGTAATTGTCTAGAATTTTTATGTATCAAAATTCATCAGTTAATATACCTATAATTGTATGTGAGATTTATAGTTATTGGCAATGTCACGCACCGAATTTCACAACCCGAGTACCATTTAATAATTTTCCTTGTCCTATATCAGAGCCACACACACAAACACTATGGAGCAAGGAATATATCAATAAATAAAACTAAACTTTAAATTTAAATAAATGCCACAGTTAAAATCCACTAGGCAATTAAGCTCCAAAACTAAACCCAACCAATCTCCACAAAAATAAATAAATCAACAATTTATCTTCAACTCACAAACAGAGGTTTGTCACAATCCATTAAAACTAATTTCCTAGAGTCTAAAACAATTACATAAAAATAATAAATAAAACTTTAATTCCTATGCTCAGAAGGTCCAGCACGTGACTAAAATTCATTACCTGCATCACAAATTGTAAGAGGTTCAGCACTAGTACCACGTGAACTCGGAACCCTAATAATAATATAAATGCAGTATGCCCTAGCATGATACTAAGTGAAGCAATTATGCACAAATAGCAATTTCAAACAAGAAATTAGATTTATTTATCAATCTCTTTTTCTTACAATTAATTGTATTTTTGCACTACATAACATATCAAAGAAAATCAATTTGATTTTAAGGTACTGTTGCTTGGTTGTCTCGTAGAAACAAGACCCAACCAACGTACATCATCCTTTGATATCTGCTTAGTTGTCTCATAAAAACAAGACCCAACCAATATACACCATCTTTCGGTGTCTGCTTCTTAGACCGAATAGGCATCTGCTCATTCGTAGGTTACTGGTCTACTGAAATCGATAACCACCCTTATACGGGTTTCGAGACTTTCAACCCTTGGATATATATACCTGATATTTTTCAGTACTCTTCAACCCAAACAAAAATAACATTAATTTTCTCTTTAAATTCACATTGAATAATCTCTATTTAAGTTTAAATTTTAATCCTTATTAACCATAAATTCATCAACACATTACATAACATAAACTTTAATCGCACCAACTGATCTACATCACGAATAACATTCACATGGCATGTACATCTATATATATATATATATTCAATTTACAACGTCTTAGGTCTTAAATGCATATTCCATCAATAACATGTCACGGTTTAACAAAAAAAAAAAAATCAATCAAACATTTGATCCTAATGTGTCCTGCGAGCATTCTCTTTTTTTTTTTTGTTTTGTGTAAGTTAATATAATATATAAAGATATACAACATGGCCGTGTGCTCAATTGACTTATAAAGGAAAAAAATAAAAAATACACCATTAATTCATTTGACAAGTTTAATAGCAATCATTACCTCTTTCAAATCATTACTTATTAAAATTATATACATACACTTATTTATATATGTAATGTACTAATAATTTTTTATCATGTAATATACATATGTAAAGAAACTGCATTAATTTAAACAGCTCACAGAATGAGACAAAGAAAAACAATTAAATGGGGTTCGCCCCTTACCTGGGTTCACGGCAACTTTATGTATATATATATTTACTCCAATTTTTGGTTCATCAAAAAAGCAGAAAACGCAGCCAAATTAAAAAAATACGATGTATTGTGGACAGAAAAGAACACAACACTGCCAGCAAGAAGGACTGCAACTGCCGCTACCTAGGGTTTTCCTGTTCTCTCTTTCTTTCTATCTCTCTCTCAGGGTTTTTTTTTTATTTATTAAAATAAATACAACCTTATATATTTATAGTAACAGTGTTTTAACCCTAATCAACTTAGTTAATTTCCTATTTCTCATAGGTTTAGGAAAGTTACACCTTTTTCTCAAAATTAAAAATATTCTTTCAAATATAACCCAAAATTAATCTTTTTAAATACAACTTAAAATTTAATACCAAAATTTTAAATTAGTAAATTTAAATAACGAAATAAATTCACTGAATAATTAAATATATATATATATATATATATATATAAACTAAATTAAATAAAAGTTCGGGTCATTATAGGCAAGGATTATTTCATTTATCTTCGATTTTTTGACGTTTAATTGTAGGTCCATTTGCAATTCATAAATAGATTTTTGTATTCCACTTTATTTTTTTAAATTGATATGATTTGAATTTCTATAGGATGGTATTTATAGCATTAAAATTATACAAAGTATCTTATTGGAAGAATTGAAGTAATTGAGTAATTTTATTTAGTAAAAAATAAAGCGGAGTGCAAAAATCTATTTGTAAAGTGCAAATGGACTCAACCTATCTCATAACAATAATAAATTGACTAATTATAAATTTACTCACAAAAAATAAAACTAATAAAAAGAAAAATAAAACACATGAAAAAGTGGAACATGTATTAATTTTTAAAAATATAAAAGCAAAACAAAAAATCTTAAAAAAAAAAGGACACATATAAGAGTACATTGCCCTGGCATGTAACATCTAAAGGGGTGTGTTAAATAGAACTAAAATTATTGCAACACCCATATGATCTTTCCATTGAGTAATATGAAAGAAAATGTCCAAGGTGGACATTGCACATAATAATAAGAGTTTTTTTTTTTATGAAAATTCCCTCAAACTATCTATCTTTTTTTTTTATTTAATACTCAAACTATCAAACGCAACTATTAATTCTTGAACTATCCAATTCCGTTCTATTTAATACGAATACTAACTTCATCCATTAAAGTTAACCGAAAAACTGTCATGTGCAGATTATGTAACCTTTTTCATCCTATCTAGGGGCATGATAATCAATTTATATCTTCCTCCCATGTAGCGCCAAAAAGTGCATGTTTTTAAAATATGAATTATTAAAATATATTTTTACTAAATATAACTTTATGGATTTATTTTAAATTTTAAATATATCCGTTTAATCCAAATCTATTTAAATTGTATTATTAACTAATATATATGATTATCAAGTGATTCAAAAATAATTTACTTACTAATAGTTTAGTTATCTTTATTTATGATATTTATCTAAATATATATTAGTTAATGTTATAATTTAAATACATCTGAATTAAAAAAATATATTTAAAATTATAAAATTATGAATATAAATTATAATTTTAAATTCATAAAATTATATTGAAAAAATATATTTTAAAACAAAGCATTATCTCTAAAATATATATTTGGATTTTAAATAAATTCAAAAAATTATATGAATTTAAAATTATATTGAAAAATATATTTTAAAATAAAGCATTATATCTAAAATATATATTTAAAATTTACAATAAATTTATAAAATTATATTTAATAAAAATATTTTTTTAATAATTTAAATTCATATTGTATATTTGAAAACATACACTTTTTGACACTAAATAAGAGGAATAGACATAAATTGATCATTATACTCTTGGGATGAGGGAAAAAAGGTCACAAACCTGCACATAACAAATTTTCTGTCAACTTTAATGGATGGAATTAGTGTTAAGATCAAATAGAACGAAATTACATAATTTGAAGGTGTAATTGTCATGTTTGATAGTTTGAGAATCAAATAAAAAAAGAAAGAATAATTTGAAAAATATTTTCATAAAAAACTCTAATAATAATTTTATTAGTAATCGACAGTGATCCTTCATGATCAATTATTAAATATAGAATGGTTTGATTTTATTGTGAGCTTATTTAATTTATGATAAATAAAAAAATATCATATATAAAATAGAAAACATCATTTAATGAAATAATTAAATATGTAAACTTAAACATTAAGAAAAAATAAATTGAAAAAATAAATTAAAAAAACATTTTAGATAACTAGTATATAATAAAAAGTGTGACATGTGTCAATGTTATAATTAAAAATAAAAATAAAACAAAAAACAAAAACATATGACATGTATGGATCGCCAACAATTCATCAAATACTCCTAACAATAGTAAAATAATTCATTTTAGACTTAAAAACATATAACACCTGTTCATCCTTTAAACAGGAGATAAAATATAAAAAATAAAAAAGTGAGGTATGCATCAACCTATCAAAAAGTTTTAAATATAAAAATAATACTTAACATCTAAATAAGAAAACAAAATAAAACTTAAGAAAAAAACAACACGCGTTGACTTCTTATGAAGCCTCAGCAGCCTTACAATTGAAAAATCCACGCAAAGAATCATACATGTCTAATATTGTTGACAATAACAATTGACCTAAAGAAAGGCTCATGAGGTCAGTCCTTAATTGTCTCATAAACCGGTGCTGACTTTCTATGAAGTCTTGTCTCAACCTAATATTTATTCCTAAGATTTTAATATATTAGTATGGATAACACATAATACTTTAGTGGTGAGTTAATGCTCTACCAAAATTATAATTCAACCCCAAATTTTGTAGCAATTTACCAGGCAACTCAATAATTATATAAATCAAAATAAATTTTAATACAACGTTTAGTTTTGAATGGAAGTTAGAGTCACTATATTTTCCACCTTAGCTATTTCTCATCGATAATGTGAAAACAATTATTAAAATTTTAAATTTTTAACTAATAATAATTCAAGTTTTGCATAAAAATCTTAACAAAAACAGTTATTAATTTACATTTTTTTTTCATTATAGAAATGTTAAACAAATACAGCCTAATGCACACAAGAAATCCTAATTACTGAAAGCAAAGGTGATAACAAATGTGCAACTATAACCCCAATGGGTTAGATGAGATGGTCTTGGACTAGGACTTAGGGGCTTACCACCCCAAGGTCTCAAGTTCAAGTCTCCTCTCTAGCAAAAACTTGGGGCCAGCCTCCCGGGCGCAAAGCGTAGTAAAGATTGGTAGGACGGGCCTCCTTGGCTGGACGAACCGTATCCAGTTCTTGGGTGTGGGTCCGACTCCCCGCCGCTACGCGAGTTCGCGATTTACCGCTATACATGTTGAGGGGCCGGTATGTATGGCACAAACCAAAAGAGATTCACTCTCTAGGGGTTTGGCCTAGGGAGTGAATCTCTCAAGGTTAAATCCTAACAAATGTGCAACTGTAAGATTTAATTGCCAATGATCATGAAAAAGATTCAACTTTGATTCAAGAGTTTATTTGCCATAGCTTCTAAGAAAATGAAGAACGCATTTGCAATTATATATATAAATAACAAATGACTAATCAGGAAAATACCATACAAATCAAATTTACCACAAAAATCTTACTTAATTGGTACCACATAAGGAGTGGAAACAAATAGAGAGTCGAGTCGAGCTGGATTTTAACTCATTTGACATTGGATTGAGTTATTTATAGTGGATTCAAACTTGAGCGCAATTTGAACTTTTATATAAACTTGAGCTCAATTCAATAAAAAAGAATTGAGACTTAAAATCAATTTGCAAATAGCCCGATTAAGCTGAAATAATGTCATTTTAGTCTAAAATAAAATAAAAAAATATTATAAAAAATAAGAAAAATATTAAATGCATTCCTTCATTAATAATTTTTTCCACTTCATATATACTACTATTTTTTGTTAAAACTATTATAGAGTGGGAAAACTAATAAAGGAGCGCAAATATTTTCACCTAAAAAATATATATACACTACTTTATCAAATAGGCTCGCAAACTTTTGAGTCAAACTTTTCTAAACTCAGACTCCTTTTGGAGTGACAAAAAATCTGAAAAATGATAAAAAAAACACTAAAAAACTCTAAAAGTCATTCACTTTTTATCTTATTGTACGAATTACAAAAAAAAAAGTCTAAAATTTATTCACTTTTTATCTTACTGTACGAATTACAAACAAATAACTTATCTCATTTTATTTTAGTTTTTTTTCACTCCAGACGCATTTTTGATCTCAATGTTAAATAAGCATAAATTGAGCTTAATTCTACCTAATTTTAATCATGAATCGAACTCAAGTCAGACTTTTTTTCAAACGAAGAAAAGTAACTCAAAAAAAAAAAAAGAAAAAACTCAGTTGATTTCCCTCTTTATTACACCCCACACACAACCATCTCCCCCCTCGAGGGGCCCCCCAAAACTGGTATAACAAATTGATAACAGCTTTCTACGAGTATTTTTTTTTTTTTTTGGGTTGGTTTTATGGTGCATATTAGCACTATTTATGCCAATATAGTCGGGCAAGAACTATTTAGTGGATTGTTGTTAATGAAATCATAGTCTAAGACCACGGTTGTTGGTTGACACAGAAAGCGCTATATCATAGTGCGGTTGTAGGTCTGCAGGAGAAACTGCTCTTTCAGAGTGCGATTCTTTTAATCCCCAACATCAACAATCGCCATTTGAGAAGGCAATTTTACTTCGTATAAACCCTCCCCCCAGTGCCCCTCGGTCAGTCGATCGCTCTCCGTCTCCCTCACTTTATTGCTCTCTATCTCTCTCTATTGTGCTCAGTGTTCAATCACCAACAATCTTAACCGGCGTTTGCCTCCATTTTCGCGATCAACCACCAACAAAACACACATCTACCCTTCCTTGCCTGCGCAAACCAGTCACCTATCTCCTCCACCATTGTAAGTTCCTCCCACTTCCCTTTGTTGCCATACGTGGTTTGTCTGTCTCCCACCATCTGTTGAAACCTTTGAGTTGATAACAGATGACCCATGGGTGTTGGTATTCCTTAGCTATTTTGTTGGTCCCCGAGTTGACACATAAGCCCCTATTTTGCCTTCCATTTTGTATGGTTTCTGATTAAAGTGTGTGATTGTTTGGAAACTAATTAATTTGAAACTGTGATAGTTTAATTTGAATTTTTGGTTGGTACTTTGGGTTTTCAGTTATGAATTTAATGACATTTATTTGGACTAGAAATGTTAAAAATTGTGACTTTTTCAATTTTGTTATGTGGGTGCTTAGATTGAAAATTTACATGATCATAACTATTAAAAATTAAGTACAAATTGCAACAATTAGAATTATTAAAAATTAATAAAAATTCAAATTGTTAAAATTTGTGACAAATACAAATTGATTACAAATTGTGATAATAAAAAATTGTTATTAATTAGTCAATCTTACAAATTTAAATTTACAATTAGAATTTAGAAAAAACAAATCACGACTTTTAAGCATGATGTTTCACTTTTTATCTCAGTCACAAAAGTGTGATTGATCCAGGTGAGATTGTAAGTCACATATTTTTTATCACAGTTTACAACCGTGATCGAAAACTTACAACAATTACACACTAAAAGCATGATTTTTATGATAAAAACTGAGATGAAAAGAAATCTAATGTGATCTTTTATGTATTTTGATCTCACTTTTTTTGAAAAATCGTGATCAAATATAAACAAATAATCACGCTGAAAAAATGGATTAATTTTAAAAATAATAAAAATCCACATGACAATCTACTATCATGCCATCATAGCACTGTTTGCCACCTTGTCATTATAGCAACCTTATATATTTCATATTTTTTTGTTGCTGCTAAAAATCGAACCAGTGCCATTCCTTTGGAAGTTAATATAATTGATCGCTAGTCCAACCTATCATTTATATATACATTTTGCATATTAATATATATAAACAAATTTTTATCACTTTAAGGGTTACTAAAAGTAATAAAATTCTATTATTTTAAGTTTTTTACAATAATTTATTATGACTTTTGTCAACCAATTAGTAGTTAAAAGTTTCATTTTTCCTAATCAATTGATCGGAAAAAATGATAAAAAATTTACTTTTATTTAATTATTTTAACTTTTTACAACAACTTGAAATTGTAAGTAATATATAGAACAATGCGAATACTTAATAAATAATTTATGAATATCTATTATATTTAATTAAAAATAATCTCAAATCTTTTTCTTATTTTCCTTTACTCTTTGTGTATAGTATATATTTAATCATAACTCACTATTTATAATATATTTTTCTTCATTCTGTATTATATTTTTAAAAGTAATTAGGTCGCATTTAGTTTTAGTTCTAGAAAATTATTGTTTAAAACAAAATTTTTAAAAACTATTTTAAAAATTTATTTGTAATACAAAAAATATTTTCAATGATTATATTCAAAACTTAGTTCTAAGAAAACAAAAAAATGAAAATTTTTATTATTTTTATTTCTAAATTTTTATCACTTCCAACAAAATATAAAATAATGTCACTTTTAATATAAATAATATTAAAGATACACTAAATATTTATTAGATCCTAAATATTTAATATTCAACTCGTTATAAGTTATACAAATTATGAAGACTACTTCCATATATTTACTAAAAAAATAATAATTATATATTTAGCGTTATTTAAATTTGATTTGATAAATTTAGTTTTAACATTAATTTAAAATTTTTTTGTTTATTGATCTATGATTATAGTTTTTATATCATATTCAATTAATTAAAATTAATAAATATAAATAATATTAAAGATACACTAAATATTTATTAGATATTAAATATTTAATATTAACCTCGTTATAAGTTATACAAATTATGAAGACTACTTCTATATATTTACTGGAAAAAATAATAATTATATATTTAGCATTATTTAAATTTGATTTGATAAATTTAGTTTTAACATTAATTTAAAATTTTTTTGTTTATTGATCTATGATTATAGTTTTTATATCATATTCAATTAATTAAAATTAATAAATAAATGTTACAATAAAGTTTACAAAATCTAATTTAAATCATATAAGATGATAAACAAAATTATTTCAGAGAGATATAAAGAAAAAAATAACAATATTATCTCTCATTCTTTTAATTATCTCATTTTTTTTAAGATATAATTTTACTCACTTTTTGATCTCAGTTTTTTCTAGAGATGTTTTCACTGATCTTTTATCTCATTTTTTTTCTAGAGATAGTTTTCACTAATTTTATATCTCAATTTTTTATTCAGATGGTTTCCACTGATCTTTTATCTCGTTTTAAATACAATTACAATTTTAACAAAAATGAGATAAAAAGTATTAAAAATAACTTTTATCTCAGTTTTTTAATTAGAGTAAGATAAAAAGTTTAACTCACAAATCTTTATCATGCTTTTTTTAAAACCGTAATCTTTATGAATTTCTTAGTGTGATCTTTATCAATTATTGTAGTAGTATGCGCTTGATAAAATAAAACAAATATAGTAAATGTGACAAACTTATATTTATAATTCGAATTCAGAAAGGGAAAATCACTCCACCAAGACTAAATTTTTAAGTAGTGTTATAAAATGAAGATTAATAAAGAAATATTATTATTAATCATATATACTTTATAAAATGAGACAAATATAGTAAATGTGAGTAATTTGAATTTAAAATTCGAATTTAGAAAGAAAAAATCACTCCTTCAAGACTAAATTTTTAAGTGGTGCTATAAAATGAAAATTAATAAAAAAATATTATTATTAATCATATGTGCTTTATAAAATGAGACAAATATAGTAAATGTGAGTAATTTAAATTTAAAATTTGAATTTAGAAAAAAAATCACTCCTCCAAGACTAAATTTTTAAGTGGTGTTATAAAATTAAGATTAATAAAACAATACTATTATTGATCATAGGTGCTTTATAAAATGAAACAAATATATGAAATGGGACTAACTTAAATTTAAAATTTGAATTTAAAAAAATATCACTCAGCTTATTACGATATTTTTAAGTAGATTTGTAAAACTTTACGTAATAAAAATATAATTATTAACCATGTGCACTTGATAAAATAAAACAAATATAGTAAATGTGACAAACTTATATTTATAATCCGAATTTAGAAAGGAAAAATCACTCCATGAAGACTAAATTTGTAAGCAGTGTTATAAAATTAAGATTAATAAAAAGATATTATTATTAATCATATGCACTTTATAAAATGAGACAAATATGGTAAATGTGAGTAATTTAAATTTAAAATTCAAATTTAGAAAGAAAAATCACTCCTCCAAGACTAAATTTTTAAGTGGAGTTATAATGTAATAACCTGAATATTTTTTTTCCTTAATTAATTTGCTTAAGTATGGTGGTGATATTTATTATAGTAAAAATCTAGAAAAATTGAGAATTTGAAAATTTTTGGAAAGATAAAATAAGTTGCAAAGATTTTCGGATTTAATTTCACCCTATGTAGGAGTTTAATGTAAAATTTCTAAACTTTTATCTAAACAATTCCTAACCCGATTACCTATTTGGTTCAACCTAAGCCCATTAACCTATGGGTCAACCCATCCTTCAACTCACCTCAACTCACTTTATCACTCATTAAGTTGACTCATGAACAGTAACTCTCAATCATTTCTCTGCAAATCTTATCTTTTTCCATCTATCCTCCTATACTTCTTTCAAATTATTTGGTTAATTAGTCAAAAAGAAGCAAGATTCCCAGATCATGCCATCTATTGTCCATTCAAGACTCTACATTAAAGTTTTTGAAGCATAGGAAGTGGAGGTTGTCTTCTCCACCGACACTTCCCCTACACCCCTATGGCTTCTTATAAAACACTTCCTCTCTGTGAAAGAAAAACAAATTCTAAGGTTTTCAAAGAGCTGTAAGGTTTGTGTGTTTTTAAAAAATAAAATAAAATAAAATACCTCGCATCTTGGGCGCAGGGAAGCCGAAACTTCGACATGATGTAGCCCAGTATGTTGACAGCTCTCTGTTTATAACTTCTGATGTGATTTTGACCGTTAAAATGATGGAATTAGGCTTCGGCTAAAACATAAAAGTTGTAGCCCTTTAAGTTTTCTTTCCAATCCAAAAAGTTTTGCATCAATCTGATTTTGTAAGTCAAAAGTTATGCTCAAAATACTGAACATATGTAAAATTGTATTTTCTGAACAAATTGAATTCAAGGCTGTTTTTGAACCTTCAGACTTTAGAATTTTAAAAAGTGTAAAACATAAAATTTGTAGGTCTTGAAGTCTAGTTTCTATAAATATAAAGTTTATAGATATCAGAGTTCTACTCTATTTTATATGAATTTTCTTTGACGATGCCATCTCTACTTAGCCTTTAATAGATGCTTGTTCGGTTTTTTTTTTTTATATAAGAATTTTATGTCTATAGATTGATTTAAATGTTCAATTACCCTCTGTTAGTTATAGATATGTTAATGATTTCTATTCATGTGTAATTTTGTTCACAAGGCCTAATCTAATAAAGCATTTATACTGATTGATGAAATACTAAAGTGGACTATTAAGTTGATACTACTTAGTTATCTTCCAATTGATATGAAATTATTTTAAATTAGAATAATTCTATGGACATTTGTGGATATCTTGAAGCCGAAAACCTGTGATAAGGGTTTGATTATAAATAAGATGATGATTGGAATTTACTCAAATTATTTTGAATATTGTTATTCTACTACCAAATCAGAAGTTTAGAATGTATTAACTTTGTAAATCTCACATTAGCTTAATTGTTCAACTGATGTACTATACTATCTAGTTAGAATAAAATAAAAATTATAAATTTTCTAAAATTAAATATAAGCCCCAAGAGCTATTTATTATCTTCATATTCCATAAAATAATAAAATAAAGAGGAAAAAATGAAAAAACTGGGATTGAAGCCAATAAGGTTCGAACTTGCGACTTCAAATCACAATTAGGGTCGCCCTCCCACTAAGCTGCCAACCTCGACTTAATTAATATACCATTAAAAATAATTTTATTCTTATCTAAGGTAGTACGGTAAACTTGTCAAAAGAATTAACTAAAATACTAATTTGAATTCTAAATTATTTCTACGTACTTGCTATTTGTTAATTTACATGTAGTACCTACCTTTGTGATAATAATATTGGTGACTATGTTAAATCTTTGATTTATTAAGAATTATTATTGAATTATGAATTGAAATAAAATGCTTAGAATATACTGCATATGACTGAATAAATCCCACTTAGGATTCATCACTCGAGAATATTGCCGGTTACTATTAAAAAAATGTCCTATTTCTATACAAGGTACCCTTGGGAATGTTAAAGGGTGAGAATAAATTAAGTCACTCAGTGCTAAAGTTATCTTTAGCAATGCGGTGGTGGGTGGGTAGAAATGGCCTTTTAGGTGAAGATGGGAACATATGCATTTTATTTAGGAGATTCTCCCTTCTGACCTGACCAGTCAGGTAGTCGGTCGTGACGGCTAGGTTTTTGGTGGGTAACACCGTCGGAATGCATTGGATGCTAAGCCCATAAAGTCATTGGTTTCCAAGGCTGGGGGTAGAGGAGGATAGGAGTATGACTACCCTAGGAGGATTTAGATTAAACCCCTTTATCAAATTTTACTATGACTAGCAACCTATCTTACTTATGTATGAATGATGTGTTGGAATTATTTAATTATATTTAATTCCTTTAGATGAATATTTTATAAAAAGATGTAGAAAAGAAAATATATGAAACCTATATCGCTATGGGATTTGATCCCGAAACCTTAAAGATCTGAATTTGAGATCCCTACCACTGCGACACCAATTTCATTGTGGTACAAACAACAACATTAAACTATTTGACGTGTAAGTAAAATAGTAGTTACAGTGACGATCTCATCGAACTGTTGTAAGTATAATTTACATTATTCAGTTAGGATCTATTGAATTATTTGTTATATGAACAGTATGTGACCTAATCACATTCACTGTATAGGTTACCTAATACAGTATAATATTATGGCCACTACATATAGGCACCTAAGAGATTCTGATTATTGGGCTTTAGTAGCTCACCCTTTTGTGGGAATATTTTTTCAGAATATTAAGCACAAGGATACTGAAAATGAATTAGAAAGAGATTAATTTCTCTTAAATATTCCACCAGAAGAGCTATCTATTTTTTTTCTTACGTAGCACTGGAAGACTTTATTTATTATTGTGGTCTGTAATAATAATAGTTGGATGATTGTAATCATTAAGTTTAGACCTAGTTTGCTTTTATTTGGTATGTAATGTTAATCGTGTGGTTGGGACGCTTAGATGGCTCTATGATATTATTCTCTATCTTTATTTTGTACTTTGCAGTTGAATCCTACCAAATGATTCAGTCTAATGGCTTATAAATATTGGTTGGGATAAATTAGGGATTTTGAATACCTTAAATTTTTATTGCGAGTCAACCCCAATTTGGAGGAAAATTTAGGGTGTGACAGCATGTTGTTATTATCTTATTTTTATACCTAACAAATAATCCCAAGTCACCCTCGGGCATTCGGGTTATGAAAATCTGGGGCGTGACATAAAATTAAGATTAATAAAATAAGATTATTATTGATCAATGTGCTTTATAAAATGAAACAAAAATAGGAAATATGACTAACTTAAATTTAAAATTTGAATATAAAAAAAATATCACTCTGCTTATTACGATATTTTAAAGTAGATTTGTAAAAATTTACGTAATAAAAAATATTATTATTAATCATATGCGCTTGATAAAATAAAACAAATATAGTAAATATGACAAACTTATATTTATAATTACAATTTAGAAAAATAATTACTCCTCAACCATTGCCATAATAATTCTACAATACAAACATAGTAAAATCTAAAAAATTTATAGAAGATGCCCCCCTAAGGGTGTGCATGGTTTAGCTTGGATTTGCATGAGATCAGGAACGAAATCAATTTTAATTAGATCTATAATTTTGGATTTAGAGCTAAACCAATCATCACATAAAATCGAATCAAATTGACTCAATTTTATCAGTTTAGTTCAGTTTCATAATAGAACCGTGAATTTTGTAACCAAAAACAAAACAAACAAAAATTGAGTTGATTAAAGTTACTTTTGATTTGAGTCTTAAAATGAACTAACTAAAATCAAACCAATAATAATCAAATTGACATTTTTAACATATAAACTGAATCCTAATAAAATCAACTTGAAGTGATCGAATTAGTTCAATTTCCAAATTATTCAAAGAATTTTGTACCCTCCTATATGTCACCCTGTTAATAAAGAACCTTTGCCAGTATCTGTGTGATTTTGGATGATTTTTTAGATTATGTTTGGGAATGGATTGGCAAGTGATCCTTCTAAATTTAAAAAATTCACGTGCCAAAAAAATCAAAGGGGAGTGGGTTGGCTTGTTTTCCATTTTTTTGTATCAGAAACTCTATCTATGTCACCCCATCTGAAGAATCAAAATCATGAATTAAGAACAACTATCAAACAAAACATTCATGTTAATCTTGCCATCATCTTATATCCTTTTCTTTCTTTCTTTCTTTCTTTTTTTAACTTTGTTTGGTATATTTATTTTCAACCAATAATGATTTAAAAATGAAGGATGATTTCAAGCAAAAACTACTCTCTTTTTTTGAAAAGGTAACCAATAACTACTCCCAAACAAAACAAATACGAATACTCAGTAATTAATCTTATTTAATGTTTTTAGATTTCCTAACCTTGTGTTTGTATTTTTGCAACAAACGGTATGATGCCAAAAAAATACGTCTCTATATTCTGCTATCGGGGTGGTAATGTAACTTCAAGTGTTGAGGGTTGTCATATGATCGTGACTATAAGGAGACTACTCGGGTTCTACTACTATAAGTTATGACGAACTAATACTCAAACTGTATAACACATTGGGCGTAGATGAAACTCAAGTGAAGCTTAATGTTACATGTCGATATCCAGTGGTTATTGGATCCACAGCTCATTATAGACCATTTTGGGTGAAAAATGACAAGGGGTTAAGGGAATGATTGATGCAGTAGATCAATTGAAATGGTCACATGTTGGCTTGTACTTAGATTATGAAGTAATGTTGGTTGATTTTTTGCCACACGTGCCAGTTGTTGCCGATGTGCATGCAACATCCATCTTTGACTCTGAGGGAAAGCGTGCTTCCAATTTTCATGATCTCCAATTGCCTAACAATCCTGTGCATGCAGAGTTTCCTAAATTGGCTGAGGTCCAGGAGCTAGTTAAGCATGAGGAGCAAACAGGTGGTGCCTTGATTACACTTGAAAAGTGTAATCATTTTCTTAATTTCCTATTATTATCAATAAAGGTTTAGTGATAATTCTTTTAAATTAATAATATTTTAAAGTTCTTACTTAATCTTTTCCTTTATGCAACAAATGTGTATAAAAGCAAAGGAAAGACCCAATATTTGTGTTAGAGGCTTGGAGGAGATTAAAGAAGGCTTAGAGAAGCTTAAAAAGGAAGAAGATCAAGCAAAAGATGAAGAATAAGGTGCCCAAAAGTCCCACAATCAAAACAGAGATCATCAGCAGAGGAAAGAGAAATGCACTGCCTCCTGCCGTTAGGACGCCGTCCTAACGCCCTGCTAACGCCAGCCCCCAGAATGCTCCATGTTTAGGGTTTTTCAATTGCCTATATATACATGCTATGCACTAGACCTAAGGGAGGTGCCATACTTACGTTTTAGAGTTAGTTTTCTGAGAGTTTTAAAGTAGTTTTATGAGTTTTCTTTCATTCTTGGATTGACGATTTGGATTAAAGCATTTATTCACAGCAGTTTTCAATACAGATGCAGATTTTGTTCTTCAATGGAGTTTGATTTCTTTCTCTCTTCTGTTATTTTCTATTTCGTTTATTCTTTTAGCAAGCTAGCGTAGGTTTCTTCTTGATTCAACCCATCAATGATGGGTGAATCCTTATTCGAATCTTGGATGTGATTGAATCTAAGCATGCAACATAACAGTTGCATGTTAGGGTTCCTGTTTTCCAAACCTATTTTCATAAGCTTTCGAAACCTTCAAAAACTTGCGTAGCTGATTATATTTCCTTGAAATCACTGATAACTACGCATGATTATAATTTTCTCAATATTTCGAAAACAAACGAAATAGATTTAAATTTAATTTTTCTGGTTTTCTTCTTCGTTTGATCTTCAAAGCCTTCGAAAACGTGTAACCTCAATCATATTTCCTTGAAATCCCTGATGACGTTATATGATTAAAACTTTCTTTATATTTTGAATCAACGAAAAGAAATCTGGACCAAAGAATGTTTTCAAGATGAAATCTTTCCGGTTTTATTTACCCTAAACGTGATTTTAGAACCGTGCTTTGGAAATTAAAGCTTTGATGATGAAATCTTTCCGGTTTACTTTTCCTAAATGTGAGCTGTAAACTGAGATAAATTAATCACATCCATACATGAGAATAAGGTATTCACCCGGATTTGTAGGTTGAATCAAGATCTTTAATTATATTGTTCAAAACCTTAGTTTAATTCACTGTTTTATTTATTTTGAACCTTTTACTTGTTGTTTTTTAATTTGAAGTAGTTATAGTGTTTCTCCTCTTTAATTCTTGAATTTCCAGCGTAGTTAGTTTCAGTTAATTGCACTATAAATTTGCTGTTAGATAGTTTATAATTTAAAATCAAACTTTCCAAAACCCAAAATTCTTTTACTTTCATTGTTTCTGAAAAGAGAACAGTAGTTAGAAGAACTTAGAAAACTTAAGAGTCCTTCATTTATAGTTCCCTGTGCAGACGATCCTGAATTCACCAGGTAAAACTACATCGCACACCCTTACACTTGGGGGTTATTTTCACCGCATATTTGCGAGGCGGTCATCCTCCAACGCTAGAAGATATGCTGGCAGGGGAAGGCTTAATCTTCAGCTTAAATGTTGATTATAGTGTTGACCTTGATGGTAACGACGATGTCGATATTGATGCTAGGCTTAATGCTAATGAGGATGTTAGTGAGGGTCGACAAGAATTGCATCAGCCTGCTTCCCAATTGTTTACAGCTCTAAGTGAGCGAAACACTACAGCTTCTTCCACGTCTAGGTTCCATTGCCTAAATTAGGACCAGATGACAGATAAGCCTCGTGTTGGAGTTCTATTCAAAGACAAAACTAAGTTAATGAGGGCTCTAAAGACATATGTCACACCCCACTTAAGGATGTAACCGGCCGAGTACCCTAAGCCTTAGCTTAAGGAACACGCAAGCCTAATTTTCATTCAACTTAAATTTACAAAAAAAAAAAAAAAAAAAAACCTTCAATGAAAAAATAACCTTGCCATTTAAAAATTTACGAGAATAAATAAAATAGTCTACTAACGTTTCAAACTTAAAATAATTAATAACAGTAATTAAAATATTTCAAATCATCAAACTCTAATCTAGCTACCAAAATAAAATCCATCAATAAAATGTAAAATTATTCCTAAGAGGCCACGACTTAAAGGTCCCACTGCCAGAGTCCATGTCTAATCCCTTCCAGGCTTACCTGAAAAATGTTAAAAGGGGGGGTGAGCTAAAAGCCCAGTGAATGGATTGCCAAGCCAAAAATAATAATATCCATTTGAAAATAATAAATTTTCAAATAACCAATTTAATCAAGAAAAATTTTCCAAGTAACCATGTCCATGCATAATCAATAATAATTTCAAAACCTGCACATCAGAGTGCAATAACATCCATAATTCATCCCGTCAATCACAACTGTGATAACAAACATTAATCCATGGATATATGGAAATTAAATATAAAATGTGCCAATATATTTTCTCATGGGCAGTGCCCGTTGGATCCAATATCGTACTTAGAGTCACCCAGTCTGGCTCCTGGGTTCTTCCCTAAGCCGATCCGATTGAGGTCACCACGGTTTTCACGGGCCTGTTCCTACAATCGTTGAGAACTAGGGTCACCACGGTTTTCACGGGCCTGTTCCCTAGTTGCCAGAGTCACACCACTTAAGGAATCTGTCCCCTGGACTTTAATTTTTATTTCCAATAACCACAAAATAATTTTTCCATCACAATCTCATAATTTCCAGGATTAAACACAAGTGTCCAAATAATTTTACCTATGCTCAATAGCATAAAACATATAATATTATTATCAAACAACATAATTTTTCACAAAGAATAATCCAAAAATTTTTAACTTTCAAATCTTTATGCATGGAATAATTTATAAAATAATACTAGTAAGGCAAACCACTCACCTGGTGTCCAAAGATGTACACGTAAAATAAATCAGGATAATCCCTCACAATCCTGAATTCACGAAATTAAATACTTATTATTTAAAATCTATCGTAAAATTTACGTCTAATAATTTACTAAATATAAACCCTTCACTCTTCTAAAATAATTTAATTAATATAAATAAATAACCCTTTCAAATTGTCAAATTGATAATCGGCCAGCAACCCCTTTCAATACATCAAGTGAAAAGTAATTTTTTTTTTATAACCCCTCCAATAGAACCTAACTTAATATATATACACATATATATATGTATATATGCATGCACTGGTCGTCAGTTTCAAAATCAATTCAAAATATATTTATTTTTATTTTATTTTTTTTTCCACCCCGTTAATGAAACAAGTGTTATATATATATATATATGTTAGCTTCTGCCGACAACTTCCATAAATATATATATATATATATATATATATAATTAATAAAAATAGTTTTAATAAACCCAATCAAACCCTCTATCCCAGTAGTAACGGGATTTTTTTTTTTTTTTAAATACACGCTGCCCATCTAAAAAAATTGAAAATCCATATAGCTGTACATACACAAGAATATATATGTATATATATGCGTACAAATCTAGGAACCCAAAAATATATATTTATATATTTTTCAATCAATCAACTGTCGCACCTTTCCTCCCCGATATCTTATGTATTTATATATATATAAACTGCCGAACATGTACATATATATACAACTCAGGAAAGTTGAAAACCATGACTTATTTGATTAACTCTCTTTAACTTCTAACCCATCTCATCAATGCTTGATATTTAATGAATAGAAAAATTAAAATAAAAATAAAAACTAACCTTTAATTCTTCTTCACTTCAGCCAAATCTTTCTCTTCTATCTCCTCTCTCTCTTAATTAGAAATAATAAAACCCTAGGAAGACACCTCTTATTTATAGCCTTAACTTCCTAATCGTATACTATTACTTCCATTAAATTATGGTGAACCTTCAATCCTAATCCAATCATAATTCTAATAACTCTTCAAATTATCCAAAACACTAAAAATTAAAATTTAATTATTTCCTAAATAAAGTAAACTAATTCTAATAAGACTATAATACTCAATAAAGTTAACCAATTCTAATAAAATTATAACACTAGATAAAGCCAACCAATTCTAATAAAACTATAACACATAGAAATATAAATAATAATAAATATATATATTTGGGTTATAACATTCTCCCCCCGTTAAAAGAGTTTCGTCCTCGAAACTTACCTCAAGTGTTATGTGAATAAATCCGGATACTTCTTTATCATCTCTTCTTCACGCTCCCATGTTGCTTCTTCAACTGCATGGTTGTGCCACTGAACTTTAACAAACCGAATTACTTTATTGCGAAGCACCTGTTCTTTAGTATCTAGAATCTGCATAGGTGATTCCTCATATGATAAGTCCTCCCTGATCTGTAGTGGCTCGTAATCAATCACATGATTCGGACTATGCATATACTTCTTAAGCATCGATACATGGAAGACATTATGTACTCTGGCCAACTTAGGAGGTAAAGCCACTCGATATGCCACTGCTCCAATTCTTTCCAAAATCTCAAATGGCCCAATATAACGTGGGCTCAACTTTCCTTTCTTCCCAAATCTAATTACCCCTTTCCAAGGTGATACCCTCAAAAATACTTTCTCACCAACTTGAAACTCCAATTCTCTTCTTCTATTATCAGCATAACTTTTCTGGCGACTCTGTGCAGCTAGGAGTTTTTGACGAATAACAACAATCTTCTGAGTTGCATCCTCCACCAAATCCGGACCCAACAGTTGTCTCTCTCCAACTTCAAACCAACATACAGGGGATCTACACTTTCTACCATATAGAGCCTCATACGGCGCCACCCCCAAGCTTGAATGATAGCTATTATTGTAAGCAAACTCTACTAAGGGCAATTGCTCATCCCAATTACCTTTCCACTCCAATACACAAGATCTCAACATATCCTCTAATGTCTGAATGGTCCTCTCTGATTGCCCATCAGTTTGTGGATGATAAGCTGAACTAAGACTCAATTGTGTCCCTAAAGCTGCTTGCAGACTACCCCAAAACTTAGACACAAAACGTGGATCACGATCTGACACAATGGACACTGGTGCACCATGCAATCTGACTATCTCTCTTACATATAACTGGGCCAACTTATCTAATGAGAAAGTCATCTTAATGGCAATGAAGTGTGCAGACTTAGTCAATCTGTCAACTATCACCCACACTGCATCATGTCCAGCACGAGTCCTGAGGTAACCCAGAAACAAAATCCATTGTGATCTGTTCCCACTTCCACTCTGGTATTGACAAAGGCTGAAGCTTCCTTGCTGGTCTTTGGTGCTCAACTTTTACTTGCTGACATATAAGGCATTGTGCTACATACTCTGCAACATCTTTCTTCATACCATTCCACCAATAATGCTCTCGTAAATCTCTATACTTCTTGGTACTACCTGGGTGAATACTATACTTTGAGTTATGAGCCTCAAACAAAATATCTCTCCTTAAATCATCTAGGAGAGGAACACATAATCGACCATTGAATCTAAGCACTCCCTCTGCATCAATTGTGAAATCTGAAACATACCCCTTCTCCAATTCTTCCTTAACCCTCTGATACTGGGGGTCATTTAACTGTGCAGCTTTAATTCTGTCTAGCAAAGTGGGTCTAATTATTAACTGACTGCAAAGTGCCCTCTCTCCTTGTCGAACCACTTCTAAATCCAAACATCTCAATTCCTTCAACAGACATGGTTGAGCAGTGAGCATTGCCAGAGTTCCATTTGAAGATTTCCTACTCAAGGCATCCGCCACAACATTTGCCTTGCCAGGATGGTACATAATACTAATATCATAATCTTTAAGCAATTCCAGCCATCTCCTTTGCCTCAAGTTAAGCTCTTTCTGTGTGAAAATATACTTTAAACTTTTATGATCAGTGTAGATCTCACACGATTCTCCATACAGATAATGTCTCCATATTTTTAGTGCAAACACAACCGCAGCTAACTCCAAATCATGAGTGGGATAATTCTTTTCATGTGGCTTTAACTGACGAGAAGCATATGCAATTACCTTCCCCTGCTGCATGAGAACACAACCCAAACCCTGGCGTGATGCATCACTAAAAATCACAAAGCCACCACCTTCCTTTGGTAGAGTAAGGATAGGTGCAGATACTAATCTTTGCTTAAGCTCCTGGAAGCTACTTTCACATTGATCCGTCCAATCAAACTTCACTCCCTTTTTAGTAAGACTTGTAAGTGGAAGGGCAATACGAGAAAATCCTTCCACAAACCTGCCTATAATAGCCCGCTAACCCCAAGAAACTGCGCACCTCAGAAACCGTTGTAGGACGTTGCCACTCCATTATTGCCTCCACCTTCTGCGGATCCACTGAGACTCCATCTTTACTAACAACATGCCCCAAGAAGGATATTCTATCAAGCCAAAACTCACACTTCTTAAATTTGGCATACAACTTGTTATCTTTAAGGATTTGCAGAGCTATCCTCAAATGTTCTTCATGTTCCTTTTTGCTTTTTGAATAAACTAGGATGTCATCAATAAATACCACTACAAAGTGATCCAATTGGGGTTTGAAAATCCGATTCATCATGTCCATAAAAGCTGCGGGTGCATTAGTAAGGCCAAAGGGCATAACTAGGAACTCGTAGTGCCCATATCTCGTTCTAAAAGCAGTCTTAGGAACATCCCCTTCTCTTATCTTCAATTGATGGTATCCTGATCTCAAATCAATTTTTGAAAACACCTGGGCCCCTTGTAGTTGATCAAACAAGTCATCGATGCGTGGTAATGGGTATCTATTCTTGATGGTGACTTTATTCAACTCTCTATAATCAATGCACAACCTCATGGAACCGTCTTTCTTCTTCACAAACAGAACTGGTGCTCCCCATGGTGAAACACTAGGCCTTATGAACCCTTTATCTAGAAGATCTTGTAATTGAACCTGTAATTCCCTTAACTCAACAGGTGCCATTCTATACGGTGCCTTGGAAATAGGAGTAGTGCCAGGTAACAAATCAATATTAAATTCAATCTCACGATCTGGGGGTAGGCCAGGTAGATCTTCTGGAAAAACATCAGCAAACTCCTTCACTATAGGTAGCTCCTCCAACCCCATATCTTGTTTCTCTTCTTCAATTACATAGGCTAGGTATCCTTCACAACCTTTTCTCAACATCCTGTTTGCTTGTAGAGCAGAAATAAAACCAAGTGATTGAATATTTCTATCCCCTTGGAAATAAAATTCAGCTTGTCCTGGTGTTGAAAATATCACTCTTTTCTGACGGCAGTCGACAGTAGCATAATTAAAAGTCAACCAATCCATCCCCAAGATAACATCGAAGTCATGCATATCTAAACCGATCAAATCCACTAATAAAACTCTATTATCGATTTGAACCCCACAAGATCGACAAATAGTATCCAGCAAAATAGTATCTCCCATAGGAGTAGAAACATTAAGCCCCGCATCCAATTGTTCAAGCGCAATAGGTAAGCTACGCAAAAATTTAGGGGAAGCAAAAGAATGTGTAGATCCTGAATCTATTAACACCCTAGCAGGTGTAGATGAAATAAGAAGTGTACCTTGCACCACTGAAGGTGATGCCTCTGCCTCCTTCTGAGTAAGTGCATAAACACGTGCAGGAGCTGCTTGCCTCTGGTTCTGTCCCTGAGTACGACTTTGGTTACCACTCTGTGTAGTATCTCTCTGTCCTTGGAATGCTTGTTGAGTTTGTTGTCCTGTGGTATTTGGAGCTCTACATTGACTCTTAACATGCCCATCCTTACCACAGTTGTAACACTTCTTAGGCGTGCCATCACAAAAGTAGCCAAATGAATGCTGCCTGCCACACCTTGCACATAGTCGTGCCTGCTGCCTATTATTTCCATCTATCTGTGCTTGAGTGTTTCTTCTCTTCTGAAAGCTGCCACCCCCACTACCCTGACCGCTACTATTCTGTTCCATGGTCCTTTTATTAGACTGTGGTTTTCCCTTCTTAGCATCTTCCAAGCAGTCTTCAACTAGCTGTGCCCTGGTCACAAGTTCTGCCAAAGTCTTAGACTGGAGTACTGCAACCCTACTACGAATGGCTGGACGCAGTCCCTTTTCAAACATCAACACCTTGTCACTTTCGTTATCTACTTGCGTAGAATACTTTGACAACTCTGCAAATTTGCATTCATACTCTGCCACGGTCATACTACCTTGCTCTAGAGAGAGAAATTCTAACTGCTTCTGTCTCTTGATCGCTATGGGAATAAACTTATCATTAAATATCTGAAGAAATTTATTCCAGTTCAGCTCGTTCTCTCTTCCTTGATATTGGCGTTCCACCATATCCCACCAATCCTCTGCAGGTCCTTCCAAAACATATGTTGCCATGGAGACTTTTTGTTCATCTGTACATTCTAAACGTGCAAATATCTTCTTTATGCGTCGCATCCACTTTTCTGCTTCTGCTGGATCAGCTTTTCCATCGAACTTTGGAGGGGAGGTCTTCAAAAATTTATCAAACACAGACCCTTTATCAAAACTCATGTCCCTTGCCTCTGCTAGTGCCCCCTGTTGATCAAATTCCCTCCGTATATTTTGTTGTGTTTCAGTAGTAGCAACTGGAGCTGAAGTTGGAGTAGGAGCAGGGGCAGGAACAGATGCGGCTGGGGGAGTTACATTAGTAGTATTACGAGCTTGATTTGCGACTCCTGAACTAGCGTATCTACTATTGGTTCGTCTGCCGCTACGTGTTGCCATTCCTTCCAAATTAAATAAATAAAATAAACATATAAGAATAATAGTAAGCTAGCTAAAAAAATTTGAAATTCACATTCCTAAGGACTCTGGGACCGGGCCTCTATAAATTTCTAGAAGACACCATAAACTTATGCTCTGATACCAACAAATGTCACACCCCACTTAAGGATGTAACCGGCCGAGTACCCTAAGCCTTAGCTTAAGGAACACGCAAGCCTAATTTTCATTCAACTTAAATTTACAAAAAAGAAAACCTTCAATGAAAAAATAACCTTGCCATTTAAAAATTTACGAGAATAAATAAAATAGTCTACTAACGTTTCAAACTTAAAATAATTAATAACAGTAATTAAAATATTTCAAATCATCAAACTCTAATCTAGCTACCAAAATAAAATCCATCAATAAAATGTAAAATTATTCCTAAGAGGCCACGACTTAAAGGTCCCACTGCCAGAGTCCATGTCTAATCCCTTCCAGGCTTACCTGAAAAATGTTAAAAGGAGGGGTGAGCTAAAAGCCCAGTGAATGGATTGCCAAGCCAAAAATAATAATATCCATTTGAAAATAATAAATTTTCAAATAACCAATTTAATCAAGAAAAATTTTCCAAGTAACCATGTCCATGCATAATCAATAACAATTTCAAAACCTGCACATCAGAGTGCAATAACATCCATAATTCATCCCGTCAATCACAACTGTGATAACAAACATTAATCCATGGATATATGGAAATTAAATATAAAATGTGCCAATATATTTTCTCATGGGCAGTGCCCGTTGGATCCAATATCGTACTTAGAGTCACCCAGTCTGGCTCCTGGGTTCTTCCCTAAGCCGATCCGATTGAGGTCACCACGGTTTTCACGGGCCTGTTCCTACAATCGTTGAGAACTAGGGTCACCACGGTTTTCACGGGCCTGTTCCCTAGTTGCCAGAGTCACACCACTTAAGGAGCCTGTCCCCTGGACTTTAATTTTTATTTCCAATAACCACAAAATAATTTTTCCATCACAATCTCATAATTTCCAGGATTAAACACAAGTGTCCAAATAATTTTACTATGCTCAATAGCATAAAACATATAATATTATTATCAAAACAATATAATTTTTCACAAGAATAATCCAAAAATTTTCAACTTTCAAATCTTTATGCATGGAATAATTTATAAAATAATACTAGTAAGGCAAACCACTCACCTGGTGTCCAAAGATGTACACGTAAAATAAATCAGGATAATCCCTCACAATCCTGAATTCACGAAATTAAATACTTATTATTTAAAATCTATCGTAAAATTTACGTCTAATAATTTACTAAATATAAACCCTTCACTCTTCTAAAATAATTTAATTAATATAAATAAATAACCCTTTCAAATTGTCAAATTGATAATCGGCCAGCAACCCCTTTCAATACATCAAGTGAAAAGTAAATTTTTTTTTTTTTATAACCCCTCCAATAGAACCTAACTTAATATATATACACATATATATATGTACATATGCATGCACTGGTCGTCAGTTTCAAAATCAATTCAAAATATATTTATTTTTATTTTATTTTTTTTTCCACCCTCGTTAATGAAACAAGTGTTATATATATATATATATGTTAGCTTCTGCCGACAACTTCCATAAATATATATATATATATATAATTAATAAAAATAGTTTTAATAAACCCAATCAAACCCTCTATCCCAGTAGTAACGGGATTTTTTTTTTTTTTTTAAATACACGCTGCCCATCTAAAAAAATTGAAAATCCATATAGCTGTACATACACAAGAATATATATGTATATATATGCGTACAAATCTAGGAACCCAAAAATATATATTTATATATTTTTCAATCAATCAACTGTCGCACCTTTCCTCCCCGATATCTTATGTATTTATATATATATAAACTGCCGAACATGTACATATATATACAACTCAGGAAAGTCGAAAACCATGACTTATTTGATTAACTCTCTTTAACTTCTAACCCATCTCATCAATGCTTGATATTTAATGAATAGAAAAATTAAAATAAAAATAAAAACTAACCTTTAATTCTTCTTCACTTCAGCCAAATCTTTCTCTTCTATCTCCTCTCTCTCTTAATTAGAAATAATAAAACCCTAGGAAGACACCTCTTATTTATAGCCTTAACTTCCTAATCGTATACTATTACTTCCATTAAATTATGGTGAACCTTCAATCCTAATCCAATCATAATTCTAATAACTCTTCAAATTATCCAAAACACTAAAAATTAAAATTTAATTATTTCCTAAATAAAGCAAACTAATTCTAATAAGACTATAATACTCAATAAAGTTAACCAATTCTAATAAAATTATAACACTAGATAAAGCCAAACAATTCTAATAAAACTATAACACATAGAAATATAAATAATAATAAATATATATATTTGGGTTATAACAACATACTTGGTAACAATGAATACTTAATTTAAGACAGTTGAGTTGGATACAAGGAGGTGGGCTATTAAGTGCAAGATGTCCTATGAAACTCCTTGTAGTTGGCGACTACGGGCTACTAAACTAAAAATACATGGCCAGTTTGAGATCACCAAGTATGAGGGCACTCATAGTTATGTGTATGCTCAGATGAATCGAGATCACTCCCAGTTAGATGCAGGTTATGTTGCAATGCACATACAAGAATTGGTGAAGAAGGATCCATCAGTTTTAGTCGCTTTTTAGCTCTAGTCGTGAAGAATAAATTTCAATACGTAATATCAAATAGCAAAGCATAGGTTGCAAAACAGAAGGCAATAGCCAGTATTTTGAGGATTGGGATGAATCATACAGCAGGTTACCTATATTTCTTTATGCGGTGCAAAAATATAATCCTGACAACAGTATATAATGCTGGCACCATTGTCAATTATCACTACCATTTAGGACCGATCGCTGGTACCGCCATCTTACAATACGTGTTCTGGGCATTTAAGCTATCTATTGATGGCTTCCAATTTTGTAGACCCATCATAACAATAATGGCACTCACCTGTACGAAAAGTATAAAAGGAAATTGCTAATTGCTATGGGAACTGATGTTAACCTGCAAATCTTTCCACTGGCTTTTGCTATTGTAGACGCAAAGTCCCTTGATAGTTAGTACTGGTTTCTACGCAACTTAAGGAGGCATGTAGTTCCAAATAGGTAAGGCTTGTGTTTAATTTCTGATCGGCACGATGGCATTACCAATACTATAAACACCCCCAACTCTGGATAGGAGCCCCCTTATGCCTTCCATAGATTTTGTCTGAGGCACATGGAGGCTAATTTTAAGAAGAAATTCCCCGGCTCCCATTTAAATAAGTTAATGTCTCATGCTACAAAAACTCTACAGATTTACAAATTTGATTTGATAATGGAAAAGATAAAAGATCTCAATATCGATGCGTGGAAGTATTTAATGAAGATCCCAAGGTGTAGTGGACAATGTCTTATGACGAAGGCCTTAAATACTGGAATGAGACAATGAATATTTTTGAGTGTTTCAATAATGTCATACGAGATGCCAGATCGTTACCTATTGTAGCATGTGCTTAATTTACATTCTACAAAGTCATGACATACTTCAATAATAGGAATGAAATTTCAATGGCAGCTCAAGAGGTTGGAGTTCAGTATCCACAAGAGTCATGGAATTGATTGATAAGTATCAACAATGTGCTCGAGGTCACAAAATTGTGTGATTTAATCAGATCAATAGGTGTATGAGATAACTACAGGGGCAACGTCTAAATGGGGGTGGTCATGTACAGGTGGTATCTCTGAAAGATAAAAGTTGCATATGTGGTAAATGGAGCAATCGGCGGATCCCATGCTTGCATGTCATTGCCGTTTCTGAGGAACGTCGTTATGACTAGATGGCCATGATTTCTGTAGAGTGCAGCACCGATTCTTATGTTAATACATATGCTCCCCGTTTCCACCCCTTACATGATCCAAAATATTGGGAGATGCCAAATGTCCCAACTTTCATCCCAAATGAACATTTGAAGCAAAAGAAAGAAAGATCGATATCGACTCACATTACAAATGAGATGGATAGGAGTGAAAGTTTGACTAAGCTGCGGTGTGGTATTTGTCGTGTGTCATACTAGGAGGAACTATCCCGGAAGAGCCACACGCTAGTTAGTTTTTTGATTGTTTGAAATACGTAATTTGTGAAAGAGACTTCAAACCATTTTGTTATGTAATTTGGAAGACCATAAACTATTTAGTTATGTAATTTGTTAGATGTTTAGTTGTTATGTTATATATGTTGTAAGACTTTGAACCATTCAGTTGAGTACAAGGTTTGATCATGTTGACTATTTTGTCACTGCCCATTTGTATAATTTCTAAAATTTGAAATGCTTACTATGATAATTAGAACTATTGGTAAATTTTTTCCCTCCTTGTATATGTTATGGATCCTCCGAGCAATCAGGATCATCCTTTGTATCCCCAGGACCTCGTGATTCATCTATACTAGGTGCATAGCTCCGATGTAGATCTACCATTATGTGGGGATGATGGGGTATGTTTTTAACTTTGTTAGTTCCCTTCAATTTGATACTTACAATTGTTAAATGCTTATTATGCTTATAATCTATTCACTGCTCAGGAGTCTTCCGTACTTGATCTTCGTACTAGGCAGCACCTCATGAGGCACCTTACACGGACTCCTAGGGATGCTCGAGTTGTTGACTATCTTGTCAAAGCCGGAGTGTATGGGTTTTACCGCTTGGGTTGTATCATGTTATACAAGTTGTTGATCACAGCACCTGAGGAGAGATGGTGAGTTGAGACCCACATTTTCCATACGTCGAATAGGGAGTGCACCATCATATTAGAGGACATTAGTGCTATCACTAGCTTGTCTGTTGATGGTATGGCGGTTATAGGCGTTGATATGTCTTATACAGTGCCTACGTGGAAAGACATAGTTTAAGGCCACCTAGGTGTAGCCACCTGCCAACGCTATCAAAGGGAATGCGATCAAGTTTAGTTGGTTACTCTAGCACTTTGGACAACTCCCACCTGACGCTGGCGATAATGTTGTGCGACAGCATGCCCGTGGGACTATATTCATGTTGATTAGATGATGCTTGTTCCCTAACAAGTCTCGTAGCTTGATCCCGCTGATGTATCTACTGTTGCTCGATGATCTGGATCATGTTGGACAATATAGCTGGGGAGGAGTAGCATTGGCTTATGTATACCAACAGATGTGTAGAGCTTCACAAACACGAGCGAATGAGATGGCTAGCCTATTAGTCATTCTCTAGATATGGGCTTGGGAGCAATTTACTATATTCAAACCTATTGTCCAACACCGAGGTAGATGAGCCGACAAACCTCAACACGAGGAGCCAGATGTGGCACAGCCTAATGGACTAGATGTGGCACAGCCAGCCGACAGACCCATATGACTGTAAGTATGATAGCATTAAATTAGTTAATTTGTTTATATTTGTTTTATAATGTTATATGGTTTTATAACAAATTAATAAATATATTCAAATTGGAACAACGATGGCATGGGGGCTTATGTTGGCATTTTCACGTACTTTAGTTGAGTACAGGGACCAGATAGACTTGATGGTAGAGCCACAGATGATATGGCAGCCATATCCAGTGGATCTAGATGTCCCAGCTCACAACCGACAGATATGGCGGGCGAGATTGCCATTGATATAATTAGACATTGTCGAGATGCTCGATCGCGTCATGCGGTAGTTTAGCATGATTCAACATGAGCCCTCGATTAGTGATACATCTATCGAGTTACACGCCATTAATTGTTGAGGTAAGACTGGCACTAACTGGAGTATCACGCATGCTAATCACATCACCGCTTGGAATGATCATTGTGCTTCGGTGGTCATTGGCGACATATTTATAGGTCGGATGGATCGTGCTGATCCTTATATGCACTAGTACGAGCTTATTACCAAGCATCCTATCGAGCCTCCTCGCGACACGTCTCCTATTAGATTCCAGTCAGTAGTTGCCATAAGGGAGAATTAGTAAATATCTATTCTCAGTATACATACAATGTATATTCCTATTTATTTTTTATTTTTTATGTTTATAATTTTGACAGTTGGATGATTTTTTAAAGGTATAGACTACAGTCATGACCACACAGATTGCAGCAGAGTTCTTCACTTGCACTGATATGAAAGAGGTGCGTTGGTTAGCGACGAGATTGAGAATAGTGGGTCAGAGGACTGTTGTTGCGCTAAATAAGGAGCATTGAATCGGGGAAGATATGAGTAGATTGAGATAAGACAGAGCTAGACCGTCTAGTTCAGGTAGCGATGGACCTTCTAACTCAGTTGGACTTGCACCTGGAGCTGGAGATAGACCATCTACATCTACCTCAGCCCCCCCCATCAATCTCAGCCAGAGATGGCCCTTCCGCTTTTACCGAGGTTAGCCCATCCACATCACCCAGTGCACCTACTGACCTACTAGGCATCGATGACTATACAGTGATCAATGAAGATGCGAAAGTATTACCATCACACGGCTCACAATTAGTTACACCGACATTACCACCAAGCAGATTGGTTCAACCATCTCTGATGATGTATGTGGGGGGGGAGGAGGACGAGACTTCGATATCAGACTAAGATAGAGCCTAGTCATGTACAGTTAGGGGAGCCCCTCAGCCAAGCACAGGAGACTGAGGCACCCTCTCATCTGACAGAGCCTCCAACTGAGCCAAAGCAAGTGAGAGGCGTAGGAATCTAGTGCGGATTCGGAAGGTTCCTAGGTGTGGGATGCAATAGTATTTTGTAATGAACACATCTAGTATATTGATTATCTAACATTTTGATTTCTTAACTAATTCTTTTTGTACATGGATTTCATTTATATGTATCCTGAATGAAATAGTCTACTTCAACATGTAAATATTTATAATATTTATATTTCCACAAATATGTTTCTCGTACCTTGATTTCTACAAATATGTTTCTTATTTCTAAGATATTATTGTGTTCTTTTCGGTATACCTATTGTTTGCTTTTTTTTTTTTTTTTTTTGTGGTTAACTTTCTAGTTTTGCTAATTTTGCTTTGACATTAGGTCTCAGGTAAGTTTCTTGTGATGGATTCATCTGAAAATGATGGAAATGGTGGTCACTATAGTGTATATCCTATGATGGCGAGAAGATAAGGTTTGCTGTGAAAATTTCTATTACGTGGTCAAGTGTCTGAGAAATTCCAGGAGACCTTATGACTTTTGCATATTATTCTGAGACAGCATGCTACAAAAACAGTAAGTAATATGGTATCTTTTGTATTGATATTCTTAAAAAGTGTAGTAATTCATTTATCTTTCTTTCTAAATAAATGTTGTGCATTGAAGGGGTTATCTTCTACTTCGCCAATCTTTTTTCCCCAGCAACCCAAGGAACTTTATAGATGTCGGTGGTGGTGTCCTCGGCTGCAAAGGATTCCATTCAAGTTTCTGAACTATACAGTGTGCATTGTCACTGAGCATAGGTAATAAAAAAGCACACATTTACGCACGTCCTCACATTTGCATCCATATTGTAAGTTTGTTTTTATTTTTTGGTGGGATTGGAATTTTCTCTTCTCTCATTTTATATATTTATTGGTCTTGTGATTTTGTGAACTTTAGTAGTCATATAAAAGAGGGAAGATTGTAATATACATGGTTTGATTTAGTTATCACTCTCTGATAGTGTCAAAGGCAAAATTTCATTGCTAGAAAGAGGATAGGCAAATTTTGCTAGGGCATTGATTCATTTCTGTCTCGAGCAAATCCTAAGTTGCTTCTTCTTATTTTTTTAAATTGATGTATATGAATATTACACTTCATAATTTGTTTGGGAATAATGCTATGTAGATTGATTGGTGTCAGACATGTCTCATATAGGGATATTGTCAAAAGTTGGGACTCATGACGAGGACCTTACTATGGATGGAATTGAAAAAGAAATTCTTTCAAGATGACAATTGGAAAGCTAAATAAAGAAGTCAGTCATATTTTGGTAATAAAAATATTGTGATATTGCTTCAAATTTAGGGAGACACTGACAAGCATTCTCTCTTTATATATTAGCGTGTATGTAAGTCTAAAGGAAATGATTTCTTGCTCTGATTCTGGTTAGAAAGAACATTGAACTCACGTTACTATAGTATTACATACACAAGTTGTTTTCCACAAAATATATTGACTGTTTATGAATTTTGGGTTTTGATTCTTAAATTTGAATGCTTGGAAGGTTATTCTTGTTAATATATTTGTTTTTTTTTTTTTTTTCTGCTAGCAAGTACAATTGCTTAATAATTTAAGTTGCTTGAACTATTTGTTGCTCCCTTGTTTAGTTGAGGATTTGTTATGTCATTTGTCATAGTGGTTTTGGCTCCAAGACACTTCTAAAGATGTTAAAGATGTTGCAAAACAAGTGTTCTGGTCTTGCACGTGTTCTAGTTTGCAGGTGGAGTCCAGGGATTCAAAAACCGCCATTTGAAATGGTGTGTGCGGTGTTAAGGCAAAAACCACCATCCAAGATGGTGTTTCTTGGATTAGCATGCCACCGCATCTTGTAGGTGTTGTGATGACTCGTTCAAGAACCACCATTTGAAATGGTGTCTTTAAGTTGGCTCCCCCAAAGTTGCTATATGAGATTCCGTTTGTTCAAGTTCATTGCATAACCATTATATTATTTCATGGTTTCAATATCAACCAACAATCATGGTCTCAGACCGCGATTTCATTAACAGCAATCATCTAAATAGTTTTCACCTGACTATTCTTGCACAAGTAATGTTAATATGCACCGTAAAACAGGAAAAAAAAAAAAAAAAAAAAAAAAACTTGCTTTCTACCATACCACCAAAACCAGTCAATAGACTTACCAAAATGGTAAGTTGGTAACTAGTCATTAAAAATAAATAAAATAATCAAATTCAACACTAAAAGTAATATCATTACCAAACCCAAGATATCATAATCCAACTCGTTTATCAAGTTTGTTGAATAACTCCGGTATCGTCGTAAGTTTCTAATCGATCTTGTTTACGAAAATAACATAGTTAAAACTAATCTAGTTATCCATTAAAATCTTAACGAGAAAATCCATGTTCAAGACAAATAAATAAACATGATAAGCTATAGAAAAGTAATTTCACAAACCATCAACCAACTTGCTCGTTAGTCTTGTAAAACCGAGCTTGTGCTTGCTCATGTTTAATTTATTTATTTGTTGAACTTGAAAAAAATCCATAAGCTCATTCATTTACCTTATCAAATAAATATAAACAAGCTCTTAACCAACTTATTAGCAAGCAGCTTATCAAACGATTGTTTGCAGCAAACCTACTAATTCGCTGATACTGAAAGAGTATTCATTCACTGATAACTAAAGAAATGGTAAAGTACCTAAAATAACCAAATCAAACATTTCTAAATATCAAGTTTACCATGTTGCTAAAACCATTACTGGTTTTGATCAAAATCACATAAAAATAATTACCAATGAATATGAATTAAAGATACTGTTTTATGACCACAATTACCATTTTTGCATGGTACCAAAAACCAATATTTCAATACCATAGCCCGAGTAACACGATTGAATCTCAGGTTCTTTTAACAAAACCCCAAACCATAAAACACCAATTGATCTAACCCTAAATATCACTTGAAATATATCTAGTAGATTTTTTCGTTTTTATGTACAATTGTATAGAATTTGAATATCAACAGCAAGTATGACTAGTAGTTTCCCAAAACTAAATGAGGGATTCATATTTCTGCATGTTTTGTACAACCAGTCTATATATATATACATATATATCATCATTTTACAGTTGCAGAGAGGGAAAATAACATCAAAACATCACCGCTACCATTAATCAGCGATTCTATTTCCACTACTACTATGCCTCGTATTGATTGAACCTGAAATCCAAGTGATGTCAAAAATTAATCAAGCAAGCAAATAATTGCATCTTTTAAGCACAGAGGAATGGGAGGCATTTTTACCTCGTCGATTACATAATCCATTGAAGAAATTGCTGAAAGCCTCCTCGGAGACACCATTGCAAGAGGCCACCTAGTTCAAGTGGAAGTGGGGGAGAAAGAAGAATTATCAATATTTGTATAATGATTTTAAATAACCGACGCGCGTATCATTAGTACTACTGATTTAACAATTAAAGATGAATAAACTGAAACTTCGAACGTTCATGGAAACATAGATAAATTCTCCATATGATGAATCTCTCCTAGTAGATGTGAAAATGAACAAAAGATAATAGAAAGAAAAGGGTTATGTGCTTCTGGTGGCTCGGGGTAGCAAGGGAGACACATTACCCTTTCTGGCTCAATATTTAATCATTGTTAACAGACTGACCTGATAATGTCAATAGCGCTGAGAGAGGAATCAACTTCCCAGCCATTGCAAGAGGCCAACTAGTTCAAGTGGAAGTGGGGGAGAAAGAAGAATTATCAATATTTGTATAATGATTTTAAATAATCAACGCACGTATCATTATTACTACTGATTTAGCAATTAAAAATGAATAAACTGAAACTTCGAACATTCATGGAAACATATATAAATTCTCGATAAGATGAATCTCCCCTAGTAGATGTGAAAATGAACAAAAGAGAACAGAAAGAAAACGGTTATGTACCAGCGGTGGGTCGGAGTAGCAAGGGGGACACATTACCCTTTCTGGCTCAATATTTAATCATTGTTAACAGACTGACCTGATAATGCCAATAGCGATCGAAATATGCCAGAGTTTCCAGCTGAGTCCGACAGTAGAAGTAAACTTCCCAAGAAACATGATTATAGTCACCTAATTAAGAAAGGAAGTAAGATACAGCCATGCATATGTAGCATAAATCCGCGAGAGAGAGAGAGAGAGAGAGACCTGAAGCACAGCAATTAGGCTCACCATGCCCACAAAGAGAGAGTTTCTTGTCACCCCTTTGAATACATTAATTTCATCTGGCTTCCGAGCATTAAATAAATTGAAAACCTGCAATTTCAGTTGTTTATGGTTAGCTATTTTGTGTGTTTTTTAGGTAAACACACACAAAGAAGAATAAAATGACAAAGAAATTGCATCACTAAACATAAAAGGTCAAAAGAAACTAGATTTAGATTTAGTGCCAGTAAAGTGCCTTTTGCTTTGACGAAAAGCTTCACTGTTGTTGAACACAGAATAACACTCAGAGATCATCATCTCTGAGATCTAAAACGTGTGATTCCATTGAAGGTCAAGAAATACATGAAAAGTGAACAATTTTGATACCTAGGGCCCATTATACAATTGTAGGGAAAGACTGGTGAGGATGTGAAAGCATAAAATTAAGGTGGTTTGAATAAAATAGAGGAATGCATCCAAAAGTGTTTTATGTGATCATCAAAAAGAAAGTTCTATAGGACAAACAGTTAGACCTAGTACGCCATATGTTTCAAGATGTAGGATCCCAAAAAAAAAAGATGTTAATAAAATGAATTTAATAGAAATGAAAATGCTATGGTAGATGTTTGTCAAAATGAGATAATTTGAGGTAGCACCAATTCGAAATAAAAATGATAAGACGGTAGAGGTAGTACAATTGAAGATAAAATGAGAGAATCAGCTAAGGTCATTCAATCATATACAACAGAAAACTCGTAGAGGTGCCTACTAAGAGGAAAGACACCATCCAAGCCATGGGCAACACAAAGGGGCTATAATTGACCAATACTCACATGGGTAGAAATTAAGAGAGAGAGAGAAAGAGAGAGACAGATGACTCAATGTCATTTATCAGAATAAATGACCCAAAACTGAGTGGAAGGTGGAAAAAAAAATCCATGTAGTCAACCCCCAATTAATTGGCAAATACTAAGTTAAGCGATAAGTTGGGAATTAGATGTTTCTTTCTTTATTCTTCCTCACCACCCCTCCAAAAGTTTACTAACATTTATTCCAACTGGTAAAGAGTATTCAATTCATGTAATTTCTTTAAAAATAAGGGGAAATGACGGAAAGTTCATGATAGAAATGTAGTGACTAATTAACATAACATATGTTGTAGTATACCGGTTATTATTTGGGGCCTCAAATTTGAAAGGGCTCATAGATATTGGGATGATTTAGCATTCGTGCAAAAAATGGAGGAATAGAAAATCAGATCTACAATTACACTGTGAGGATGCGCACACAAAAAAAGTATCACTTTCTGCAGCATAAAAAAGATAATTGAGGACCAATTTTATGACACTAATCACATAAGAAATTGAAAACTAGGAAAATACAAGATTGCAATAACAATGCCTGTATTTGTCTCAAATGCTCTGTATATGTATTATCATGCTTAAGCAATCAATTTTCATTTTCTTTATTTCAGCTGGTAAACATACCTGACAAAAGACAAATGCATTGAATATCACTGTATTCTTCACTTTATTGGCATGTTCAAGGGAGCCATCTAAATGCAGGATACTTCTACCTCGGAAATTAAGGACAAGCAGTACAGTCACTTGATATAGAGCCTGCAATAGTTCAAACACCGACAACGATTACAATTTTGGCAAGTGAATTAAGAGTCATGGATTAGAATCCCACCCCCCGGCGGATTAATCATTTAGAGATCATGACCCACCAGGCCCCACCCACACCACAACCGGGTAATACAGAGGGGGTTAATCTGGTGACCACTGTCTTACCATTGAACAGCCCATTTGTGGGCCTTCGATTTTGCTATTGTGACAATAAAATAGCTGTTACAAGTCTAAAATGAAAATCTAAAAAAAAAAAAAAAATACCTGTGTTAGTAAATTCCTCCACATGATTTTTGTAATCAGAGGTTCCCTGAGTAAAGAACAGGAGACAAAAAAATAATGTGGCGTACATATCAAACACAAGTGATCTAGTGATGAACCATCAACAAAATTGGAGAAAAATAGGACACACTTAAGATGCATGGATACGAATACCGAATGCCGAGATGATATGGGCATAGACAATTAAAAAAAAAAAAAGACGAAGATACGGCAAAAAAATATAAATTATGTATATTTTTATTTGCAATATACATGGACATAACATTGACAATAAAACTAATTCAATATATAAAGCATGACAAAATATAAGATATAATATTTTATAACTTTACACATTTCGGCTACTCAAATCTAGATTTGTCTTAATTACATATTTAAAGAAAAAATGACAAAATAGCAAGATAGTCCTGTGGCATGTCCGAAACATATCTGGAGCATGTGAGTATAGGTGCCTGATACGTGTTGGATAAGAATACGGAACCCATAAAGTATTTGTGGTTCATAGTTCAGCACCATATAACTTATGAGTTGTAGGTTATTTTTCAAGAATATGGAAACATTTCAAAACCTTTCACACGAGGTACAAAAATATGAAAATTCATAGAAACTTTGACAAGCATAAATGGAAATATATATCCACTCCAAAGAAATTAGTTACATGCATTATCATTTTGGTATATTATACTATTGGTGTGATTTACTATGCTTCCATGGAAATATAAAATTATTACTCCACTAGGGTTTCATTTGCATCACTTAAGAAATGGAGTTGTTTTGATGATCAACAAATACACGTTTTATGTTCCCTAGGTGTATGAATTGAGAGAAGGATACCTGCAAACCATCACGTCTATAAAGAAACGCTACAAAAAAAGATGTGTCCCCAGTTGGGTCCAAATCAAAGCAAAGTATAAAGTGCACAATTTTAAGGAAAAAAAAGAACTTAATAATAGAGGGAAAAAAATATTTTTCAATCTCTTTAAACAAAATAACATAGGTGTATATAATCAAGCCTTAAGGGCAAATGAAGCCATATAGTCAGTGTAAGTTGGTGGCATGAGTGCATAACTTTGCAAACAATGATTAAAATTTTATTCCAGAAGAGTGTTTCAGTTAGCATGGAAACCAAAATATTTCAAAGACATTCCAATAACCAAAAAAAAATTAAAATACATGGAAATAGAAGTATAAATTCAAATATATCTAAAAGCAAAGTGCCTGACAAATAATTAATTGAAGTTTTTATCATATCAATGAATTATTTTATATTTTTGTGTTACACTTTTTTTTAATGCACTAGACTTTTGGTCACTATCTCATCCAAAAGCATAAGTAGGTAGGGAGGGGCAACATTATTTACTCATATTGAATGGTTCTCTTTGACACACCCATCATGTGTAGTTGAACTTTCTTTTTTGACTTAGGCCAAACATACATGAATATTGACTTTTTCTTGGGTTAATAGTGAGATTTTGAATCAGAACATGTCTCCTCTAATATTATATTAAACTATTGACAACTTTATAACTTATATTGACTAATTTTCGATCAAGAGTAGTAAGCATTAAGATTATTGTTTCATTAGTATTTTGCTTTGTTTCTTAAGAAATAGAAACTTTTTATGAGAAAAAGCTATTATAAATGTTAAGGAAGTATATCAATTATGCTAGGAAAACATATGTTACATTAAGACATTTAGAGAGAATAAAATTATGTTATTTTTGTAATTTTTGCAACTTCATGGAAATGAAGTCAGCAAATTACAGGCTAATGGCTATAATTTTTGTATTTACAAACACACGAATGTTAACATCTAAATTATCCATATTTTCCTAAAATACCCTTCCCTAAGAATCAAATTTTCTTTTTCTTGCCACTATCTTAACCCCATCACTCCTGCCCCTCCCAGCATCGGTGCCCCCACTCCCAAACCTGCAACCCTACCTACCCCAACACCCCTAGCTAATCAACTCACCCGCTCCTAACCTTGCCTAATCCAACTACAGTGCTCCAAATACTATCCCAACACCTAACAATCGCTATCCCCTCCATCCTTTTCTTTGTCTTCGTCTACTCTTCATTTTTTTATAATTGAGCAGAAAAAGTGCTAGTCGTTACGATATCCGAGTGCCAATTCACACTATATAGCATCCATATGTAGTACCAACTGGCAATTGTTGTAGCTATGATGACCACCCAGATTAGACAAATGCAGGTGCTAATCCACATTATATAGCATCTCTATGTAATACCAACTGGCGCCTGTTATAGTTATGACGAGCACACAGATGTTGGAATGACTAACACCTAGTAACTTTTCTAAAAAAATTATTTAGACCAAAAAAGAAAAAAATAATAAGGGAAGCAGTGGGGGTTTTGGTGGCAGTGGACAAAGAATTGGGGGATTCCTGCCACTGGGAGGTGAGGGGGGGAAGGAGGAGGAGGAGGAGGAAATATCAAATAAAGGGTATTTTATGGTTTTTTTGGAAGTGAATAACAATTCCATGAATGTGTAATTTCTAATTGTAGAAATCCATGTTTGTGTATTTTTTCATTTGAAAAATCTGAATTTTATAAGTTTCCAAATGTTAGACCATTCATTTGTCATTTGTTAATATAATTTCCATGAAAATGTAAAAAACCCTATTATTTTTACCTAGTTCATTATAACTAGAGACAAGAGGAACCCAATACAGATGCTCACATTTTATTCAAACACATTTTTTACAGAGACTATTGTCCCTTGCTTACATACATCAGAATCTGCTCATTCAACTTGTCCAGTGTCAACCTGGTCTCAGCACAAGAATATTTATCTTTCTTGTACAGTCATTCCAAAATAAATACCTTCTAGCCCTTACATTCTATCCTAAACTATACCATGACAACTTCCATCCCGCAAACGTACATTTGCAAAGGGTTAGTTCCTAACTAAGAACCCATACTAAATAATTTTTCCATACCGATAATGCCCAGAACTTAATACTGATGAAATAATGAAATAAACTACACAGCATGCCTGCAATATATATTTGTGCAGTGTACAACATCTAAAAGTCTTAACCTTTGACCAACTGGAGGCCCATGCATGAAGTGATCTGTTGGTGGTTCAGTCGCCAAAGCAAGTGCTCCAAGTGTATCCATGATAAGATTGACCCAAAGAAGCTGTACAAAGACAAACGTTAAGGACAAAGCACAATATCAACCAACAAACACTCAAATCACTAAACAAACACACTGAACACACCTGTACTGCATTCAAAGGGACATTTCCAGCTGAGACTGCTGCCACAACATTAATTACAAGAGCTGCAACGTTGACTGTGAGCTGAAACTGGATAAATTTCTGAATATTTGCATAAACAGACCTGCCCCAGCGGACTACCTGCATTGACCGTCAGATAATACATTCATTGATGTCTTTACATCCTTTAATTCCAATTTAAGACTAATTTTGAACAATCCAACAAATCCTTATGGATTGAGACTTTTCTGAAAGTGAAGAAAGTAGATTCATCCAACTTGGTATGGATTAAGATGTTGCCTGTGACCAATCAAGAAAACATTTAGACGCATAGAGTGATTGATTCTCAGGTCCCAATTCCATCTCTATGAATATCAAACAACAAAAATCGTGGGTAGCTCTAGACCAAAAGGTGAATGGCAAAGGCGTAAATCATAGTGGCAGATTGGGACAATTACAAAGCCTTTATTAACCGACATTCTACTGCATTACAATCCCCAAACAAATTGATTGTTCAAAGTTCATAAAGTACTTCATACAACTGTGGTCCATATCTCCTCTGAGTCTCTGACACCCTCAACAACAAATGGAGTTGAGTTTGAGTAGGTCTAGGTTTTGGAACCTAAAGGTTATGAGTGATTCTGTTCACAGAAGCAGAGGAAAAAAAAAACATATGTATATAATGCAAACTGCGCAAAATACCAAATCAAATTATGTTCATTTCGTTATTCATTTCAAGCAAAACTATAAAATGGAACAGCAGCAAACAGGGTCCAGTGGAAGAAATCAGTTTATTCTCAAATGCTATGGTCCAGATAAAATGTCTTGCAAATCAGAAAACAAAAGACGGATAGAAAAGCCAGTCAGCAAGATTCCGAAACATTTTATGAGTCGTGCCAGGAACCTTGCAATGCACAACTAACCTTTACAACTGAGGCAAAATTGTCATCCAATATAATGATATCTGAGCTTTCTTTTGCAACTTCTGTACCTTGGATACCCATAGCAAGACCAATGTCAGCCTACATTCCCAAAAAAAAAAAAAAAAAAATACCAAATCATGTTAACAGATTATATTGACAAATTATTACCATTTCAAACTAAAAATTAAAATAAAATTGTAAAGGAATGCTAAAACAGATAAACAAAAGAAGTTCATCAACCAGATCAAGGTACATATCTGAAACCCTATAAAACACTCACCACTTGCACATCAGAAACATTAGTTGTCAAGACAATATTTACAGTAAATTCATGAATCCCAATTCAAAGCAGATAATCAAATTTGAGTATTATTGATTGCAATTTAGAAGAGACCTAAATCGAATGCATCAACAGTAGAACCACACTGCCTAAATAAAAGGTCACCCAAGGCATAGATCAATCCACAGACCCCTACCATCTATCAGACTAGTGAGGCTGTATCATACCTCATGTAGTGCAGGAGGATCATTAGTGATGGCTGCAACAACGTTTCCCTTCTTTCTTAATGCTTGCACAAGCAGCAGTTTGTCAATAGGAGAAGACCCTCCCATTACCTACAAATCAAATTACTTTTCTTTATATTCATTCCAAATTGGGAAATTATCATTCTGAAAGGACACAAACAAACAATTTTCATAAATTTCCGTGCAAGTAAATCAAAAACCATACCAATATCTTTTCAGCGATTTCTGGTCTTCGCATTTCTGAATATTGACGGAATACCTTCCCTTCTATGAGATTTGGCTCAATAGCTTCAGCATCTGACGCTAGAATTCCACATTCTAAAGCTATTGCTCTAGCAGTTTGGAGATTGTCACCAGTGACCATACGCACCTATTCAGATGCATATTCTATTGTCAATCAATCAGAGACATTATTTTACAAATTGTCTCAGAAAATCAGCATAGAAAATTTTCCAAAAACTGAAAATATGTACACCTCAAAGAGAACATAAATGCAAAGCCCCAAAAAATAACAGGTTCAATTGATCGACAGAGGAACAGATTCAGATCATCAATTAAATATGGCACAAGCATCATTCATGAATTACTGCCAGGAAACATATTTCAACATTGTATATTTATTCTGTTAGATAGTACAGCCTATAAAATTATTCAAATCGAGCGGCAACATGGATTGAAATAAATATCTACACAATCACAACCAAGATTTGTTGATTGGTGCCACTAAAGATCTGTCAATGCAATATATATTTCATCTGAATTATGTTTCAGATCCTATCACAGCTTGCCACAAGGTTCATATTCGCTATAACCTAAAATGGGCAATCAAGGAACAGAAAACATGCAATTTGAATATCACAAACACTAGCAAAACATTTTCTTCTCCGTTCTTTCCTAGAGTAAGATTACATTAGACACATTCAAAAGATAGAAATTCATGAAGTTCAACACTTCCCAGATCTAAGTAACTTCAAATGCAGGTACTTGCCAAGCCTCACAAAAATCGACGTCAAATCAAGAAACAGGACAAGGCAGACCCACTAACTTATAGAGGATAGCATTAATCATGTCCTGAGTTCACAGAACATAAAGTAACTAGAAAATACAAGTCCAGTTCAATGCCATCATTGTCACTAATTGTTAGAATAGAAGTCTCCCACAATTGGAAATCAAGATTGAAAAAAACCACAACTGATAAGCCATAAAACTAGGAGATCAGTACCAACACATAAAATTTGTTCTGACATCAACTTTAGAAGAAATGAAAAGGCCTTAGTTGTACTATTGGCTCAATATACAAGTCAACACCCAACAAGCAAACCTGTTGGTCATCCATAAAAGCATAAGAAACAAGAGGAAATAATTTATTAAATAGCCTAGAAACTTTACCATCAACCCTAGATCACGTCATATTTTCAGTATTAGTTTCTATGCAAAACACGGCACAACAAACTATAAACTTGATGAATAACAAGGGTAACACCAAAAATACCTTAACACCTGCATTTGTACATGACTCTACAGCATCTCTCACACCGGGCCGACATGGATCCTACATCACAAAATAAATATACGCTCATGTTAAAGTAGCAAGTCTCTGTAGACAATATTACTACAATGAATGAAAGAGAATGGATCATATAATACAGTAAGAAAATGAGGAGTACTATTGCAATAGGATGGAATAGCTATTCTATTGCAATCAAAATTTGATCCAAAAATTGAAAAAAAATAAAAATGAAAAACAAACTACTATTTTGTAATTAAAAAAATTCTCTGAATTACTCCCTTGGGTTGTAAAATGACAATTTTACTCGTTGACCTTATTCTCAAACTGAACCCGAACTCGAGCTGTAAAATGACTGTTTCACTCTAAGCTCCCCCCCCCCAAAAATCATATTTCGTACTTTTGAAAGGCTAGCAAAAATATTCATTCATATTACTTAATAACTAAGCAAATTTTGATCCTATTCAAACTTGAGTTATAAAATGACCATTTTACTCCTAAGTTTTTTTTTGCGCAAATTTGTATTTTGAGCTTCCCAAAAGGTTAAAAAATATTTATCAATGTGTTTCTTGATAACTAATAAAATTTCATCTTAATTTGAACTCAGATTGTAAAATGACGATTTTACCTTTGGGTCATTTTTTGTCCAAATTTGCATTCTAAGTTGCCCAAAAGGCCAAAAAAAAAAAAAAAAATCCTTGACATATTTCTTAATATTTAAACAAATTTTAGTCCAATCTGAATCCAGATTATTTAATGGCTATTTTGCCTCTGACCCGTTTTTGGGCTAAATTAGTATTTTAGGTATCCCAAAAGACTAAAAAAATTCATTAACATGTTTCTTAATAATTAAGAAAATTTTGGTTCAATTCGAACTTGAATTGTCAAATGACCGTTTTACTCCTAGGCCCATTTTTACTCAAATTCGCAATTCGAAAATAAAGTTTGTTTTTATAACCAAACCAAACCTTTTCCCACTATGTGGGGTCGACTATATGGATTTGTCGACGCCAATTAAATCTATTTAGGGTCATGTCCTCCGATAGATCTAGGTAGGTCAGGTCATGTTTAAAAGTTTCTTTCCAACTTCTCTTGGGTCTTTCTCTACCTCTCCTACTCATAGCAATCTCTATACTTTTACACCTTCTAACAGGTGCCTCCGCTGGACGCTTTCTAACATGGCCAAACAAAGTTTGTTTTTGTAATTTTTAAAAAATTAATATTAGTAATTTTTATTGTATTTCATTTTATTTCATTATATTTAAAATATGTAATCATATTATGTAATTCTGAATGTCTATTCCATTCCCATAATTTTCATGTTGGCAACCAAACAAAGGAACAGAATGAGCATTCCATTCCATTCCCACCTTTTGCTACATTTCATTTCCTTCCATTCCAACGTACCAAACATAGCCTAATTTTGCTGAGCTGAGGCAGCCAAAAAGAAATTATACAATCAAACCAGCAGGTATCATGTGAAAGCATCAGAACACAATTATACCTCCAAACCAACAATAGCTAGCAATACAAGATCATTCTCAGGTATTTCCCAGTGAGCCAGTTCCTCATCATCAGATGGAACATTTTCCACTTCATAGGATCTGTAAGCAATAGCAACACCGCGCAAACTTCTTGCAGCCATATCGTCAATAGCACTTTTAAATAGTATCACCTGCAGATAAGATACATTTCACAAAATAAACATTAAATGAAAAAAGGAGATGGCCACACAAAATAAGCAGTAGGACATTATTAAGCACAAATCTAAATATAAGCAGGCTGTGCTTATACAACCTTTCCTTAAAGAATTTTACAAACCATGAAGTCCTTTCCAAGATTCTCATATTTCAACAAACCATCGTGGCCCCAATGAAAAAGAGATTAAAAGAACGAAGAAAAAGGAAATTAATGAAATTTAAAAGAGATATTTCAAATCAAGAAAATCTTTTTGACCATTGAGAAACAGCTTCAACAATATAACTATCAATGCGAAACCTTTTTAATCCAGAAGATAGACTACTATCGCATACCTTATCTTCATCCATTGGTACAATATCACCATTCGTATCAATGTAGCTTGTACATGAAGCCAAAACTATTTCAGCAGCACCTTTCCAATGTATATGAACCTCAGAATCTGGCTGTAAAAATAACAAACATTTAAACTTTATAAGCAACATGAATTTATTAATAAGGAGTAATAATAGAAAAAAAATGGAAAAGGGGGGAAAAAAGGACAGAAACTAAATAGAAAAACCAACAAAGCAGTACAAAACATAGCTTTCAATTACAAAAACCAATTTGACTGCCAATTGGATAGGATCATAAATTCGGGGATTCCACGAGATTCCGTGTTAACTGAAGCCTAATAATGAAGCCAAAAAGTTGACCGTCTCCCATGAATTAGCATTGTCTTCTATTCTTGCATCAAAAATTCTTGCATACCTATTTTTTGTTTTTATAAGCAATAAAAAGTTTTGTTAATGAAGCATCAAGAGGAAAATTCTTGCAATATTTTTCCAACCAAAGAACCCAAAATATCGCAGGTAATGCAAATCTCCCCAAAATCTTTGCCTGACTCTTCTTTCCAAAGACCCAAAAGTGAACAAAGCAAAAACCTTTTTCTTCCTCTACTTTCCAAAGACCCAAAAGTCAATGACCAACATATCAACAGAAAACTTGTAGATGGAATATTCAAACTATGTAGAATATCTTCACTCTCAATAGTTACATACAAATCTATAAAACATAGAAAAGCTGGATGTCCATGACGTATACATGTCAAATGAACCAAATTGTCATTGAATTTTATTTTTCCATTAGAAGGGGGCGTCCAATCTACTATTTCTAAATGGGGAGACTTGGGAAGAGGACAACCTGTGTGAGCTGCCAGAAGCTGTAGTTTCAGATGCTACACGAAATGACCAGATAACCTGGATATCCCAATCTCGCTTAATACAATGAAGCCAACTAAGGAACATTAGTCACAAGAAAAAGTTTTCTCCAGAAGACAAAATGCCACCAGATAGTGGAGAAAAAGATGATTAATAGATCCTCCACCACTCTACATAAGACAAACCATTGGAGTCCAAACAAATGATTAGGTCGCTTCCTTTGAATTAAATCATTGGTGTTGAACTTCTTGTAAACCAAAATCCAAACAAGAACTTGAACTTTAAGGCTCCGTTTGTGACTTTAGGAGATAAAAGAAAAGAAAACATTATGTTAATGTATATTTATGTACATGTCTCACTAGTATTTATGTATCTAGAAATGATGTACCTAAGTCCAGTGATAATGTATCTAGTATAGGTTATCTGCACAGTATTTATTGTGTATGATTATATATAACAATCTGAGACAACCCATTTGGTTGTCAAACCATTCAGTAAATCACTCATCCCTTTACATGGTATCAAAGCAATAATCCTAGAATAATAAAAATAAAAAAAAAAAACCCAAACTGCAATAGTTGGCAGCATTATTCTAAGTCACCGGTGTCTTTGCTCGAAGTTCAATCAAAAATCGAAGTTGATGATTGCCGCAGTCAAAGTCCAGCCGCAAGTCGAAGCGAACGATTGCCAGTCGAAGTCGACGACAATCACTCTAGTCGAAGATCAAACTCCTATCCAGTCGACAACGATTATTGTCGCAAGTCAATTTCTTATAAAAGATCGTTCATCGTCCTCTTGGTTATTCCCTTTTAGAAATTCATTATCGTCTTGGTCATCCTTCTCTAGAAAGCCTAAAGTCCATGGTCCTAGTCTACACCATTTACAGTCTTTGAATTGTCAGTCCTATTAGTTGGAAAAGCTTCATTGTGTGCCTTTTGCTTCCCAAATCAATAAGAGGTCAGCAAGTCCTTTTTTGTTAGTTCATTCATATGTTTGGGGTCCTAGTAGAGTTACTTCAAAATTGAAGTTTCGGTATTTTGTCACTTTTGTAGATGATTTTTCCAGAATTGCATGGATTTATTTGATAAAAGATTGTTATAAGCTTTCTGTGCTGCAATTAAAACCCAGTTTGATGTACCTGTGTGAATTCTTCGTGGTGATAATGCAGAAGAATATTACTCTAAACCTTTTGTGGATTTCATGAACTCTGCTGGTATACTTCATCAGTTTTTTTGTTCCCATACACCACAACAAAATGGGGCAACTGAAAGAAAAAATTTGCATCCTATTAAAACAGCCCACTGTCTACTTTTTCAAATGAATGTTTCCAAAATCTTCTAAAGTGATGTTTCAACTGCATATTATTTAATCAATCGCATGCCCTCTCCTGTTGTCAAAGGATTAACCCCTTATTCTGTGTTTTTTCCTAACAAACCTTTGTTTTCTCTTCCACCTTAGATTTTTGGGTGCCTTTCATTTCTTCATCAACTTGCTTCTGTGATTGATAAATTGGATGTCCGTGCTCATGAGTGCATCTTTTTTAGGTATTCTAGGTTACAAAAGGGCTACCTTTGTTATAATCCTTCTCTTAACCAATTCTTTGTTTGTGCAAATGTCACTTTCTTTGAGTCTATCCCATTCTTCTCTCAACCTCAATCTCAATATATCCTTAACGAAAGTCTTCCTTTCCCTCTTATCCAGTCGTGTCTATTTTAGCCACTCATCATACCCCTCTAAGTCCATCTGGTTGTTTGTCTCATCCTAATTTGCAAGTATACACTTAGCATCAAACAATGGCCACTCCACCTCCTGCTTCCTATGCTCCGCTGCCAGCTCCTCCCATGCTGCCTACTTCGATAAATGATTTAGATATTCCTATTGCTTTTCGGAAGGTTAGACGTTCTTGTACTTCTCATTCTATCTCTAATTTTGTAGTCTTATGTGTATTGTCATCCTCATATTGTTCATTTGTTACATCTTCATCCTCTGTTTCTATTCCTAACACTATTTCTGAAGCACGTTCTACCCTAAATGGCATTCTGCCTTGGAAGATGAAATGTCTACTCTTTGAACTAATAATACTTTGGACCTTGTTGTTCTTGATAAGTCAATGTTTGGTTGTCGTTGGATATATACTGTCAAAGTTCATCCTGATGGTAATGTGGACAGGTTAAAGACTTGTTCGATCACAAAGGGATATACTCAAGTGTATTGTTTGGATTTCTCTGAGACTTTTTCTCCTATTGCTAAGATTACATCTGTTCGTCTTATTATCTGTTTAGCTGCAATCTATCATTGGTCTCAACACTAACTTGATGTGAAAAATGCATTTCTTTATGGTGATCTTGCTAAGGAAGTCTATATTGAGCAACTGATGTAGGACGATAAAGAATAAAGCCAAGAAAGAGAAATAGAGAGAGAGAGAGAGAGAAGAAGTTTAGGAGAGAGGGAAGAAAGAAAAAGAGGGGAGGGAAAACAAGCCACGAGACTTCAACAACTCAAATTTTCACATTCATCAATATATCAAACCCTAATCATCATAAGCCTTTAAATAGGCTAATACATTCTCAAGATTACTAAAAATAAAGCAAAATCAAATATTCTAATAAATCCTTCTTAAAATAAATCTAAATAAAATTTTGCCTAAAATAAAATAAATCTTTAATAGAATAAGGTAAAATTCTTATAGAAAATGTAATCCTAATAAAATAAAATTCTAATAATAATTATTTCATTTTTTTTTTTTTTTTTGCTTCTGCATCATTCTCCACTCCTTAGAAAAACTCAACTCCATCGAGTTAAAAATTTACATACTCTTTCAATCGCCGGGCCACAAACAAAACGGATGTTCAAGCTGCTCCCAAAGTTCATGAACACGCATCAAGAGTGGTAGAAATCTAGTGTATCCACCAAGTCTTCCGAAATAGAAGTCCCGCGATTTAGAAAATAAAACTTGTAAATGTTGGAAGAAGACAAAAAATGAACCAACTTGTGGGAGAACTTTAAGTGTAGGAAAGACAAAATTCACAGAAGCACCATGAATTTTAGGTATACTCTTCAACCCGATAGTACCTACAGGGACATCAGTAACATCGTTGGAAATCTGTGCCTAATCAAAAGAAATGACTTCATTAGTAGCAATAATTTCGATAGTCACAACAATTTCATCAAGTGGCTTGCCTACGATTTGGTCATCATCTTCATCATCTGAAAATAAAAGTCGTCAGGATCAGGCTCATAAATCAACTCTTCAATTTGATAATCATTAGACTCTCTATTCACTTCAAAGTGGTCGTCATTAGATTTTCTATTTGATTCATCAATTACTTTTGGAATTTCGGTAAGGGCATCAAATAGAGGAGCTGAAATTGTGTTCGACTTTGAATTCGATATTTGGTTAGAACAGAGGTGAATAGGGTTGCTCGGCTAATAGCATTCCTCCCATGTGTCTAACCTTGCGTTCAGTCTTTGAATGGTTTCAGTGAGGACTGTTATTTAGGTTTTGCATCTGGTTATTATTTGACTGTACTTGATAGTGTACTAACAATTTCGAATCTGCAAAAATGAACTGTGAGGTGTTCCGAAACCTCCTAAAAGTCGTTGGACTTTGCCAGAAGTTGTCGGAGGTCGCTGGAGCTTCGCGCGGAGCACAAGTCAGATCACTGGAGTGTAGTGGTTATTCTGGACTACACCGGAGGTCGCGGGAAAAGTCGTGTGGAGGTCACCGACCGGTCGCCGGAAAAGTCCAAACTCTTCTATCAAAAGTGTTGTCCCTAAGAACAACTCCTTCCAACAAAGTACGAAGTGAGGTAATAAGATGCAGTCTCTCTATCATTAATATTGTTAAGAACGTTAGCTACCATTTCACCAAAAATCTTAATCTGGTGAGGAGGGGGCAACTTTATCATTTATATTTACTTGTTTTCTCTCAACACGCCCCCTTACATGTAACTGGACTAACTTTTTGAAAAGGTCAAACACATGGGACTGTTGATTTTTTATTTTTTTATGATAGAGAGGCATGAATTCAAAACCTTTGCCTACTCCGATACATGTAATAGAGTTAGCCACCATCTCATGGCAAAGCCTAAGATATTAAGGGGGCAACTTTATCATTTATATTGACTTGTTTTCTATCAACAAAGATTACAAATAAAATTAATGCTCCAAAAAAAGGAAGATGAGGCAACCATGGATGCAATAGAATGGAAGCTCACCCGAGCATAATGAACAAAAGAATAAATAAATAAATAAAACAAAAATCAATCAACAATGAATAAAAACATTTGAATCAAACAAATGCAGCTCTATTACCAATTTTAGGGCAACACCTCCTCTTTTTTTCTCTGAGTTGAATGGAAAAACATGGATGATTGAAGAATTTGATCTGATGGAATCAAAATTCATCCCAATCTGCCAAAGACATCAATGATTAGACCTGTTTTTTGAAATGAAATGAACAAATAAAACCAAATACTAAGTAGATAATGCAACAAAGGTACTTTGACCCCCCATTGGAGAATGGCCTTTTCTGTAGGTGATCCAGAAACCTCTAGGTTTCCACCATCCTGAAAGAATTGAATATCCCAGTTTAGTTAAAAAATAAAATAAAAAGAAGAAGAAGAAGAAGAGAAGGAGGAGGAGCTGTCAGTACTAAGCAATCCCGTAATTATCCTATTGAAGGCGGCAAGCACACAATAGAGGGAACAATACCAGCAAATATTACAATCAAAAGCAGCTGCCCAGGCATGATTTGCGATGTAGACATTGAAATAGCTTATGACCATGTCAACTAGGATTTTCTTATCAATGTTAAGGAGAATATTATAGTTCTATTCACCACCTCATGTAAAAGCTGAAGCTACTACAAAGGAGGACAATTTTATTATTCATGTTGTATTTTATGCTTACAATTCACACCCTCATGGGTGGAAAGACTTGCATTCTTTTTACAAGGCCAAACACGTGCAACTATTGACAATTAAGTTATTAAGTGGGCAGTAAAATTTAAATGCAAAATGTTATTCTGTTCATATCATATTAAAAAGCTTCTCACCATTTTACTAAAAGCTCAAGTTGTTGGAAAGAGTGACTCATATTACATTTTACTCTCTCAAGAGAACTGACTTCGATCCACAAGGAAGAAGTATATCAACTGGTTCATCTTGAATATGATATTTACAATCAGGGTTTTCTTCCCACCTCTAGGGGTATTTGGCAAGGAGATCCATTTCTTACCTTTCTTTATAGTGTGGCCATTTAAGGATGAATTGTAGGGCAAAACAAGGCGGCAAAATCAATGGTTTTAGGGCAAGTTTATAGAGAAGGGGTGGTGATTGAGGTTCTCCCTCTTTATTTTGCTAATGAAACTGTTAATCACTCATGCACCAACAAAGGGCAAATGTCTGAGCAAAGTGAGTGGGACGTATTGTAACGAGCAGAGCAAAGGCATCTGCCCGTTCAAGTTCACGTTGGTTCACAGAAATGTGAAGAAATTGCCCCCACAGCTGCGGTATGGCACAGCAGTGCAAAAGTTCACTAGCACTCTGGAAAATACCAAGACAAGTACAACTGCAGAGGAACTCGCTTGATGTCGCTAGGAGTCACAAAGACATGGTTCTATGACAGAGTAACTCACTGGAAGCTCACCAGATGGTCACTAGGAAAAACCTGGAGTACTGCAAGAGTCAAGACTCTAGGAAGTTCGCAGGGATGCTTGTCCCAGTGAGGCACGATTCCAGAATTTTTAGGGTTTCTAAGCATTGCATTGAGAGAAAAACTAAGAACAAGGTGGGAAAGGGCTTCTATAAGGGCCCCTTTAAGGTTCATAGTGAAAACCTAATTATATAAATATGGCCACAGGCATGTTGTCAAACAACCTAAATCTTGTATTTCTCTCATGATTGTTCATTCATTTGTGTTGCTAAGATGATCCAGATTCCACACAACAAAGACCATTTCTAAGGCTAAGAAGGAGCAACTAAGGTATCTTCATTCTTCAATTTGTTTTGATTTGTTTTGAGCCTATCTCAAGCTTGAAAATTAATTTCAAAGAGCAAATTATTTTCATTTGCAAATGTTCAAGATATTTAAGACGTGGCAAGGATATTTCAATTCAAAGTAAGGTTGATTCTAAAGGTTTATTTGGGGCTACCTCTTGCATCTTCCCTAACACTTAGTTTGTTACAATGGGAATCAACATTTGAAAAAGGTGAGGCATGTAACACATGGACTCTTCTAAATACATGGCATACTTGCACCAGATACTCCACAATTGAACAAGGATATGGTATATATATTCTAATATAATTCAATAGAAATTTAGAAATTTAATTTTAGCACATAATAGGCATACATGTTGTAATTTATGCATACAATACTCTGATAGAACCTTGTTAATACCACATTATTCTATAAAATAAAATAATTATATTAAATAAACGAATATTTTCCGTGCCCTCATATCCTTGAATAAGAAATCTAATAGATCCAACTCCTAGGCATGTACCCATACCCAACACCCGTATTCAAGTCCGTGTAACATAGGGATTAGGAAAGCTACCAGTTTTCAAATAGGGAAAGTTTTGGTAGGGAATGGCAGCGTAATTCTATCAGGGATGATATTTTATGCAAGGTGACCAACATACATGCATGTTTGTGTACGCATCAAGCACCTAATAATTTAGTCTCAGCAAAAGATTCACGCATACCAAAATCTTCTAAGACTTCTATCAAGAATAAAAATGTCATTTGTAGGCTATTCCATTCTCTTTCCAAATTCTATCATGATTGACCCAAAAATAGAAAATTTTTACTCTTATCATGAAACTATTCCATATCAAAACAAAACCCATCCATGGCCAAATAATGTGTACCATAAGACAACCCATCGATGACCACTACAGCACATATTCAGCCATTTACAAAATCACCGAAATCTGCCTAACTACCAAAAACTAATAAAAAAACCAAAAATAATCTGTTTAACAGAATGTAAACCTATATATAAGTAATACTGAATTAACCTCAAACAAGTTAATATAACCCAAACTGTGCTCCATGCTAAATCCTCTGCAACAAATATATGTATATATTGTTGCAAAATAAGGAATTATAAGGCCCCTAGATTGTTTGAAAAGAACCACTACAAACATCCCTTGACATTAGCTACAACAGTTTGGAACCTTGAAATGTGGAAGGGAAATTTGATTAAAAGAATACATGAAATTCATCAATATTGCTAAACAATCTTTTAACCTAAAACTGAAATAACACCTTCCAATACAAGGAGCCTAACACATCCAGCCATATTCAGATTTTTTTTTTTTTTTTTTTTTTTTTTTTTTCTAATAGAGGAGTTAGATGCATAATACATGACTAGGAAGTGGTAGAAAGAAGGATTTTTATCTAAGGCTAAACCCGGAAGAGAGTGTGATTTTATAAGTCCTCTTAAATACCAACAATTTGTATGCACTGTTAGTGCATAAGAACACAACTATTTCTGTGAGTTCCACCTTTTCAACAAGAGATTAGGAAAATATGCACAATGTAAGTAAACAAATAACAGACGGGCAAGGTAGATTTTGCCAATAGCAAGGAGGTTTATTTAGTTTATTACTACCACCAAATCCAAGTGACCAAAGCAAAACGTAAATGGTTGAAATTAGAAGGACCAGCAATTTTCATTAGGTATTCCTGCTAACAAATTTTCTTCCCCCTTTAATCATATATTTTATGCTAAAATTACTAGTAAAATGATATGATGTTGAACAAAGAATGCTTGGAGGTTAATAAAAATGTTTGAAAGGTAAGTGTAACTCAAATGAGATTGTTGTAAAAGATGAATAAACCAAACCAAACCAAGCATTTTCCCACTAAGTGGGGTCGGCTATATGGATTTGTCGACGCCAATTAGATCTGTTTAAGGCCATGTCCTCCAATATATCTAGGTAGGTCAGGTCATGTTTAATAGTTTCTTTCCAACTTCTCTTGGGTCTTTCTCTACCTCTCCTACTCCTAGTAATCTCCATACTTTCGCACCTTCTAACAAGTGCCTCCGCTGGACGCCTTCTAACATGGCAAAACCATCTTAATCGGTTTTCTCTCATTTTATCTTCAATCGGTGCTATTCCTACTTTGCCTCTAATCTCCTCGTTCCTAATCCTATCTTTCCTTGTAATTCCGCACATCCATCTTAGCATCCTCATCTCCACAACTGCCATCTTCTGACCATGATTATATTTTACTGCCCAACACTTTGATCCATATAGCAACGCTGGTCTAACCGCTACCTTATAATACTTTCCTTTCACCTTGAGAGGGACTTTTCGGTCGCACAAGACCCCCAAAGCACTCCTCCATTTGGTCCACCTGGCTTGAATCCTGTGACTTACATCAGTATCAATCCCTCCATCTTGTTGCACCATAGATCCACGGTATCTAAATTTATCTTTCTCTACAATCTTTTGTGTGCCTAAACTTACTTCTATACTACCCGTTATCCTACTTTGACTAAACTTACATTCCATATATTCCGTCTTGCATCGGCTTAGCCTAAACCCTTTTGTCTCTAACGTTTCCCGCCACAATTCTAACTTAGCATTCACTCATTCTCTCGTCTCATCTACTAAAACAATATCATCTGCAAATAGCATACATCACGGCACTTCATCCTGAATATGTCTTGTAATCTCATCCATAACTAAAGCAAACAAGTACGGGCTTAACGCTGAATCTTGGTGTAAACCAATCGTGATAAGGAACTCGTTAGTCTCTCCACCAGTCGTCCGTATAGATGTCATGGCTCTATCATATATGTCCTTTATCGCCTCAATATATGCGACACACGCTCCTTTTTTTTCCAATACCATTGTAAAAGATGAATGGTGTAACAAAATATATAATAGTAACTCGGAAGTATGTGCAGTTTTATAAAGTAAACAAATTGACAATTTGATGGCCTTGGCTGTCAGTGATGTAACCTAAAGACTGACAGAAAACTTATGAGCTATGTCCTCCGATTCTAGCATGTGTACATGGATCCAACTGTCTGAAATAAAAATTCACCAAGAGACAAATATGCAACTTAAGTTCTTCTTAAACAATTTTCTCAACCCGTCATGTGTAATATGGTAATGTTTAATAACAAAGAAGCATCAATTGCATGCACTGATTGCACAGTAGAGAAAAAAATAAAAATTAAAAAATCCAAAGAATATTTGCATCTTTCTATCATCAGCAAGTGAAGAGCACATCTAGCCGTAGATAATTCTACTTATTATACGGCCATGTCATAAGTGTATTCTTGCAGCTCTTATGCAGCTTGACTACCCGTGCCAATATGCAAAAAATAAAAAAGTAATAATAACAATAACAATAAAAATAAAGCAGGAAAGAAATATAGACAGCAAATAATATAAGCAGGAATCTCTCTGAAATGGTGAGATAGAATAAGAACAATAACAACAACAACATAAACCTTATCCCACTAAGTAGGGTCGGCTACATGGATCACACGGCGCCACTGTATTTTATCAAAAACCATATCTTGATGTAAATCATTTATAATAAGGTCTCTTCTAATAACTTCTCCAATTGTTCTTTTAGGTCTTCCTCTACTTCTTCTTATTGGACTAAAAACCATTTGATCAACTCTCCTCACTGGAGCATCAAGCGGTCTTCTTTGCACATGACCAAACCACATTAACCGGGTTTCTATCATTTTCTCCTCAATAGGTGAGTTGAGAAAAAAGGAGAGATTGAAATTGAATTCTCTCTTCTCCCTTGAATATTATTTATAATGAAAGTTTACATCAAATTAAGAAACAGGAAACTATGAAATTAGGAAACCAAATCAATCACGCATATATTCTAATACATATATTCTATATTCTAACACGCCCCCTCAAGCTGGAGCATATAAGTCGAAAATGCCTAGCTTGGATGTGAAACTCTGAAATGCAGAACGAGATAATGGCTTGGTGAGAAGATCGGCCAGTTGAGACGAGAAGCGAACAAATGGAGTACTCAACTCTTTGCAGAGCAGCAAATCACGTATAAAATGACAATCAACCTAAATATGTTTTGTACGCTCGTGAAACACAGGATTATTGGCAATAAAGATAGCAGCTTAATTGTCACAATACATTTCCATAGAAGCAAGAACTTATTTGGTTTCCTAATTTCATATTTTCCTATTTCCTAATTTCATAGTTTCCTATTTCCTAATTTGATGTAAACTTTCATGATAAATAATATTCAAGGGAGAAGAGAGAATTCAATTTCAATCTCTCCCTTTTTCTCAACTTGGTATCAGAGTGAGATGCCTTGTGAAGAGTGGGCAATTTCAATTCCAAGGAAGTAACGAAGTCGACCCAAATCCTTGGTATGAAATTGAATAGCAAGATACTGTTTCAAATCCACAATACCCATGATATCATCACCAGAAATAATAATGTCATCAACATAGACAATCAATATAATAGTGCCAGAAGATTTTCGTCATACAAAGACTGAATGATCAGCAATAGAACGAGTATACCCAATATAAAGGAGAGCAAAGCTGAAACGATCAAACCAAACCCTGGGAGATTGTTTTAGACCATATAAAGCATGCCGTAAGCGACACACAAGATGCTCACTACCAGGAATACTATAACCAGGAGGTTGATCCATATAGACTTCTTCATGTAGTCCTCCATGGAGGAATGCATTCTTAATATCAAGCTGATATAAAGGCCAAGAACGGCTTGCAGCAACAGCAAGAAGAATCCGAACTGAGTTCAGACGAGCAACAAGAGAGAAAGTCTCAAAATAGTCAATACCATACGTCTGAGTGTAATCTTTGGCAACCAACCGAGCTTTAAGACGCTCAACCGAACCATCTGGAAGATACTTAACAGTATAAACCCAGCGCCAACCTACAGTTCATTTGCCAATAGGTAAAGAGGTGAGTTCCCATGTCTGATTCTAATGAAAAGCATGCATTTCTTCATCCATTGCGTGTTTCCATCCCGGAATAGACAAGGCCTGTTGATAAGTAGAAGGAACAAAAACAAAAGACAAGGCACAAACAAAGGAAGACAAGGAAGAAGAAAGCCAACGGTAAGAGACAAAATTAGTAATAGGATGTTGAGTGCAAGTACGCTTACCTTTTCGTAAAGCAATGGGCAGGTCAAGGGAACGAGAATTATCTTCATCAGAATCAGGTACCTCAGACGAAGGAGTGTGATCTGTCGGCAAGGGAAGAATGACCCTTCTATCAGGATCACGTCGATAAACCTGTGGCAAAGGAGCAATGGCAAGAACAGAAGGTTCAGACTGAACTAATGGTTCTGAAGTTATGGAGGAATCGGTGGTAGGAGTGAGTGAGTTAGACTGGGATATGGGAACATAAGTGGAAGAAAAAGGGGCAGGAAGAGTAGGGGAGTGCGCCTCCTCACGAGAAGCAATAAGATCAGGAGATAAGAGGTCACCACTAGGAGAAAAGAAATGAGTAGATTCCAAAAAGGTGACATCGGCACTCACAAAGTAACGTCGGGAAAGAGGGTGATAACAACGATAACGTTTCTGAGTGCAGGAATATCCTAAGAAGATACACTTACGAGAATGAGGTGAAAGTTTGTCCTGATTAAGATCAAGTATATGAACAAAGGCAACACAACCAAAGGTACGGAGAGAAAGAGGAAAAGGTGACCTATTTGGATAAAGAAGAGAAAATGGAGACTTATTTAATAGTATCAGTGTAGGAACCCTATTAATTAGATAACAGGCAATGAGGATAGCATCTGCCCAAAAAGATTTAGGGGCATGCATGTGAAACATTAGGGTACGAGCAATATCTAGCAAATGACGGTTTTTGCATTCAACAATACCATTTTGTTGAGAGGTGCGAGGACAAGTAGTTTGGTGGATAATGCCCCTATCAGCACAAAAATTATGAACAACTGTCTGAATATATTCCAATGCATTATCAGAACGAAAGACTTTAATTCTTTTGTTGAATTAAGTAACAATTTAATTGTAAAAACGAGAAATAACAGAAGGTAAATCAAACCGTTGTTTAATTAAAAAAAGCCATGTCATTCAAGAAAAATCATCAACAAATATCATGAAATATGAAAAACCATTAACACTAGAAAAGCGGGCAAGGCCCCAAACATCTGTATGAACGATATCAAAAGGTTCAGACTCACGACTAATACTACGGCAAGGAAAAGAACTACGGTGATGCTTGCCAAGTTGACAAGCCTCACATTCAAGACTAGACACTGAACTAAAATTAGAAAAAAGCAGCTTCAAACGAGCTAAACATGGATGACCAAGACGAACATGCCATTGGAGAGGGGAGAAAGAAGTGTGGAGAGTTGTAGTAGTTAGCTGCTTTGGTGGACGATCACAATCGAGATAATAAAGATCATCCTTCTCATGCCCCAAACCAATCATCTTCTTCGTCATGAGGTCCTTAAAAATAGAAGAAGTAGGAAAGAAGGTTATGGAACAATTTAATAATTTGGTTAACTGACTGACAGAGAGTAAATTAAAGGGAAAGTGTGGTACATAAAGGCTAGAAGGGAGATTAAGGGACGATGAGGGATGAAGAGTCCCTCTACTAGACACAGGACGAGAAGAACCATCAGCTAACACAATACTATGATTAACACTACTGAGATTAGAGAATAAGGAGGAATTACTAGACATATGCAAGCTGGCTCCCGAATCGATGATCCAGGAGGGAAAAGAGGAGGCTACAAGAGCTGATTTACCTGAGTTAGCCAAAGTAGCAGTGGAAGATGAAGGATTAGAAGCACGCAAGGATTGAATGAGCTCTTGAAGTTGTTATGAGCTTAAAGTAATTGTCTCCTGAGAATCAGATGAGGTAGCCCCATTATCAAACGCTGGAAGTGACGAAGTAGCATGATCAGAGACATGGTGTGCATGTTCAGGCTTCCCATATTTCTTCCAACAGTAAGGCTCAATATGATTGGTACCACCGCAAAAATTACACTTGCGGTCACCTCGACCATTTGATGAACGTCCTCCACCACGAGTAATACGTCCACCACAGGTGCCACAGGAATTACCTTGGGAAGAACCTCCTCGATTATGTTGACTAATAAGTGCTGAAGAATCAATAGATGTCCCTGAACGATCATTACCAATGGATGGATGGCAACCCAATGATAACCTTTGTATACAGGCATAAGCACTAGCAGCAATAGGAAGAGTTTCACTCGATAGAATTTGATCTTTAAAGCCTCGAAATGCAGGATTAAGACCAGATAAAAAATTTGCAATCATGAATTCTTCCCAATACTTCCTTTATTGTGTTAAGTCTTCACTGAACGGTTTGTATTGTAATAACTGCTCCCATAAGCTCTTCAAGTGACTGTAGTAATCAGACAATAATCTCTTACCCTGTTTTGCAGAGAACATCTGCTCATACAACTCATAGACTCGAGAGATATTACTTTTCTGGGAATAAGATTCTGCAAGACAATCCTAGATCTTCTTAGAAGAGTCCCAAAACTCAACAGTGGTAGCAACTGAATCCTCCAGACTATGCCATAATAGTCCCATAACAATTGCATCCTCGCTCATCCAAACACGATACCAAAGATCAGTGGATGAAGGTGGCTCATCAGTAATATATTGTAACTTGTCCTTTCCTCGAAGGAAAGTCTTCACAGCATGTGCCCAACTCAAATAATTCTCACCATTTAATTTTTTCGGTGTAATAGAACGAGGAACGTCATCTGTCTTTAAGAATACAGATTCAGGCATGATTGGAGTAACATCTTCAGACTTTGACATGTTGAATAATAGTTAATAAATCTCCAACATAGCACAGTCATCAAAAAGAAACCAAACAAAAGGAAACCTCCGCAACCGTAAAACAACAATGGTTAATCAAACAAACAAATCAATGCCAATGGTAGCAACAAAAGAAAATAGAACAAACCAGAATGGCAGATCTGGTCTTGAACAAGAGAAAATCAGAAGAAAAACGGACGGCTGCGGAAGACAGAGACGAGGATGACCATGCTTATATCCAAATCAACAATCCATCAAGCCAAAGGGCAGCAAAAAGATCGCCTACCCTAGGCGAACTCCGACAAGGGTCGCCGGAAGCTTCCCAGAGGGAGACGCACTTGCACGCACCGACAGAAGCCCTGCGCGTGGGATTTGGACGTCTCGGAAGACCCGCACGTGGGGGCACGTGGATCACCAACCGGTGACGACTCCGGTGGGGCTGTGATCGTCGGCCACCGGCGATCCTTTTGGAGTGATCGAACTTCAATTCCGATAGCCGGAGAGCTGTCCGCCGGCGGTGAACAGTGCTGCTACAGTACTGCTAGGGTTTTTCTCTTCCTTTTTTTTTGTGTGGAACTAGAATATGCTCTGATACCAAGTTGAAAAAAAAGGAAAGATTGAAATTGAATTCTCTCCTCTCCCTTGAATATTATTTGTAATGAAAGTTTACATCAAATTAGGAAATAGGAAACTATGAAATTAGAAAACCAAATCAATCACGCATATATTCTAATACATATATTCTATATTCTAACAAGATGCAACCCCAACTTTCTCCATAATACAATTATTCCGAATCTTATCTTTTCTTGTATGTCCACTCATCCATCTCAACATTCTCAACTCTGCTACACCAATTCTTTGCTCTTGTTGTCCCTTCAGTACCCAGCACTCACTTCCATAAAGCATAGCTAGTCTTATAGCAGTTCGGTAAAACTTTCCTTTAAGTTTATTAGGTACCTTGCGATCACAAATGACTTCCGATGTATTTCTCCATTTTAACCACCCAACTTGTATCCTATGTACAATATCCCCACCAATTTCTCCGTCACTTTGTAAAATCGATCCAAGATATCGAAACCTTGACACTTTTGGTATGCTGTGCTCTCTAATTTTTACCTCCAAATTATTACTAGCTCGTCTCTTGTTAAACTTACATTCCATATACTCTGTCTTGCTCCTACTTAAATGGAAACCCTTTGATTCTAAGGTTTCTCTCCACACCTCAAGTTTAGCATTAACTTCCTCTCTCGACTCCTCTACTAAAACTATATCATCCGCTAAAAGTATACATTTAGGCACTGCCTCTTGGATATGTCTAGTAAGTACATCCAAAACTAAAGTGAAAATGTATGGGTTTACGGATGACCCTTGATGCAACCCTATCTTTATTGGAAAATCTTCAATCATACCTCCAGAAGTTCTAACACTTGTTGTTGCTCCCTCATACATATCCTTTATAGCACAAATATAAGCTATACGAACACCTTACTTTTCCAATACCTTCCATAAAACTTCTTGTGGCACCCGATCATAAGCCTTTTCTAAATCAATGAAAACCATGTGCAAGTCTATCTCTCTACTCCGGTACATTTCCATTAAACCTCGCAAAAAGTATATAGCCTCCGTTGTTGATCTTCCTGACATAAATCCAAATTGGTTTTCTGATATATGAGTCTCTTGTCTTAATCTGTACTCACTCTTTCCCAAAGTTTCATAGTGTGGCTCATAAGTTTGATCCCTCGGTAGTTTCCACAGTTCTAAATATCTCTTTTGTTCTCGTAGATAGGTATTAGAGTGCTCTTCCTCCATTCGTCTGGCATTCTCTTGGACCTTAAAATCTCATTAAACAACTTAGTGAGCCAACGAATACCTTACTCTCCTAACCTCTTCCACACTTCTATGGGTATGTTATCCAGACCTACAGCCTTATCATTGTCCATCTTCCTAAGTGCTTCTTTTACCTCTACTTACCGAATTCTCCGATAGAAAGCAAAGTTTTGTTCCTCCTTTTGAGTGTTGAGGCCTTCCATGTCTATACTCATCTGCCTGTCATTGAAAAGCTTGTAGAAATAACTCTTCCATCTTTCTTTGATATCTCTATCTATCACCAAGACTTTTCCTTCTTCATCTTTGATGCATTTCACTTGATCCAAATCTCTTGTTTTCCTTTCCCTACTTTTAGAAAGCTTATAGATCTGCCGTTTACCACTTTTTGTACCTAAAGCTTGGTAAAACCCCTCAAAAGTTTTAGATTAGCCTCACTCACTGTTTTCTTTGTCTCAGTTCTGGCCGCTCGATACTTTTCCCAATTTACCGTATTGTTACCAAGGTGTAAAGGTTTGAAACATTCTCTTTTAATTTTAATCTTCTCCTGAACACTTTCATTCCACCACCATGAATCTTTACCTTTAGGTCCAAATCCCTTTGATTCACCAAAAACTGCCTTGGCTACCTTCCAAATCCCGTTGGCCATTTCTTTCCACATATTATGGCACTCCCTTGTAGTTCCCAAACTCTTTCCTCCCTTAGCTTTCTCTAAAAAACCAAAAGTTTGTCATCCTTAAGTTGCCACCACTTGATCCCTAGGCTTATAACTTGAATACTTCTATGTTTCTGACTCTTGACCTGCACATCAAGAACCAAAACTCTATACTATGTGGTCAAGTTCTCTTCAGGTATGACTTTACAATCCTTACAAATCCTTCTGTCTGAATTTTTTACCAAAAAGAAATCTATTTGTGAACTTGAGACCCCACTCTTGTATGTAATTAGATGTTCTTCCCTCTTCTTACATACGCCATAGTAAAGCAGGAAAGAAATCCAGACAGCAAATAATATAAGCAGCAATCTCCCTCTGAAATGGTGAGATATAATAATAACAATAACAATAAAATAAAAAGGAAAGCAGGAAAGAAATCCAGACAGCAAATAATGTGAGCAGCAAACTTTCTCTGAAATTGTGAGATTTTCATGCTAATGTAAGGTTAATCTCCAACAGCCTCTCACATTAAAGCAGTAATATAGTGGCATGCCATCTTTTAAACAAAATTCTGCATCAACCCAAGACCTTCACCAAGCTGATTTGCAAATCTAGAGTTAAACACAATGCAACTTTCGAACCTAATATCGTAAGAACTCCCCCCCCCTTCCCCCTAAAAAAAAAATTCATCAACATATTCTACAAGTACATATTATCAAGATGCAAACCATAGGCCGATGGATTCCCAAATTAGCTATAATTTCAACACAGTGATAGTTGTCAAGACAAATATCAGATTACAATAAAAATTAGTAAAGGAAAAAAAATACCATGGAATGGTACATTTCTAATTTTATTATTAACATAAAATATCTAGCTCTTAGTAATGAAGATGCAAAGACCACTGAGAATAAGCTCCTACAAAACAAGCATGATACATATTTCTAACTTACCTCAGGCACAAACACACTGCCGGTAGTATTCTGTGCAATACCTTCAATAAGCAAAGATTTAACAATTGGAGGCAACATCGATCCATTATCTGGGGACCCAAATTTCCTCCCACCAATATGAGCCTCAACCACAGTCATCTGTAAAAGAAAAGAAACAAATGGATAATAAGCACAAAAGAAAAAAAAAAAAAAAAAAAACACCAACCACCCAATATATATATATATATATCTAGAGAGAGAGAGAGAGAGAGAGGGGAAACCCATAAATACCAACTCATACAACCCAGTTTTACTCTTACTCAACAAAAAACCCCAAAATAATAAATAACACAAAATGCAAAAAATATAAAATATTTTTAAATATTCATTTGACCCCAACTTCTAAGAACCAATGAGGCTCAGAAATAAACAATATCCAAATATAATCCAACTAGGCAGTAGCTACTCTTGCCAATGTTAAAGCACCAAAAGAATTCACTAAAGTAAATGATTAAACATTGCAAAGATCCTACTTCAAATGCATTCAGAAAATTTAAGCTAGAAAATGAAAATGTGAATTGCCCAAAGAATTTAAATATCGAACAGCAGATGTTTGCAATGTAACAGCATTGCAACCCACCTGATTCAATGTTAAGGTTCCGGTTTTGTCGCTGCAAATGGTAGTGGCAGAGCCCATTGTCTCACAAGCAGAAAGTCTCCTAACCTGCAGTCCAACATTTGAGAACCAATCAAATGATGTTCCTTCCTGCATGTATATGTGTAAATCAATATAATAAAAACAAGTCTGATGAAAAGATAAATCTTAGATGCCTTGTGTGTACATCAATATCATAAAACAAGTCTAAGAAAAGGATAAATCTTGCATACCAAGGCTTTGTCCGCCATCATTTTCCTCATTGTGTAGGCAAGCCTATGATACAGTATAGAACAAGGAAAATATAAGAGAACAAAACTAGCGCACTCTAAGATACTAGAAATTGTATTACATTTGAACTATATCGAAAAAACAAACTGCAATGAGCAGGAAATATGCAAAAAGAACTAATGACAGCACTGTATGGCAATAATAACATCCAACTTAAACATGGCACCTACCAAAAAAAAACTTGAACATGGCATGAGGACAAATGCAATTTAAAAGAAAACAGGGTGAATTAAAACTAGAAATCAACAAAATGATCTTCATTAGACTTCAAGATGAAAAAATTGAATAATTGATTTAAAAACACAAAAAAAAAAACTGCAACCCAACACCAATTTTACACAAACAACCCAAAGAACTGACAATACCTTGTTCAATTACTACAAGTAATATTGACCAAAGTAACATGAAACAGAAATAATAAGAAGCCTAAACTTACGTTAAGGTAACAGCTAAGGGAAGCCCTTCAGGCACTGCAACAACCACGATAGTGACCTAAATATTCATCAGGCATTAGTGAAATACACAAAACCCTTGTATATAAATAAGCATATACCAACTGTGCGTGTAAGATGGCACATACTGCAACAGTGAAAATCTTAATAACTCCGTCTATGGCAGTGCTAAACTTAGTTTTGCCAGGAGTGAATTGCCTGTTTCCAGCTGCATCTTCAGAATGTCCAGTAAAGTATCTGGGGATACTCAAATTATAAGTTTCACCAATTGAGAATTATGTATTAGAGAGAGAGAAAGAGAGAGGGGGGTGTCAAACTAAGAATTACTTGATCAAAAGGACAACAAGAACAACAACAGCTACTGAGAGTCCAACAAACCCAATCAAGGTTGCAACCCCATTTAACCGTACCTATACAAGTCATTTGAAGTTACAAAGGAAGCATAAAACAAAACTACTGTCTGTAACTACGACAGAAATAAGGTTTAAAAACAAACTAACTTGCAAAGGCGTTTCTTCACCAGTATCTTCTGAAATACTTGCCATTAGCAATCCCCACTCTGTATTAATACCAACGCTGGTAACCTTTTTTTTTTTGAAAGAAAAAAGAAAAAGAAAAAAAGAAAAGAAAAAAATTCTGTTAGTAAGGTAAGCCAACCAAGGATAAACAAGCGACACGAGTTAGATACTGGAAGAAGGTGAAACTGGATGTGTGGGTTTACATATACGTACACACACACACACACAATAAGAGAGAGAGAGAGAGAGAGAGTGAGAGAGAGAGAGTTACTTCAAATATCAGAAGTTCAGATCATTTAAAACAAAAAGGACAAAGAAGAAAGAAAAATTATGAATCATTAAACACTTGTGCTAAAGTTAACCACGATCACAATATTTACACAAAAAAGGATAAATAAAAAGCCTATTATTAATTACTTGACCATACAATAGCCTATTTCAGATATGCCCTACATGTAATTTCGTATACTAAGCAACACCGACACCAACACGCCACGCCAATTTTAAAACCTGATAATGAATTTTAAAGCATATCATTTGTAGGGACACGTTAACAAGTAAATATACTATACACACCCACATATGCATAAAAAACAAAGTATGTATTCATTTTAAACTATAAATTCTTATCTTTTATTATATCTGCTTTAGAAAATTCTAATCAATAAACATATTAGAAATTCAAAATTTTAATATATAAATTGATGTTATATTCATCTTATTATTGATTCCAAATTTGTTCTTCAAAATTACAATGTCCTTTATGTGTACTGTCTAATAAGAGAAGGTAAGGTATCATTGTACTACAGCTACATGATTCTTTTAACCCTATAAAAATAACCCAACAACTCAAAAAAATGCCATTGCCACCCCATATAGTCTCGGTGCCTTTGTCCCCCATTTAGAGAATTTAATGTCAAGTACACTTCTTCTTCCATGAAATCCCATTCCAACTTTACATTCTCAAGTCCAGCAATAAAAGAAAAACTCATACCATCCAACCAAGATAATTTGTCAATAATTCCAATTAAATCTTCTTGTTCCTAGACATTCCATAGGCATAAATTGTTATTCCCTTCTCTCATGGAAAAAGGTTTAGCTTATTCCAAGTCACAACATAAAAAATCTTTTTCAATAGCATTCTTTGATTCTAGACTAAGATTAGTTTTAATTTTTAAATTAAATTCATTTAAATTTCTATCTATATAATATTATATATTTATATTTATTTCTATTGATCATTTATCTATATAAATAAAAGAAACAGAAGATTGATTTATCTATTTAGATGCATATCTATCATATTGTGGCTTCATGTACCAAAAGTTTTCCTATCATTCCCTTCAATATTTTTGCTCTAACAATATACTAGATAATGGATGCGAGAAAGAGAATTGCATTTCAAATCTCCTTTTTTTCCCTTGTTAAAAAAAAAGGAAAAAAAAAAAAAGCGCCTTTGAACAACTTGCTTCTAATCTCAATAAAGCTACTCAAAATCAATTGGCAAGATGTTATAGAACTCCACAATGCTATCCCTGACATGCTCTTCCTGTTTTATCTACCTGTCATCAACAAGTCTATCAGTTAGATCAATCTTCCTATGTGAATTTGCCAGCTGATGAAAGAATTTAATGTTTCTATCCCCTTCTTCCAACAATGATGAAACCATTACACAAGGTTATGTTGAATGTATATCGTCGAACCAAAATACAGGACTTTCCCAACACTTCGGCTCCATTTATTTCACAGGGAAACCATGAGTTCTCCAGCCTTCAATATCTGGGGAAATCAAGATCGAGCATCAGCTTCTATTAATCAACTTTCAATAGTTAGCCATCAGTCATCAATTTACTTTATTCTGATCTTTGATGTAAGCAGGAGAGACCTAATGAGGTGGAAAGAGGAGATCTAGTACTCGAAAACTATCCAAAACAGTAAAAGGTAAGAGGATGCTGTAAGCAGGGGAGACCTAATGAGACGGAAAGGGGGGATCTGATCTACGAAAATCTACCTTGGGGAAGTCACCTGAGATCTAAGTCAAACACAAATTTAACGCACACTTAACAGTTCACGGTTGACATTTCTCACCTAATTTCAACAATTTGCATTCATATCATTTTTGAATAATTTAACAGTACAATTTCAATCTATTCGCAAAACAATACCAATACTACAATACAGTTGGAGTATCAAATGGTGAGCAACAAGTATAACAAAATTTACCAGCATGGTACCATAACCATCAGCTACTTTGCATCCAGACATCAGAAATGGAGCTTTCTGGCTCTTATTAACCTGCCAAAAAAGAGAACATGCTACTGAATTTGGAAAATAAAAAAATAGGCCAATCACATAGGATAACAAAATAGATGAGCTAGCTTACCAAATTGCTCTCCCCTGTCATGCTAGATTCATCAATTGCAAGAGAGTGACCAGACACCAAGATTCCATCAGCCGGGACCTGAGACAAGATTTGAAAAGTGGAAGTCAATAGAGGCATCAAAAATTTAACTTTGCAATCACAACCATAAGAAATTAATACCATTCACCTGATCTCCAATTTCAAGAGGTATAATGTCACCAACAACAATATCAAAAATTGATATCACCAATCTTCTACCACCTCTAATTACCTGTTACATGCTTGTTCAATTGAGGGGGGCGAATAAACACATGTACATGCACAACACAAGCACATGCACACACACAACATAGGTAAGTAATAGCATTTCTGAAAAGACGAACCTCCAAATGTATATTCTGCTTCTCCTCATTCAAATTTTGGAACTGAAGGGATTGCTTGTAGTCACTAATAGCTGCAAAAATGTTGGGGGGAAAAAACAATTGCAGGAAAAAGAGGGGCAAATGTCAAAGACAACATAAAAGTCTTCAGTGTGGTAAACAAGTAGTGCAAGTTTGCTGCGAAAGCCTAAAGTTAACATTTCCGAAGTAAATTTGTAAAACATAGCATGATATATACATTCAGTGAGCCTGATAAACAATGTAAAACAGATATATACATTCCGTATGCCCAACAAACCATCATCAACGAGCTGATTGTCTGAAAATAGAACCACAGTAAATATGTCAAAACGAAGGACAAATTATGATCGATCGAATATGAATCTGACTGTTTTAGGTTATGCATCTACCATTTACCCTTGCTGCATCAATAATTAAAATATTAAGGCTTGAATTGTCAATCTTTTGGGTTGTCCCTTTGCCCTTTGATCCACACAACTCACGAAAGTGAAAACTCGGCATTGGTTGCTGGGTGTCTGCACAATCATCTTCAATGTTGATAATAAAAATCAATCCTTGCAGCTCAAAAACTGCATCATCAACAACGCTTTTTAACTACATATTTTCTCTATCTTATCCTCCATTTACTTTGTCATGATTTAGCGATGAAAGGAACTTGCAATTGTTTGCAATCCATTAGATTCTCCAGCCTTTATTTTTTTCCTGGAGGAACATCTTTTGTGTTGATCAAAAGAGAGTTTTTCTAGCAGAGAACATTTTACCTCAGCTCAACTGCTATTGATTGCATCACCAAGCAGTATATTGAAAACAAGCATTGGTTAGGAATGTGATCCCTATTGGTCAGACAGCTACCAACTTTCGGAGAGAGAACAATCATTTTTAGGGTGGAAAATAGCATTAACCTTATACAGCAGCTAGACCACTTCAACTGCATTTCTGTTGCCTTTCATCCAGATATCATCGAACTATATTAAAGAAAGTACTTCCGGAACGCTTTCAAGTTAGAATTTCGAAGTTCCCTTGGCATGCCTTAAAGCATTATGCCTCATAACAACTATCTAGAGCCAATAAGATACTGTGGAGACACCTTTGGTAAGCAAAGTTGATTCTTGTCGAACAAATGCCTATGCAAAATATGAAATCATATCGTGGACCGCTGCTAGAGACAGCAGGCAAAATGGTGTTATGTAGTTCTTGAATCAACACTATCATGAGAATGTTCTAAATTCTCAAATCCAAAATAAGTAGTAAACTTGTCCACAAATAGAAAATTCTTTACCTCCCGCACAAGAACTTTTCCCTGAAGGCTCTTGCTGGATTCTTCAAATTGAAGGCTGAATCCAGGAGATAAGTATTCCAATCAGCTGGTTGGGTGAAGCCTTTGGATAGTACTCAGCAACATTTCTTCTCAGATCAACATCCTTCTAGAATCCCTGTTAGCTCTATCATGTGTATGTTTATTTTTATTTTTTTATGTCCAGTTACAACTTATGGGGTAGTGGGGATGTACGAATCGAACCCCCATGGAATGGGCTAGGCTGGCAAGTGTATTCCAACTTAGTCTAGGTGCCTGCTTTCACAGATGGATTTCATTAGGCTCAATCTTCTTAAATATGCAAAAATTAACTTCTTTTCCATCTTCCTGTGCCACCATCAATGGAGTTGAAGATAAGAACAGTGTCAGCACAGTAATGTTCTTCCAATTATTCATCATTAAACTTGTTCTCAAGCTCTGGATGGCCAAACCAATGATCAGCGTTTCATTGAACTGACTTTGTTTTCTATTCATCCATCGATTTGAATCACATTTGGAAAAGTAATCATCCTCCAAACCTAGTTTTATAAAAATAGCAACAAAGCTATTTCATACCTGAAATTGTTGGGCTTGTCCTTTCACTGCCCAGATGTCACATATCACTGCAAAACAATTTTGCACTTTTCTATTCTTGTTTCCTTGGTATTAATAAGGACGGTTGCATGATAATGCTAGTATTCTTCCTGCTCTCCATTCATTCTTTTAGCATAATCAGACCTTTTTTTGATAATTAACATCATCATGTCTTTGTTGACTGGTTCACTACGGCAGTGCAGATACTAGCTTGGATGGACAATAGCCAAAACATCACAACTAACCAACTGAGGGAGTCCCACGAGCCTGGCATGCTGTAAATTTTTGGGCTCCTTCCCTTTTCAGTTAATACGGAACCACACTAGGATTTTGCTGAATGTGATACTATATTATTAATTACTTTATCCAAAAGGGTACAACTCACAATGTGAGAGAGGATCCCATTTGTACGAAGAAAATATGCTTCCATCTTTAGCTCATACCTACCCAAAAGGTTAGAGATTGTTTTTTTTTTTTTTTTTTTTTTTTTTTTTTTTTTTATGGGTAAAAGTTTAGAGATTGTTGACCAATCAAATTAAGCAGGACCTCTCCACTTGTGTCACCATAAGCGTGCTAGAGTTTTCCGTTTGCAAAGTGAACCCTTAAAATGATACAAAACCACCAAAATAATTTCTCTACGCGCATGATCCACTTGTCAAATTACCAAAAGCAATAATCAAACTTTTCAAGGCATGCCTTACTCTTATAATCAAACATGGTTCAAAGTCGCGTTCGCGGCTATCGTATCGGCTTGAAAATTTTTGATGTGGTGGTGGTGTCGCATCGCAATATCGGGCGATACGCAATATTTTGTTTTTTAGTTTAAAAAGATCAAAAAATATATATATATATATATTATTACATGACCAAAAATAAGTAACTCTTTTACTAAACATTGGTTAACTACTTATAACATACGAATGAGCTAATTTGACACCAACAACATTATTGATAAACCATAATTGCTACTAATTTTTTTTACCTTATTGAAATGTTTCACTTTATTTAATTTTTTAAATTAAAAAAACTATATTTTAATAATTTGTTTTATAAAAATACTATTATAAAATTATTGAATAATGGTTAAATGTGTTTAATACAAAAAAATATATAATATTTATTGAACCTCTTTAAACTATGATCCATTCAAAAAATTGTTGTGTTCAATACTAAAAAATTTATTATAAATAATATGATTCATAGTGATTTCTATTTTATTTTTCATATATGTTCATCCATTCAAAAATTAAAAGTGAAATCTAAATAAACGGCCCAACATTCACCAAATCGTCGAGAAATCGCCGAGAAATCGTTTGTTTCACCAATTTCTCGCCACGACAGTTAATCATCTCAGTTTATCGCCGAGATATCAGTTTGTCTCGGCCGCAACAGAGCGAGAAGACTATCGGTGGTGCATTTCTTTGATGCGGGCTAAGATCTTATCACGCCGTCTATCGATTCCAATACGTCTCGGACATACTTTGAACCATGTAATCAAATGAGCCAAAACTATATAGATTCCTCTCCCATGTTGTGCAAGAATTTCTAATTGCCTCCATTCCTTTTTTGTTGCCTAGGCCCTTCAAGAGTTCCTATTATCTTAACACACCCTTACTGAGTTTATCAATTGCGTCTTGATGTTACTAGGATTGCAGAATTCCCCCTTGAAATAATCTTCTTGAACCCCTGGCAGCATAAACATTACGAGTATTTAAGTCACACAAAATTCCCAACAAGGAACTTCTGCTTTGATGCTCAAATTGATGTAGGAAAAAGCCCTAGTAAAGACTGCCTAAAATGAAGTGTTATGGACGGGAGCTCCAATTAATAGAGTTTTTGTTAATAGGATAAAATTACAATTAGAGGCCAGATTCTGACTTGAATTGGTCAAGGCGAAAGGCTATTGTAGCCTGAAAATTAATCAAAAGTGCGCAATCCTCTAGACAAGACATATGTTATCAATACTATTATAACAAGGGAAGACTCCTTGTATTTGATGAAGCCTTAAACTTGGTAAGACTTGGTGAAATGTTTTTGTTTCCTTATATAACCCTAAACTACCCATAACTAACCACAATTTTAATAAATGTGCAAATAATTTTTCAAAAACTATTTACTATTTAGGTAAGTTTAGATTTAAACTCTCTTACACTCTCGCCTACAATTACAACAATTGTGTAAAGGTTTTGTAGCTAAAAAAGGAAAGGGTTATAATCATTCGCATCAAGCATGGATCCACGTGTAGCATTGCAATTTTGGAAGATGAATTAATGATTAGAATTTTGGATCAAGGGCTATAGCTTGGTCCTTTGAGATAAAGCTTGAGGCTGTAGAATGACTGGTTTCGGCTCAACGGTGTTACAGGAAGTCAAGATGAAGATGAAGACGACAACATAGAAAACTAAGAAATTGTGAGTCTCAACTACAGCACCTCAATGGAGTCTCATTATTGTAAAAAAGCAAAGATTGGCAAAAACAATTCATTAATTACAGATGAGAATCAGAACAAATAATTTAGAGGAAAAACTGTCATTAATTCACTTCCCTGCTCTATTATATTTATAATACAAAGAGATTGAGTCCAAATACAAAAAGGAAACAATTAGATAATTCCCAAATCCAGAGTTGTTTGGTCAGTTTTCCATTTGGAAGTAGTTGCATCTTAAGATTATGAAATCTTTGTTCGGTAAGACTCATTTTTTAGTAAGACAACCATTTTGATAGTTTATAAAAGCAAGTCTTTTGTAATTGTTGAGATATTTGAAAGATATTCATAATTAGGATTAAAATTTATACCAACATATCCCAAGTTATAAAGGATTTTCATTTTTTTTTCTCATTTTCCCTGATGAGAATGTGTTGGAGCCAAGTGGAATGGCATAATCCAAGAAAAGAATTCCTTCAAGTTATATGAGACTACTTGGAGGAGCTATGGTGGGGCCCATGTGGATTTTCTCCCTTCCAAGCATACCCTATCAGCAAACTAATCCCCTTCACTGTCATATGAACCAATGCGTCATCATCAATCATTTTAGGAGCTCTGTATGAAGTGATGTTTCATACAAGATGCAGGGCAAAAGAATAAAACCACATAATTCCTACCATAAATATAAAAACAAAGGGCAATGTTATTCAACTAGAATTTTTTTTTTATTAAAAAAATAAATAAATATTATCACCAACACCAATTAGAACTTCAGAAACTGCATATTCAATAATTATGAAGCTACTCATTTAATCCATTATCAACAATCCCGCGACTAATAGAAGGCATCATCATGTCACAAGAAAAAAAGAATCCATACAACTATATATATTTTATCCTGGATTTGGATACGAGTCTACAAGTCAGAACCATCAATTTTCTGATTCAAGGACATGGAGACAGAAAATATTTATACATTTAATAAAATTATTTAATTTTATAAGATAATATGATATTCACAAGGTGCCATTAGAGTATTTCATAATTATGTGCTAAACTGAATGTTAAATGTTTGTGTGGATGTCTAACTATAAATAAGAGAAATATATCACAGCCTTTATCAAGTGTCCTTGTCCAAGTTTCAAGTATCCGATAAGGATACATTATAAATTCAGAAGAGTAAGTGTAACATAGACCCTGTATAATACATCAATAAAATTAAATCCAATACCTGTAACAACTATGACAACTAGAACAACCAATGCAATGCTCCCCCCATCATACCATCCTTCTTTAATACCCTATAAATTAAAAGCTAAATCAGCAATATGCATTTAAACAGATAATACATATGCAAATATGTGTGTAATATTCTCAAAAGTTCAAAATAACAATAATAATAATCATGCCCCCATAATAATAGAAGACAAACAATAATATATCAAACAAGAATATATGATCAGAAAGCAGTTTACACTGAGTGTTTACCAACCTACAAATAATAAATTGCCTTAAGGTTTCAAGAATCTAAGAGTTCCCAAGTACAATCCTTCATTGCTCCCTCCATACAAGAAAGCATATAATTAAATTTAAACCATTGCATTGGAACATTGAATTTTCAACATGTAGGTTATGTAATATATCTGATTTGATAAAAACACATAGCACCATAAAAAAGAGGAAACATCCACAACAACGACTCTGACCATTAAAAAATTATATAAGATTAAAATTTAGCCTTTTTTGTAACCAAACACAGCCTAAATTCTTTTTAGTATCACTCGTCTCTTTAAAGGCTACATATCTTATGGCAGTATCTTGTAAAAGGTTACACACTTCATGATCTGGCAAGACAACTCAATTAGGTATGACTATTGGAACTAGTTGCTAAAAAGAGAACATGGCCCCAAAGCATCGTGAGACCAAACATTTTTTTCAACAAATGGATGTACAATTACTAATGCGGAAATAAAACCAAATAATAGAACCAGAAAACTAAATGCTTTAAAACATGGGATTACTCCAAACAGAATGTAAAAGAACAAATTACTGATTCACATAGTTTAGTGTCTTGAAATTATCTAATAAGACACTTGATGATACCAAACTAAATGTGTGACTCTATAAAATTTTTAGTTATTGAACAGCACATTAAGTAGCAATTATAAACATTCTTTGTTGAAACATCCTTAACATACAACTAATGAAATTTTGACATGGACTAAGGGCAACATCATCAGAAGCAATATGAAGGACGGGTAAGATAGGAACAAAAAATTAGTTCATCCTTCAGTAATTCAACATTTGGAAAGAAAAATTAAGTGAAAAGATCAAATTAATTTCACTTTTTTAACTGGGTTACAAAATTATAACAAAATAATAGAAGTTTGTGAATATTTTCTAATGTTTACTTGATTACGGAAAAAATAACACGAACTGTTACTTGAATATTTAGTTGTACCAGAGGAGGGAGCCAGATTTATACAATTTTTTTAACTATCTTAAGCATATAGAAATTTCCTAGTGCAAGGAGTTGGTGAGTCTTTTGTAGATGTGCAGCATCACCTCGATGCTTTTTAATACAAAATATTTTTACTTATCAGAAAAAAGACCTGCTGCAAACATAGACTAAACGTATCAAGCTTTCCCATTGTTACATAATTGAAAATGTAACTACCAAAAAATTTATTTATTTTTTTAATAAAACATCTATTCTAGTAAGATAATTTACCCCAACCCCCCCAAAAAAACCCACAAAAAAAAAATGTTTGGCAAGCCTGTTTTAGTCTTTGTTGCCAAAAAAATGAAATTTTGTTTAAAAAATTAGAACCACAATGTAAACAGAAAAATCATGTTTTCACATTTTTTTTCCCTTCCATAAACACTTTGTCAATTTTAGTCCATAAAAATAAAACTTAAATCAATTTTCACTGCATCCTATTAAAACATTTATTTTATTAAAATATTTTATTAAATTAAAATAATTTTGTAATAAATAACAATATGTTTTTTTTTTTTTGGTAAGTAATAAAAATATGTTATTACATATTAAAATGATATATTTTATTGAATTATTTAATTACATTAAATTTTAAAATAATAATTTATTAATAAATGAGGTTCTTATTAATATACTTTGTTAAAATTAGTTATTATTAAAAATAAATATTTAATAAAATTAAATTATTTAATTAATTAAATGTATTTTATAAACATAATTTATCAAATTAAAATAAAATTTTATAAAAAAATAATTATTATATTAAGATAAAGTTAATTAATGTAAAGGCAGTCTTTATAGTTGCTAAATTTTCCATGGCAGAGATTAAAGGATGACAGTCTTATGCATATAGATATGTACCTGAACAAGATAGGATGGTTAAAGCAACTGCAGCTTAAGATCTTTTTCTAATCTCATCCTCAAATGGCTTAAATGACTTGCTATTAAGAAATAAAAAGGCTGACAAGATTCAAGATGTTCATGACATTAATATGGATTGAAGAAACAATTGACCATCTAGTTTTATTTGTACAACTAGCCATGACTAATAGACCATTAAGCCAAAAAATCTACTTAGTTGTTAAATCTAAATCCAGTACTTACAATCCATTTTAGCAAAATATATCCCAACCGTGTAGAAAATCCAGTGGAGGTCACTTGTTACAACTTTGGTGTAGAATCTTAATGGATCTTAAATCCTGATCCCAATCCAACTTTTAATATATTTTTTTTTTTTGGTAAGTAACTTTTAATATTTGTTTTCCGTGATTCGAATAGATTTTATATAAAACTTCTTCAAGTTTTTTTAATTCCTGAATCTCATATCCTTCAACTGGATCCTGTAAATACTTCCAACAATCCAAGATAGGATTCTGATTTTGACAACAATAACAGTCCACTGGTGAATTCCTTATTAAACACAAAAATAAATAAAAGAAGAAAAGATACAACTAAAATACCATGGAAAAAAAGTTGGCCGTAGCAGAAAACTAGTATATAATAGCAGCAATTGTCAAATCTGTACAAGACAAGGTAATATAATAAACCAAAATATATTTTCAATAAAGCATTCAATAGATTCAGTTTAACAGCACCCTGAAATGATCAACAACAAAATCCCCCAATCAAAAAACAATGCCAAGTATTAAAGGTTAATTAATTCATTCTGTATTGCATTGTTAGAAAATCTAAAACATCCTGATCCAGCACATTTATCTGGCAAACATTTTTGCAGGAACTGCACTCTTATTCTCCCAACAAATTTATTACGCAGTAATTGCATCCCATCTGTCAACCTCAAGTTGTAAACCTAGTTTAAACAACCAAGCATGGGTATCATTCAAATCAGTCACTGTTCTCTACAACTACGCAGTTAATTAGAGGAGAAGACAGAGTTCTATGTGTTCAACATCGCTTTAAACACAACCTTACCCTTGTGTATTGGCTTTCTTTGAGACTTAAAAAAAAAAAAAATTAAAATCTGTTGCTTTTCCACATAATACTGAGATGCTTTCTTCTTTGAACAAATACGAATGTGTCCATATACCCAATCCCTCGGTACACGTTTATACTTCGAGGATGAATAAACAGAATTATACGATCTCCACACAATAATTAGCTACATGTCTTCAGGTTTCATTAGACTTCGAAATTAGATAGTCTAGTTAAACTTCTGATCTGCACAGAAAGTAATATGTCTATTTATCAATGATTAAATATTACGAGCACAGAACTCTCGAGTCGATAAAATATTCTGCTACATTTCATAATCCTGAAATCAACTAGCAAATGAACAAATTTCACTGTATGCTCACCTCTGATTTTATACCTAGCCCCAAAGAAGCAGCTGCAGCTGCCATCAAGATGATCAGGGTTTTATCGTGGCACGCATCCCAGACAAAGTTCTGCAATGCATAAAACACAATATAGCAGCTACTCTTTTTATCAACAAACACCTCCCCCAAAAAATAAATAAATAAATAATGCATTTTTTAAATTAAAATTCTTGCAACATATACCCAAAACCTCCGTCCTTTTTTTCGAGGATACGTGTTTGATCCAAATGCATTCCTTCGCTTCAATAAATCATCATCATCTCCATGTATTCCCTTCTCCACATTTGTTTTTAAGATATCAGCCAATCCATTAACCTGAATTATAAGCATAAACATTCAAATAAAAATAAAAAATGAGTATTAGCTGATAACTAAAACTAATAAAATAGTAAAAGATGAGCTGCAAATGGACTTGCCCCTCCAAATTGCTCCATAGCAGACAAATCATGGTCCCTTGTAATTGAAGCAAGCTGCTCTTGGTCGATGCCATAGTCACCAGGTGAAGCTATGGATAATTTTGGTGTCCCCCGCACTATTAGCAACAAATAAAGTCAGCAAGCTGCTCTTGGTCGATGCCATAGTCACCAGGTAAAGTTACGGGTAATTTTGGGGTCCCCCGTACTATTAGCAACAAATAAAGTCAACATAGGCATGTAATGATTGCAGCTTTAATAACCACAAGGAAACATCGTTGGAACATATATAATGAAAAACTTAAAAAGACATTCTGAGACAATAAATTGCAATGGAACTATCTTGTTAAATCCCCCCCCCCCCAAAAAAAAAAAGTATTCAACTTAAAAACCACTAGACTAAAAATGACTAGACCAACAAACAAACAGTCCTAAGCCTCCCTCCAAACACACAAACACACACACACAAATATATACAAGCAAAAAAAAAAAAAAGTGAATGCAATAATGCACAAGTAAACATCGGAAAGCAGTTAAAATAATAATATGATGATGAAGAGATTACATATTGAACTTTTCTGGATCACATATCAAGAACACAGTTTGAATCTGCATGCATACAGAGTTGCATAACCTTCAAGTGATGGATTACTAGGAGATCAAATATTAAGAATGATAACAACACAACAATAGAATGAATGCCACGTGGGTAAAATGTGCTTTTTTTTTTTTTTCATTAGCTAATAAAGATTGTATTAAAAAAATACATCAAGGGGATGCTAGTATGCTACCCTAGTACAACAAGACTGGCTAAGGCAGTCACACTAAATCCAAGATCTATGAGAAGTGCAAAGAATCATGCAAATCCAGGCCTCTGAGTCAAGCTACGTCCATGTGCTCTATGACAAGCAACAAAAATTGTATATCTACTTGTCTCTGTTAGAATAAAAGAAGGAGAAAAGAATTATGTATTAATATTGATGATTGTGTGTGTGAATACAAGGTTACAAAGTCCCTTATATAAGAGGACAATAATCCTAATCCTGATAGGAGATAGTAATCTTAATTATGATAGGATATACAAAATAAGGAATAAGATAGTAATCCTAATTATGATAGGATATACAAAATAAGGAAGGCATAAATTAAGGAATACTAATTATATTTATTACTAAATCTAACACCCCCCTCAAACTCAAGGTGGTGGAGCAGAGACCAACTTGAGTTTGGTGACGAGGGCATCAAACCGGCCAGGCAGAATAGACTTGGTGAAGATATCAGCTATTTGATCAGTTGAAGAAACAGGATCATCAGACAGGGACTCCACGGGATAGACTGTAGCAGGTGACAACTTCATTAGGGCGATCACCAGGAACATCAACAGTTTCAGGAACAGGAGATGGAACCACAGCAGGAACATCTACATCCTCAGGAAACAGTTCAACAGAAGAATCAGTGAAGTAAAGAGAGGTAAGATTGTGAAAGGTTGAAGAAGCACGGAAGCGCGTTGAAAGAGACGCGGAGAAGCGCGTTGAAAGAGGCGCGGAGGAACGCGTTGAGAGGTTGCAGAGGCACAGAGGCGCGTTGAAGAAGGCGTAGAGAGGCGCGTTGTGAAAGATTGAAGGCGCACGAAAGCGCGTTGAAAGAGACGTGGAGAAGCGCGTTGAAAGAGATGTGAAAAACGCGTTGAGAGGTTAAAGGCGCACCGAGGCGCGTTAAAAGAGACGCTGAGAAGCGCGTTGTGAAAGGTTGAAGACGCACGGAGAAGCGCGTTGAAGGAAGCTCAGAGAAGCGCGTTGAGAGGCTGAAGGCGCACGGAGGCGTGTTAAAGGCGCATGAAAGCGCGTTGAAGGCACATGGAAGTGCGTTAAAGGGGGCGCAGAGGAGCGCGTTGAAGGTTGAAGGCATATAAAAGCGCGTTGAAGGATGCGCGAAGGCAAAGGTGACGCCAGGAAAGGCAACATTGGCGTCCAAAGATGTGGTTGTTGGATGCCTAGTCTACCCAGGATCAAAAACTTTAAGCTCTGATACCATGTTAGAATAAAAGAAGGAGAAAAGAATTATGTATTAATATTGATGATTGTGTGTGTGAATACAAGGTTACAAAGTCCCTTATATAAGAGGACAATAATCCTAATCCTGATAGGAGATAGTAATCCTAATTATGATAGGATATACAAAATAACGAAGGCATAAATTAAGGAATACTAATTATATTTATTACTAAATCTAACAGTCTCTAATCTCGTACAGCCAGCTATACAAAAGCAACAAAAAGATGCTTTTCACCCTACACAACAAATCCTCTATCTTAAAATTTTCTTTTGTATCTCTCAGCCCATGCCACGAGAATGACAAAAAAATATTGAAGTGTGATCAGAGTATAATAAAAACAGCAAATTAAGTGAATGATAACAATATCAGTCTGTGCTTACCTGACATGATAAGGATAGGGATAAATCCAACATCAGGAAATATACTCCATTTATCTTTAGTTAAACCTAATGCAATGAAATAAAGAAACAAAATTACCTTTTTCTTCTTTCCCAGCCTCTTTGAAAAGGTAGGCTGCCTAATAGATCAACAGACAAACTAGATCAGTACATAGATTTTTTTCGTGGGTAATCAGGAATAGATTTTTTTCATGGGTAACCAGGAAATAGATTAAAAGTAGCTTCGAAGAAATTTGTGAGATTGGGATAACATTACTCGTATGACTTGGGCATGCATTCTAATCTTTCTCATAGTTTGTTTCTTCTCTTCTTCCTTTTTCAAATCCAAAGTGTACCGAAATCGACGAGAAGCATTCAACACAAGTGCCGCTTGCTAAGAAATTCAGGATCCAATTAGTCCAAAAATTACTGTTGTCTTCAATCAAAGACCAAATCGATAAAGTAAGATGGAAAATGTTAAGCTGCCATGTATATGCAAGATATATGAGCTCACAATTAGGTTTCACCTTACTGGCAGAATACAGTTAAACTGGCAGAATACAGTTAAACTATCAGGTCTTAAAGTTAAGCCCATTATCAATGACATTAAGTATATATATATATATATGAGCCTAAACCTATCTTACTACTAGGGATTAGAGAGCAAAGAAGTAAAATGTTTTACACAAATGACAAGTTATTGAGTTATCATAGAAAATAAAACCCAATATTAAATAGTTACTGAGCAATTTATAAAAAATGAGTAATTTGCCGACTCATGTAGCATGCATAACGAGGAACAATTGTGTACTGCAGAATTAGTTTTCCATGAATTTTATTTTGTCAAAATTGCGATTCAGTCTCTCTGGCAGGAAATACTGGGAGCTATTTAGCATCTAAAAGTGCTCCATCTAACACTTCTGTCAAAAATTTTCCAAATCTCTCAACCAAAACAAAGGTGTTTTGCAGAATACAACTATTTACAAACTCTTCTCAAACTTGGTGCAGTTTCCACCCAAGAAAACTGCAAGCATGGTAGGCAATTACTCCCACCAAAATTCTAATCCTTGAAAATCATGGGCACTTCACCAATAACCACCAGGAAAAAGAAAAAAATTAAAACCCAAAATCTAGTGTCCACTTCGAAGCAACCCCAAATCAAATTGTTTGCACAAAATTAAAGAACAGAAAGAACCGAAAGTGAACGATGAACGGAAATGTATTTATAAAATATATTGGAAACCAGAGTAGTTGGTTTATTTTTAGCTAATTAGTGTTTGGGAAGGAAAAAAATATGACTTTTTTTAGGTGAATTTTAAATTTTAATTAATTTGACACTTTTGCCTTTGAAAATTTAAAAAAATACTAAAATGTAAGAGCTACTAATTAGCAGTTACCAGCTTTAGATACCAAACAAAGCCTTATAATGTTAGACTAAATCCAATTAATTAAATATGTGACTCAATTAATTTAGATCCATTGGCTCCAAAACTAATAGATCTGGATTCGGATGATCTATCAGACTCTTTATTTTTAAAAATAAAATATTTAAAAAAAAATAAAAATTTTAAAAATATTTAAAAATAAAAAAAATTTACGTGAAATAAAATCAGTCATTTTAACTATTTTACTCTAATATATATACATATATATATATATATATATATATATGTAGCATACATAAATAATTACATATACAATTGAGTGGAGATACTGACACTCTTTCAAAAACTTCCCCCCTCATAATTTTTTTTCTTTACAAAATTACAAAACTATCCTTATAATTAATGGATGGCAATTAATACAGAACACATCAAATATCATAATTACTCTCCCTTTCTATTTATTATTATAAAATTAAGGTACTTCATTTTTTTAATTACATCTCTCATAATCTCATGTATATTATCACTCGTATATATCTTTCTTTAATTCATTAAATCTTAAACGAAATATCATGAAAAAAAATTTTGTTGAAGCGGAGTTTTTGAATGCGATTAATTTTTTAGGATACAGGCAATATGAAGTGAATTTCATATTATTATAAATCATCGAATCTCTTAAATAATAGATAACTATTAATTTTTTTTCTAATTTTTTCCTTTCATGTGATTGTTTTCTAGGCTGAGCAATATAAAAAAAATTTATGCAATATTTTTTTATTTTTTATTTTTATTGGTGTAAAATTTGTAAGGGTTTTTTTCTCTATTAAGCTTTTTTTTCTTTTTTTTTTTTTTTTTTTACTTTGTAGTTTTTTTTTTTTTTTTTTTTTTTGCATGATAATTTATAGAGGATTTTTTCATTAGAACTATTGAATTATTTTGAATGGTGCATTTTTTTATTATTAGTGGCCGATTTTGAGGATGAAGGTTAAGATTTGAATTTTAATTTGATTTACCTTTATTTCAATTATTTTCATCAGTATATAAATTAATCAACAATTATGATATCTTGCTTTGTATCAATTAAAAATAATAATTGTTTATTTTCTTCTTTGATTTTTGGTAAAATAAAATTAAAAGATATATATTACAAAGCCAATTAAAAAAAAATTAAAAAAAGCTCTCTTACATAATTTCATGAAATTATAATTAATAGTAAATTTTTAATTTAACATGCAAACTAATAAAAAGTGGAATGTGTCATAAAAAAGTGAAAGATGTTAATTTTGCAATGATAAATAAAAAGAAATGGTAATTATAGTATTTAATATGGTTTGTATTAATTGACTTCTACTATAAGGTTAGTTTTATAATTTTGTAAAAGTAAAAAAGGGCAGAGTGGAAGAAATTTTTGAAAGAGTATTAATATTCCCACCCTATATAATTATAATAAGATAAATTACACATAGATCCTCTAAACATTTCAATAATTACATATGAACCCCTCAACATTTAAAATTTACAATTATCTCCCTAATTTTGAGATTTTGTTAACCTCAAACCCTCCTTCCTTAATTTTGCTACTTGTTCTGTTAAAAATTTATTATAAAGACAATTATGCCCTTGACTATCTTTCCTTCTCTCTCTCCTATTTTGATTTTATTAAAATTATAATAATTTATTTGAGTAAAGTTAAAATAATAATTTATGATTAAAATATTTTATTTTATTAAATTAAAATTATTTATTTATAAATAATAATTACGTATTAAAATAATTTATTTTACTCAAAATAAAATTAATAATAATTACATATTAGAATATTTATTTTTAAAAATAAAAAAATAAAAAATCGTTAGATTAAAATATTTACTTTATTAAAATTAAAACTACTATTAAAATTATAATAATTATTAGAATGGTTTACTTATTCAAATATTTTATTAAGTTATATTAATTCTATTAAATGTAATAATAATTTATTATTAATTATGTTATTTATTAATATATTTTATTAAAACTAATTATTTTTTGGTAATTATTAAAATTAATTATTATTAAAAATAAATATTTTACGACATTAAATTAATTAATTTAAATATATTTTATTAAATTAATTAATCATATAAATTTTAAATATATTTTATTAAACTAAGTAATGATTTGCCTGATGTATAATAATTTATTTTATTAAATTCAGAAGATTTAGAGGCTCAAAGGCCACCCCGACACCGACCGCGTCTGGGGTCTCGCCAGGAACCTAATCACCGGCATCGCCAGAATTCCGGCGGTGCTCACCTCTTGCAACGGCGGCAAGACCGTCCGAATCTGGAATCTCTGCATCGACAATCTTGAGTACGGATGTCATTGTCCCCAAAGGCTCTGTCTGAACGGCAAAAAGTCTTGAGTTTATCTCTGAAGACTGTCGGCGTCACCACAGCCAAACAAAGGAGAAAAACGATTGTGTAAAATTTGAAGACCAATCCCATCGAGTGGTTGGCGGTGACTAAAGCTAGTCAGAAATTTACCGGAAAAATTAGAGGAAAAAGGAGAGAAATGGAAGATTAGGTTAATTTGGGATTAGAAATATTGACAGGAAGGTTAGAGATCAAAGTTGGTTTCGAAGTTTGAATTTTATATGGGAGATGGGTTTTGAACTTTGGATGGTAGAGACTCTCCTTGCCTCGAAATTGCCCTTGTGGAATTTGGTTACAATATTGTATTACTTCATGAAAAAAAGTTTCATCTCGTAAATATCTTCCTAACAAGCTTGCTTTGGTAGAAGATAAGTATATATGTGTGTGTGTATATGAATTTCTCTTCGGTGCCAGAAGGTGTCTCTTTCCATGCGCTGACACAGAGAGAGAGAGAGAGATGAATCATAGTCTAAGCTCTCAACTTGTTTCCTAGCACGCTGCACATCTGGCGGCACCTCTTATCCCGATGTGTGTGTGTATATATATATATATATATACATATGTATGTATAAATTGGTTTAGCAGGTAAGATGAGAGAGGAAGGGTGTTTTATTTGTAATTAATTAATTAGATTGAGGGTAAAATTATCTTAACATTAAATATTTTAACAAAGTTAAGCTTCAAAATAATTGAAGGGTGTCAGAAATTAACAACTTTTTAAAATAATAATTTTTTATAAATTTTTAATGTTGAGGCGTCCATAAATAACTACTTAAATGTTTAAAAGATTTATATGTAATTAATACATTATAATATATACAATTATGTATTCGTACTGTGACCAAACTATATAATACATGGTGAGCTCTCTTACTTAAACAGTCTCTCTTTGATGAGCTTAAGAGATTCTTTAAGATCATCACACACAATTCACGTACATTTGGATGTCAAATTCAATATATCGGCAGCGTTTGTAACTATAAAAAAAAAATATAAATTTTTATAAATATGAATTACAAGATTATAAAATTTAAATTCTCTATTTACTATATAAAATATGAAACACTAATTTTTATAATTTTATGTAATTTTATACAACTCTAAATACACATGTTAGCACCAATGACGTGTTTACAGTTAATTAAAAGAAATTGCAAATCAGTTTAAAAAAAAAGAAAGAAAAAGAAATTGCAAATCCAGACTCTCTTAACACAGTTTGAAATTTTCGAACACGCGCAAAACTAATTAGATGATCATCACACAGTTTTGCATTTAAATTATATATCAATGGCTTTTTTTTTTTATTTAAAATGATAGACATGCAAGTTTTTTCTTTTTATATTTTTGGGGGAATATATTTTTAATAAAATTGCATTAAATAAAAAAAATATTACTTCATTAGATTTTTTTTATTCCTTTATATATATATATACAATATTTTGAATAAAATATATTTTTTATTTTTATGAAATCATGATTTAAAAAAATTATTTTTTAAAACAAGATCTATCACATATATAGATCTGAATTAAATTTTACAAATTAAATATGATTATTTTTGAATTTAAATCAAATTTATTCTAATTAGATTTGAATCAAGTTTGAATCTGAAGGATTTGATTCAGATCCAACCAATTAAAAGGCTTAACAAAATATATAAGATAAAAAATAAAATAACAAAAGAATTAAATTTTACAAATCAAATCTGAATACTTTTAAATTTAGATCGGATTCATTCTAATTAAATTTGAATCAAGTCTAAATCTGAACGATTTGATTCAGATTCAACCAATTAAAAGGCTTAATAAAATATATAAAATAAAAAAAGAAAGATAAAAGAACAGCAGAAAGGGAAATTACCCGCCATTTTCGGAGCCATTCGACTGAAGCATCCTTGGTTCGATGGATTTCAAACGGATTGGAAGAAGTCTCCTCCGCCTGGCCAGAAACCCTATTCCCAGTCTCGAGATCATTTCTGTGGCGCTGATAAGGCGAATTCCCCAATCCAGCCCTCATTTACATCTACTTCAGAAGCTATCGCACGAATGATCACGATCAAATGCTGTAAATCATATATCACATGCATATATTCAACAAGATTCTCTAAAAATCTACTGTAAAGCCAAAATATTAACTAAACCCGTTTATAGCAAAAACCATGGTTACCGTGTTCGCTGCTGCTTCCTAGTGCTCTCAGTGGTGGTCCGCAAGTCCTAGTCTTAGAAAATAAATGATTTTCTTGTTCAGAATAGGGAATTTGAATTCGTTTAATACTGCCGAATCAATTACTGGGGCCTCACCGCCACTAACCCATTCGCTGTGTGGTTGTTCATAGTCAAAAGGCGCGCCATTATTCCCTCCGGTGTCCAAATCCCAAGTGAAAAGAAAAGGTTGCAGCATTATTCTTGTCACTGTTACAAGATTATGTCCTCGTATATTCATGAATTTTAATTTAACGGTTAACGTTGTATTTGGAGTTGTAAAAACTAGGAAAAAAACAAGAAAAAAATGTGATTTTAAATAATTTTAGCGTTTAGTATTTTTAACCCAAATTACGTTTTTTTAGAAATAAATAATGTAACTTTTGAACTTTTGTGGTAAAAAGTTTGAGAGAGAAACCAACTTTTGTGGTAAAAAGTTGAAGAAAGAAACCGTAGGAACGATGTTTTAAGTTCGTTCCATAGATTTATGTCAAAATTTTTTTAAAAATTATGTAACTTTTGGACTTTTGTGATAAAAAATTGGAGAAAGAAATTATGAAAACGGTTTTTTAGATCAATTTCCACATATTTATGTTAGAATTTTTTAAAAATTGTCGCACTTTTTGATTTCTACTTGAAAAAGTTGAAGAGAAAGCATGAGAACGATTTTTTAAATTCATTCTCACAAATTTATTTCAGATTCATTGAAATTTGCTGAAAGATTATTGGGGTTTGTGAAAAAATTATTGAGATTTATAAAAATTTATTGGGATACATAGATATATATAAAAATTTATAAAAATTTCAAAAAGCACGAGATAATCAAAATGTGTTAAAGAGTTTTAAAGATTTTTAAAGTTTTTGTTTGTTTTTTAGCATACCAAACGGTGCTTTCATAAAATTCAACAATTCAGAATTTTAATGTAAATTTTCAAATTTTGTTCTATGTAGCCCCGTTTGATTTGTAAAAAAATTCCAAAAAACTCTATAAATCTCTATTAACTTTATATCACATCAACTTTTTTCTTTCACTGCACGTATTACGAACTCTTAATTTATCTCAATTTATCTCACTTTATCTCACTCTAAACTCACCCGTAATTTTCAACTTCACCTCTCGTCAATTTAAAAATAACAATAATAATTCAAAATAATTAATAAAAAATAAAAATATTTTCAAATAAAAAATTAGAGTGATATTTTTTATTGAAATCTATGAACTTGCAAGAATTCATTACTTGAAATTGGCCGAACTTTCATTCGGCTCCAAAATTTTGGATCCATATAACTGAGTTGATAATTGTATAGAACTAAAACATTGATCGAGTTGGTTCAGGTTGATTCATTTATATAGCAATACTAGTTATATATTTGCGGAGTGGACGGCTGGATTTGGAAATTTTTATTTTTGAACATCTTTTGGCATAATTTGTTGGTGTGTCTTTACTAACAAAAAAATCTCAATCTTTAACTTTTATTTTCGCATGGGCAGCGATTGGTTTGCTAAAACCTAATAAAATTTTCTCTTTGAAAACTTTTGAAAATTTCTAGAACTTTCTAACACATTTTGATCATTTCGTATTTTATGAAATCTCTACAAATTTTTATATACATGCATTAACATATCTCAACAAATTTTTACAAACCTCAATATCTTTTTCACAAATCTCAATAACTTTTTTACAAACTCTAATAATTTTTCAACAAATTTCAACCAATTTGACATAAATTTATGGAAACGAACTGAAAAAATCGTTCCTACGTTTTTTTTCTTCAACTTTTTCACGCAGGAGTCAAAAAATTCAACAACTTTTCAAAAAATTCTTACAAAAATCTATGGGAACGAATCCGAAAAACCATTCCCATGATTTTTCTCTGTAACTTTTTACTGCAAAAGTCTAAACACTATATTATTCATCTCCAAAAAACGTAATTTGGATTAGAAACAGTGAACGTCAAAAGTTATTCCAAACCACTTTTTTTCATGTTTTTTTACCACTTCAAACACTAGCGTGATCACAATGAGAGTTATAATGAATATTAAAATAATATAGGGGGTATTTGGAGCACTAAAAAAGTGTAACTTTGCACCAAAATTTCACATGTAGCACTTCCACTTTAGTTGGTAATTAGGTGTTTGTTAAAATTTTGTAAAAATTATAAAAAAATTAAAAATAAATTGAAGAAAATTAATTTTATGTTTGGTGGATAAAGTTGTAGAAAAATAACAAAAATTAATTTTTTTATAGTAATAAAATAATTACAATTGAAGTCTTTAGATATGCCAGCTTCAATAATCTGTAAGTGCTGTAATGAATGTATTTCTTGACTTGTAACCTAAAATCCTTTAGTATGCCTCAGTGATATGCTATTGGGTACATTTGACAAAACAAAAATATCTGAAAACCTCCAACACATTTTGCATTTCTTGCACTTATTGAAATTTTTATAAATATATATATGTATAAATCTACATACCTCAAAAAAATTTTACAAGCCCCAATAATTTTTTTACACTTTAATAATATTCCACAAATCCTAATAATTTTTTTACAAATCTTAAAAAAATTTTAACCACTTTTAATAAATTATAACATAAAACTATTCAAACGGACTCCAAAAAACTGTTCGAACGATTTTTTTCTATAAAAAAATAACGCAAAAGTCAAAAAGTTTCACTATTCATTTCTGAAAAATATAATTTGGTGGTGGATGCCAAATGCCAAAAAGTTTCCTAAATCACATTTTTCACTGTTTTTAATTGTTTTTTGCCATGCCAAACAACCTTATATATAAATGGATGAGAAACCTTTTTTATTTTAATTTTTTAAATCTAACCATAAAAAAAAAAGAAAGAAAGAAAGAAGAGGGACACTTGGGCCCCGTTTGGTAACGTTGCCGTTTTCTTTTTTTCTGTTTATGTTTTCAAAATTTTGTAAACTCGCAACAGAAACACGTTTGATAAACCTGTTTACGTTTTTTTGTTTCGAAAAAAAAATGAAAACATAAACAGAAAAACGTAAACAGAAAAAAGGTATTTTCACTCTTGTTTTCTTTTCTGTTGCCAATATTTTGTCAATTTTAAAACATTGTCTATTTTTATTACATTACAAAAAAATAAATTATTTTATTCAAATATTTTATTAAAATAAGTTATTTTAATAAATAATATAATTAAATTCAATAAATTAAATTAATTATATAAATTAATATAAATTATTTTTAATAAATAATAAAGCTAAATTAATTTAATTTAATTTAATAATTAATTATTGGTAAATTATTTGAAATAAATATCATAATTAATTTATTTAATTTAATAATGAAATTAATTTATATAAAATAATTAATAATAAATAATTAAATTACATTAATTTTTAATTTAATTTAATAATAATTATAAAATTATTTTAAATAAATATCAAAATTAAATTAAATTATTTATGATTTAATTAATTTAATTTATATAAAATATATTTTATTAAATTATTTTAATAAATAATTTAATTAATTTAATTAATTTAAAAATAAATAATTTAATTTAATAATTAATCTAATTTAATTATTTATTAATATGAAATATATTTTATTAAATTATTTTTAATAAATAATATAATTTAATATATTTTATATTTATTGGATTAAATGATTTTAATAAATAATTTACTGTATTAATTTAATTAATCATATTTATTAAATTAAATTAATATAAAAAATATTTTATTAAGTTCTATTAATTTTTATAACTAATAAAATTAAATATTTTCTAAAATAAAAAAATTAATAATTATAAACAAACTTACATTTTCAAACGCATTTTCAGTTTTCAATTCAGAAAAAATAAACGACAGCAGAAAACAAAAAACAGAAAACGGTAACAGAAAAACAATAACAAAAAAACGACAGCGTTGTCAAACGGGTCCTTGGCAACTTATACTCCTTTTGCATTTTGTTTTATATAATATATATAGTTTTAGAAATAAAAATAACTATTGGAGTAAGATAGATAGCATTTGTAATAATGCATAAGCATAATGTAATAATATGTAACAGAAATATAACAAACAATATTACGAAATTGGAGGAACCCAAAACCATTGAATAATGACATTACATAATGATAATGGCCATTTTTCAAATCCATAAATATTACTTTACGTAAAGTCTAGTGTTAATATACATCTATATTATATTATTATATATCCATATTAGATACATAATTTATTTAAAATAGGTTACTTAGAGTTTATATAGTTCATTTAGAATACGTTACCAAAGTTTTTGTCTTATTAGATTTCTTATTTCTCTTATCCTTACCCTATAAATAGGGTTGCTATTCGGTTGTATTTCACACATTTAATATATATAATTTTTCCAACTTTTTCACTTGTTTCTTTTCTCTTAACATGGTATCAGAGTTCATGATTTTTGATCCTAGGTAAATTAGGCATCCAGTAGCTAGATATTTGGCTATCAGTGCTGCCCTTCCTGACATTATTGTCGCCTCTGCCGCCGTATCTTACTTCGCTTTCTCTGCTATCCCGCGTCACCTTTCTCAGTTTCTTATTCCCGGAATTCCATAACTATCCATCTAATACCGAAATCATCTTTATCCATCTAATACCCACATCATCCTTTCCCAATTTTTTAGGCTCTTTGTTGGAGACCCTATATGTCTTTCTGTTGGAGACTCCCAATGCACTTCCACACCCCTTAATACTTTTATAGGTTCGTGACCTTCAGGCGTATAACTAGAGCTAAGTTCTTGACTTTCGGACTTACAACAAGAGCTAAGTTCGTGTAATTTCGAGCGTATAATAAGAGCTAAGTTCATGGCCTTTGGGCGTATAATCTACGCTTTGCACAAGAGCGAGTGTTGACTGATTTTCAATTCTTAATTTCTAAACTCAAGTTGGTCTCTACTATCCTACCTTAAGTTTGAAGGGAGATGTTAATATATTTTTATATTATATTATTATATATCCATATTAGATATACAATTTATTTAGAATAAGCTACCTAGAGTTCTTATTTTATTAGATTTCTTATTTCTCTTATCCTTATCCTAAATAGGATTGCTACTTAGTTGTATTTTACACATTTAATATATATATCTTCCTAACTTTTTCGTTCATTCTTTTCTCTTAACATCTAGAATGAAGGTACTCTATGTATATCCATTATTCATCAAAATAATGCTTTTTTTCTTATAAAAAAAATTAAAAGAATTTATGGAGAGTTATTGGAAAAATGTGAGACTTCAAATAAAAAATCGAACTCAAACTTGATTGTCACCAAGGTATTTTACTCCCATTAAGAATGTAACACATTATGCTATTGTTTTCGAAATGGAGTTGTTATTACTTAGAGGGCATTTGGAGTGACAAAAAATTATAAAATTTGATAAAAGTTGTGGGTTCATAATTTGAGCGGTAAGATAAAAAGTGAATAACTTTTTACATATTTTCAATATTTTTCAACGAATATCATAGCTCCAAACAGAGTTTCATTAGGATATTCTAGTTCCCATTAAAATTGTAGCACAGTTTTATTAAGATATATTTGTGGCTTTGCACAACTCTTTCTGTTTTCTTATTATTAGAAGTATAAAAGTATAAATATCAAAAAAATCAGGTTGAATTTTATGAACTACTTTTTTTCTTCAAATTTTTGCAAATTTCTTTAAAATTCAAATTTTTTACTAACTATACCAATGATGAGAAAATTTTTTACTCACTACACAAATTATAAAACAGTAACTTTTACAAATTTAAATAAATTTGAACAGCTCTAAACAACCCCCCAAATATATACAAATCTAAACTTAATCTTATCAAGGTACTTTAGTCTTTAGGTTAGTTCAACTGATAAGATATTGGGTTTGCTCTCTAGAGGTTGTTAATTCAAGTCTCTTCAGGACCATCGAATGACTTACCTGGTCATTGACTTAAGTGACTCATGGATTAATCGAGATGTGCGTAAGCTGACTCGGACACTTCAAGTTATATATATATATATATATATTTTAATCTACACTAGTTTTATGTGCTCCCTTCATCGAGTTGGTTTGATACCAACTCGTAAATTAAAAATTAAAGTAGAAGTGAGTCAATTTTTTTTTCCCCCCAAAACTGTTCGAGTTTAGCTCGATCTCAAGTGATCAACTTGTGATTAAAAATGAGCTCAAATCAAGATTTTTTGTGATTTATTTAAAATTGGGGTTGAAGTCAAGGTTAAAAAAGCTCGACTTGAAAGTTTACGAGTCGGTTTGATAAAATAATATATATATTTTATATTTTTTTAATAAGAAAACCATAAATATTTAACTTTGTTGGCTAGCCTAGACGCAGGTACTAAACAGAGCTTTTATTTGTGCAATCAATTAGGTAAGGGTTATAAAATAAAGACACAATAATGGTTAAAAGTTAAAAAATGTGAATTGATTTAATTAAGATAATTTTTGAAAGTTATTTCATCTAAGATGTAAAATTGATGTGACATGGACAGAATCAAGAAATATTAAAAAAAATCACTAAAATGGAGAATTCATCAATTTGAATCATTGTTAATAGTGTTAATATTATTTTGTATAATATTAAAAAATAAGTAAATTATTTCAAGAATCCTTTAATATTTGAGTAATTACACTTGACTCCCTCAACATTTAAAATTAACAAATACTCCCCGATTTTGAAATGTGGTTAACTCCGACTCTCTTCCGTTAATTTAAAGCATAACTTCGTTAAATTTTTTATTGTAAAGTCAATTATGCCCCTGAACTCTCCTGTTCTTACACGTCCTCTCTCCCTCCCCTTCTCTCTCTCATTCACTCTATCACATTTGCTTCCCCAATCCCACCTTTCTGGCTCCTCAGGTACTACTCCTCCACGGTTGCTGTTGGTGCTATAGCCGGCAACAATCTAGAAGCGACTTCTTCCGACTGTCTTCACCTGTGGCTGGAATGGGTCGCTTTTGTCAATCGCTTAAAGGCCAAGGGCTGCTTCGTTGGAAATCCTTCAAGCGGTGGTTCAAATGATGCAGCATTGGCGTCTTCCAGCTCGTTGAGCTGGTGTTAACGTCACGCGATCTCTACTTCTCTGGCGGTTGCTCCCTTGGTTGATTCAACCAGTTGAATACTTCTATGATTGAATCAATTATTTATTTTCACTTATCTAAAAAACCTACTAGTCCAAAAATCCCAAACCCAGAAAATCAACCAATTTTCTCATTTAATAGCCAAAATATCCCAAACCCAAATTGAGAAATTTGATTTATAGTCAAAATATCTCAAATGTTGGGCAAAATAATACCTCGACGTACGGAGTGCCGAACAAGTATAGTCAAGGTGCCACGTGGCCCAATGCCGAGCATATCTATGTGATTCACGTAGTCATTCACTGAGCATGTTGAAGCATGACACGTAGCGTTCTGCCGAACAGTTTATTGATGACACAAGAGTTCCACGTGAGTGTTATACACGGGCACGTGTCTTTAGGTTAATATTTCAAGGGATACCCTGATTCTCATATCTATGGATAATGTGTTGCTACGTGGCTGTAGCCGAAGACCTCAGTAGCCAATTTGTTTGGGCCATTGATTGGCGGCTAGTAAATGTTATGCCTGGGACCCACAACCTTAATGAGGGATCATAACTATAAATGCACCGTAGTTATGAATGAACTAGGTATTTATCTCTGAGGGAGTAACTAGCTCAGTTCACTTCGTTATGAGTAGTTGACGAATGTGACAGGTAGATAGTTTGACCACGAAATTCTAGCTATATTACCGTGTTTAACTACCAGAAGCATTGAATAAAAGGTATGGAGTATTTAATGAAAGATATAAGGCATTAAATGAGCGGTGAAAGGCATTTAAAGAAGGGAAGGAAAAGAGGTGCACGGAAGCTGGATGCAGTCAAATCACAGGTATTGTCTTATTTATTATTTAAATTACCATAAATAGGAGATTCCACTGGATGATGAATAGAAGCTGACTATTGCCAACTTAAGCTATTGCTCATTTCTTCTCTAAAAAAACTTTCTTCTTTGAGCTACTTGCTGACTTAAGCATCGGAGGGTTTTCTGGCCAAAGACCTCCACTCCGGTCGTAACCTTTCTTTTGTCTTTGTTCGGCAGGTTGTCAATTGCATTTCTGGTTGGCGTGGTCAGCAGTTCCGACGATAAATTTTGCTGCCGAACATCAAACATAAAATTTTCTTTAGGTGGCAGAGAGGAGAGTGACTGGCTAATGGCTATGTTTGTTTTCACCACAAAGAGAGAAAGAATGGCTATGTTTGCTGCCGAACATTTGGCGCCCACCGTGGGGCACGTTGTTTAGCCCTGTCTTGTCGCTCATTAGCACTATTCTCAGTTCTTTATCAAGTTTCTAGCAGTTATTCACACGATGACTTCAGGAGCAAACACTACTCCGCCACCATCTCCACGAGAAGGGGATGGTTTTACCCCTGCCAAGACTAAAGGGAGTGCGTTAGTTATCTGGACTCCGGGTCTGGAGCACGCCAGAAGAAGGAAAACGGAGGCCCCCGAGGCACTAAAACGGATAGAGGAGTTGATGGCTAAGGCCAGTGAGAAGCAAGCAGAATTGGAGGAGATTCTGCTAGAATTGAGCAAGGAAAAGGGAAAGTCTATCGTGGGCCACGCAGTCGATTCTGATCAATCTGATTCAGAATCCGACAAAAGTTATGATACTCTCTACGAGGACCCCACTGAGGAAAATGAAGGGGATATCCATGAAGAAGAGGAGGTGCGCTCTCACTCGCGACGTAATGTCACTCCTTCCAGGAAGGGCTCGCGCCATGTTAAAACTGTTGGAAAACGTGGCGCAAGATCTGACGTTGGCCTGCTCACCAAAGTGCACCTTAAAAAGAGTTCATCAAAAAAGATTCCAGAGGCGCACTTAGAAGATGCGGATAGCTCTGAACAAGAATAGGTAACCTTGAGATACAAGAGGGCGGGAAAAACGAAAGTAGAGGAATGGGGGCATGAAGAGGAGTGGGGTGCTCAGGGCTAGAGCACACGCATGATGGCAAGGAAAGCTTTAGGGAGGATCTCAGCCTCTCTGTTCATTGATGAAATTACTGACGCAGAGCCTCCGGAGAAGTTCCAAACTCCAAGGCTTAATCTCTATGACGGAAGGAATGACCCCCTGGCCCATTATCGCCATTACTTGCAAGCCATGACGCTATGGAGCAGCAATGATCATCTTATATGCAGAGTATTCCCTTCCAGTTTGTGGGATACGGCACTCCAATGGTTCCATAAATTACCCCCTGGTAGTATCTGGAGTTGGCAGCAACTGGCAAAGGAATTCGTCACTCGATTTTTGGCTAACACAAAATAGCCAAAAATCGCTGACGTTCTCCTCACTATGAAGAGAAAAGCTGGAGAATCATTGAGAGATTATTCCCGCCGGTACTTGGAGCTCTACAATAAGGTGGGAGAGTGTTCAGAGTAACTGGCCGTTACGTCATTCAAGTTGGGATTGCGGAAGGAGGATAAGCTGTGGCTCTCCTTGACCAAAAAGCCCGCGGTTAATATGTCAGACCTCATGTGCTGGATTGAGAAATATGCCAAGGTGAAGGACGAGACACAGCTAGCCAAACAGAAAGAAAGAAGATACCAAGGCCAAAGAAGGAATAAAAGCCAGGGAAAAGGCCCCCGATTCCTAGATGAAGAGAAGTCCGTCTTCGAGGTGATCAATACGGTATTCAAGATGCTAATCTTCAAGATCCTTCCTCAAATCAAGAATATGCCATATTTCAGATGGCCCGGGAAGTTGCCAGACTTCCCTGGAAAGGAGAATTCCAAGGATTATTGTGCGTACCACCAAGATAAGGGGCACCGCACCGGGTCCTGCCGATCATTGCGGCACCATCTGGAGGAATTGGTACGGAAGGGCCACCTTAAAGAGTTCGTAGATGAAGGCAAGACTGGGGAGATAGCCCCACAGGACAGAGAGCCCAGGAGGTAACGAGAAAAGATAACCGGGGATGGGACTGCCGAAGAGGTGCAACCCCCACCAAGAGCCAGGCCACGTAGAGATGTTCCTAGACCCGCAGTCACCCATGTAATCCATATGGAGCAGCGGCCCCAGAGCGTCATCAACTATGCCCCTGATCCACCAAGTCGAGAAATCTTGGGTGTTACAGGTCAGCCGAGCAAGCGCCTGAGAAAAGTTGCCACGGAAGGAATCACCTTTCGTGAAGACGAGCACTCTGGTGTTCACTCGCCATACAATGATGTCCTGGTAATAACTTTGGGTATGTTCGACTCCGAAGTGAGGAGAATCTTGGTTGATGCAGGAAGTTCAACAGAGGTCATGTTCCTGAGCTTGTTTAAGAAGCTCGGGTTGATTGAAGAGGATTTGGAACTGGCAGACTGTCCCCTTATAGGATTCAATTCTGCCCTTGTCTGGCCTCTGGGCAGGGTAGTTATTCTTGTCCGTGTGGGCCCGGTGGAGCAAGAGATTGAGTTCACTGTTGTGGATTCTCCTTCTTCCTACAACGCTATAGTAGGAGGATCGTGGATTCACGCCTTGAAGGCGGTCCCCTCAACTTACAATCAGGTGTTGAAGTTTCCATATGGTGGGGAAGTGATCTCTATCTTGGGGGACCAAGGCATTTCTCAAAAGTGCTTCACTGCAGCCCTCAAATCCAAGACCATTCCCGAGTAAGTCCAATTGACCGAGCTGTCCGAGGACGCCCCGAAAATCGATGATGTCGACGGTGATCCATAGAAGAAAGCCATTGAAGGCTTAGAGAAGTATCAGATTGGCCCTGTGGAGGATGACAAATTTTTCTTGGTTGGCACAAATCTGAGCGCCGAGGAGAAGCTGGAATTGACGGAGATGCTCTTAAAAAATATCGAAACATTTGCCTGGACTCCACATGAAATGCAAAGTATTTCCCCCGAAATTATGACTTATAAGCTGAATGTAAAATCGGGGGCAAAACCTGTAGTACAAAAGGCGAGGAGGTCAGCTCTCCAGCATGCGGAGGCTGTCATAGAGTAGGTCGACCGATTGTTGGAGGCTGAGGCCATCCGAGAAGTTTCATATCCGGAGTGGTTGGCCAACACAGTCGTGGTCAAGAAGAAGAATGGGAAATTGAGAGTTTGCGTAGATTACACGGATCTGAATAAAGCCTGTCCAAAGGATCCATTTCCCCTGCCAAAGATCGACCAACTCGTTGACTCAACGGCTGGATGTTCCCGGATGTCATTCCTAGATGCGTATAGGAGATACCACCAGATCCCCATGTTTGGCCCTGATGAGAAAAAGACTTCTTTCATAACCCCTTGAGGTATATACTGCTACAGGGTTATGCCATTTGGATTGAAGAACGCTGGAGCCACCTACCAATGGTTAGTCATGAAAATATTCAAAGAAGACCTCAGACAGACGTGGAGGTCTACATTGATGACATGGTGGTAAAAAGTAAGGAGCCGAACACCCATCTTCAACATCTCCAGCATGTCTTTTCGACCCTTAACCGATACGGGTTGAAATTAAATGCTACCAAGTGTGCATTTGGAATCGACTCGGGTAAATTTTTGGGCCACTTGGTGAGCAGAAGGGGAATTGAAGTTGATCCTGATCAAATACAAACCATCCAATCTATTTCTCTTCCGCGCACTAAAAAGGAAGTTCAGAAGCTCAAAGGGATGTGGCGGCACTCAATCGGTTTATCAGTAGATCATCTGACAAATGCCGACCATTCTTCAGATTGTTAAGGGGTGCAAATAAGATGCAATGGGATGCTGACTGAGGCAGACGCAGCACTGGAGAAACTTAAAGAATACCTGACAACTGTCCCGATATTGTCAACACCGCAGCCGGAGGATATTTTACAACTATATTTGGCGGTTTCAGAACATGCAGTCAGTGCCGTCCTGCTAAGGGAGGAAAAATGGAAGCAGCATCCTATTTATTATGTCAGCAAGACAATGCAAGGGGCAGAGACCAGATACCTTCCCCTAGAAAAGTTGACCTTGGCGTTGGTGATGGCTTCCAGGAAGTTAGCCCATTACTTCCATGCCCACATCATTCAGGTGGTCACCGATCAGTCAATTGGCCATGTATTAAAAAGGGCTGATGTATCTGGTAGGATGGCCAATGGGTAGTTTCCCTCGATGTGTTTGACATAAAATTTATTCCAAGAACCGCAATAAAGTCTCAAGTGTTGGCCGATTTTGTAGTGAAATTTACCACCCCAGCTCCAGGCCCGGCGGAAGAAGTATGACAAGTGGAAATAAGATTTGCCCCAGCCGAACACGACGAGGACGAACAACCTTGGCAAATTGAGGTCGATGGGTCTTCGTCTAGGAAGGGCGGTGGGGTAGGCAGTGGGGTAAGCATTGTTTTGACTACGCCGGAAGGGGTCACTATTGAATATGCAATAAAACTTGAATTTGAGGTTACTAAAAATGAGGCAGAGTATAAAGCTCTCCTAGCCGGGCTCAACATTGCTCGACGATTGATGGCAAATGATGTTGTAATAAAGACTGCCTCTCAGTTGGTTACCAACCAGCTGAAGGGTGAGTATATGGCTAGAAGTAAGAAGATGGCAGAGTATCTACAGTTGGCAAAGAAAAAGATTGAAGATTTTAATAAAGCTAGCAAGGAGCTCATTGGGAGAGATCATAATGCTCATGCTGACACACTTGCTACGCTGGCTGTCTCTTCTCGAATAAGGCTGACCGACCAGGTTTTCTTAGAAGTTCTAAAGAAGCCGAGCATAACAAAAAATGAAGAGGTGATATGTACCGAATTGACTCCATCTTGGATGGATCTAATCATTGTGTACCTAAAGGATGGGACTCTCCCAGAGGACAAAACAAAGGCGAAAAAACTGAGGATAAAGGCTACCAGGTTTTGGCTTTCTCCTGATCATAAGCTGTACAAAAAGTCCTTCACAGGTCCTTATCTTCTTTGTATTTATCCTGACAAAGTGCAAGACTTCCTCTATGAGCTACATGAAGGGGTCTGTAGAGCACATACTGGGGGCAGATCATTGGCACACCGAGCTATTACACAAGGGTATTGGTGGCCGAAGATAGGGTATGATGCTCAAGCCTATGTTCGGAAGTGCAAGAAATGCCAGAAGTTTGCTCCCATACCTCACCAGCCAGCACAAGAACTCAGCCCGCTGACTAGTCCTTGGCCATTCGCTCAATGGGGGCTCAACATTGTGGGACCCTTGCCACCGCTTCAGGAAATAGAAGGTTTTTAGTGGTCGGCACTGACTACTTCACTAAATGGGTGGAAGCAGAACCTTTAGCCCACATCAGAGATGCTGATACCATTTGATTTGTTTGCAAGAACATCGTTATCAGGTATGGCATCCCTAGGACGCTGATTTCCGACAATGAGACACAATTTGATAGTGCCCCATTCAGGGAGTATTGTTCTAGATATGGAATCAAAAATATTTACTCAACACCAGCTTACCCCCAGAGCAATGGTCAAGCCGAAGCTACAAACAAGGTCATTCTCAGTGGTATCAAGAAGAGACTGGAGGCAGCAAAGGGGAAATGGGTGGATGAATTGCCGTCAGTGCTTTGGACATACCAAACAACCCCAAGAAGATCAACTGGAGAATCTTCCTTTTCTCTGACTTATGGAGTTGAAGCCGTCATTCCGCTGGAAGTTGGCTTGCCGAGCATCAGGATTCTAGCCTTTGATAAAGGAGAGAATGATAAAGCCATGGCGGTGAGTCTAGATTTGATTGATGAAAGAAGAGAACTAGCCACATTAAGGTTAGCCAACTACCAGCAAGAGACAAGGAGGAAATTTAACAAAGGGGTCAGACATAAAGAATTCAACGCTAGCGACTTGGTGTTAAGAAAATTGATGGGAAGCAGAAAGGACCAGACCGAAGGAAAGCTTGGAACCAATTGAGAAGGACTATTTCTCGTCTCGGAGGTGCTTGGCAATGGAGCTTACAGGTTGACTGACATGGAAGGAAAGCCAATCAAAAGACCGTGGACTATAGCCCACTTGAAGCTATATTATCATTAATGTTATTGTACATTCATTGTTAAAGACTCTGTACATTCATTGAAAAACTATTCTTTTATGTAAGTAAATAAAGCAATTACAAAAGCTTAAGACAATTAAGTGTTTAATAGAAAGCTGCCACATCCCTTCGGGTGTTGGTTCATAAAGGAGCCATGCTTGACCTGCCGAGCATTGGTACAGAAAGTGAGCCACATCGCATTGGGGTGTCAGTTCAGCCCCGGTTTATTGACTGACCGGGTTTCTCTTTAAGCTGAGATTCGGTTCCTCGGCTTATTGAAAAGGATTATCAGAAAGAAGCCACGCTCGGCTTGCCGAACGTTGGTACAAAAAGAAAACCGCACCCTTTGGGTGCAGGTTCAACCCTGGTTTATTGACTGATCAGGTGCTCTCTTTAAACTGGGATTCAATTCCTCGGTTTTTTGAAAATGATTATCAAAGAGGAACCATGCTCGGCTTCCCGACCATTGGTACAAAAAGATGCCACATCCCTTTGGATGTCGGTGCAATCCTGATTTATTTACCAGGCACTCTCTGTAAGCTGGGATACAATTCCTTAGTTTATTGAAAAGGATTGCTAAAGGAGCCACGCTCAGTCTGCCTAGCGTTGGTACACTTGAAGCAAAAGCTCTCAAAATTCAAGGAATTATTTCAAGGAAGCTCGGCAGTGATAAGCAAAAGCTCTCAAAGCTCAAAGAATCACTTCATCGGTGCTCGGCGTTGATATGAAAAGTGAAATTTTATCACAAGGTAGGCACCTCCGCTGCTATATGTAAGCTGGAGGACAGTTGAGCTCATTGAGGTATGTGAGATTTACTAAAGATACTGCTCTTTATCAAAAGCTTAAAGTTACTTGATGAAAAGCAATTTATTACTTGAACTTGGTATCCTCTTTATGATTGTTTGATTAAAGTTTGATTAATGATCCAAGTTCATTCAAAGTACTTACTTGAACACAAGCGTGAAACATATAAACAGTAAGGTAAACCCCAATGGGTGAAAGCAAGTAAGGAAGCAATTCATAAATTTTTATTATGTATTTCAGAGTACAGTTACAATGTACTTTACAATGTTGTCAACTGAGGAGACTATCCTAACGAAACTTAAGACAAGGCGTCAACATTTATTATAAGGATTCGTAGCTATTTCGTGCGAGAATACATCAAGATACTCTTCGGCTACACTTCCTATAACTTCATCAGCGACCAAGTCAAGGTATTCTTTAATCAGTTCATCAACAGTTCTAAAAAGGCAAAGACATGAAAAGCAAAGCAAGGTAATAGATTAGAAAAGACAGAAAATTCTTCCATTCATTCAAAATGAAAAGTTTACATTGTTCATCGTGCCTTTACAACTGAATGGAATTAAAAGCAAAACAAAAAGGGACTAAGGGGCTCACTTCTCTCATTTCTTAGTAGGATCACTCTCCACAACTAGATTAATCTCTTTGGGTGCCTGGGAGGTAGTGTCCTTTTGAGAACTATCCACCTCAACCCCGCCTTCATCAATGGTTTCTTCGGCAGTTTGGATTGAAGGAGTTTGAGGTGGACGTTCAAAACTGAATTGAGGATCCGGACATTGTGGATCAGGATAAGGGACCTCTGTATATATGGGGTTGGTGTGATCAATGTTGTTTTTCTTCATGGCAGCCTCCCAACCCTCAAGGAAGAAGTCATTATGAGCATCCCTCATCTGTTCCACGCAGTCATTTATTTCGGCCTCAACGTCAGCCTTAGCTTTCTCCTCGGCTCCACGGAGGGCGATTTCTTTTTCTTCTAGAGCTCGAGTTTTGAGTGCGAGCTCTGCTCGGAGGCTATCAAGCTCCCGCCTCGATTTGATGTGCTCGGCTCTGGAAACCTCCAACCCCTAGGAAAGCATCTCTCGCTCAGCCTTAGAAGAGGATAGTTCAACCTCGGCCTTGGAGAGTTTGCCCTTGACCTCCAATAGCTCTTCGTCTTTCCGGAGCAAGATTTTGTCCATGGACTCCACGCGAGCCTTGCTTCCCGCTACTTGGCCAAGGGCAGTATTGAGTTGTTGCTCGAGCTCTTTCTTCTCGTCTTGAAGCTGGCTCATCTCTTTTGCCAGAGCATCATTGCTGGATTGGAGATTTTTCTTCTCCTTCTCCAAAGTCCTTACATTTGATTTCAGATCCTTTATATCTGATCTATCCTGCTCAGCTCTGACATCGAAGGCCTTACTCTGAGCAATTAACTCCATTGTATAGAGAGAAGTCTACAGATAGAGCAGAGAGTTAGAAAGAGCATAATGGCAAAATGATATTCATAAAGAGAAAACATTAAAGGGAACATCGTTATGCTTACAGAAATGGCGTTCTTTATCAAAGTTTTGTGGATGTCCTCCAGTTTATTTTTTCTCGTAGCCTGGACATCCCGAGGAGGAAGGCCACCCTTGAGGTACTCCTCGGCATGATGAAAAGCTGTGTCTTGAATGGTGAATGGTCGGCCTTGAGGAAACTCAAGGCTGGGAATGAGGATTTGTAGGATGAAGGGAGGAGAATCTCGAACTGGGTTAGCCGGATATTCAATGGCGAGAGGCACAGGCCCAGTAGGCTGAGAAGGCATTGGTTCAGTGATCTTGGGTGAAACATCCTTGGAAGGTGCTGCCCCATTTTCAGTGGTCCCATTGGATAGCGTTGGTTGCTCGGCGACCTGAACCGCCCCAGTAGGTAGCGTCTTGGCCTTCTTTTGCTCAGGGGGACCAAAGGGTTTCTGCCGAAGTGCCTCCTACTCCTTCTCCTTTTCCATTTTCACTTTTAGGATCTGCTCGGTGGTTATAGGAGTAGGGGCCTTCCCCTCATCGAACTTCCTCTTCCCAGCAGCCTTCTGCTCTTCAGCCTTCTTCTTTTTTGCCTTCTCAATTTTTTGCTTCTTGGCTTTTGCCAGGACAAGTTTCTTGTAGTCGATTTTGGGGGCCATGTCGCTTTCCTCTTCTTCGTCCGAGTTGGAGAAGTATTCGAAGGCAGGAGGAGGTTCAAGTTCTTCTTCTTCTTCTTCTTCCTCCTCGTCCAAAAGTACGAGTCTTCACCTCCTTGGTTGTTCAGCAGGATCAGGAATTGTCGCTTCTGGAGCAGAAGATTGCTTGGCAACCAAAGGGATGGCAAAGGGAGGTGGACGAACCCACCCTGGGTGCTTCAGTGCGTAAAAATTTTCTTTCTCTTCAACAGAAGCCTTAAACCACCACTGGAGATGCCTGATAGCTTCCGAGGTTGCGAAACCTTGAGGGGGAGCAATAAACATTTGGTGAGTGGGGGTGAAGTTGAACAAAATTGGAACCGCTCTGGCGAAGGGATAAAGATCAGGACCCCCGAGGAACTTGAACACTTGATTGAGGTGATCCTTATCAGTGCGAACACCGTCGGCCCAGAACTCCTTTGCTTGGTCGACTGCATAGAAATCAAATCAAATAGTTAGTGCGCTTCCAAAAAGTAGGCAGTCGAAGAAGAATAAGAGCCGGTAGCATTCGAAATTAACTAACCTGGACCCAAAGAAACCAGAGGGACGATTGGAAAACGATCTTCATCCGGATCGTGTGTCCAGTGACCCGTGACGACGGACAGGTCACTTTCTGATTTAATTGTATCAGGCAGCATATGGACCAAGGCTTTTTTCTGGTCGGGATTTCAGATACCACCTGTTCTCATCCTTCTTCACCTTCTGGATATAGTAACAGTAAAGTAGATCCCACTAGGATATATGGAATCCGTATCGCTTATTTATCTCTATTACTCTATTGACTATCCTATAAAAATTATGGGTGAGGTTCCTGGGGCCGAGGTCTAGGATGCTCATCATAGAGCAAAGAAAAGGGTGTAGGGAGAACCTAAGGCCACCTTCAGTGATGGCTACTATGGGGAATTCCCCTGTTGCGCGCTCGCCCTATTGGGCGAGCTTGATTTCTATATTCTGAGAAATTTGATATTTCTCCTTGAAAACCCTAATTTTTTCCTCAGAATTGAGCTCATTCGCGAGTTTACCCATAATGGAAGATTTTAGATGAGAAAGACTAACTCACCAGGAACGAAGATCTACAAGAGAGATGAAGGCTGGAGAGGACGAAAGTTCAGAGAAATAAAGCAAAGGAGATTGGATAGCTCGAGTCACAGAAAGGAAGCCAAGAAGATGAACCGAGTATATATGTATGTGTATGTATATCTGTGGGAGACAACCAAAGCATCACCAAAGAAAAGGCAGCGGGCGGTAAAAAACGAATTTATTACCGTCCCAATTTTTGAATTTTTGGCCACTCACATTTTAACACTCCATATTTGGGGATCTGTGTAAGCGGCACGGCAGATGAAAAGCTGAAAGGGCACTACGCGTGTCATTACCAAGAGAGAGAAGAGTCCAATCAAATTTGAAGCGCGTCAGGAGGACACTAAATGACAAATCGCATGGGGAAGATTGAACGGATTGGTAAGGTAAGGCTTTTCTGCTCTGTTACTCTGCTCGAAAAATATCTTTTTTCAACCAGAGTGGGGGCAAAATGTTGGGCAAAATAATACCTCGACGTACGGAGTGCCGAACAAGTATAGTCAAAGTGCCACGTGGCCCAATGCCGAGCATATCTGTGTGATTCACGTAGTCATTCACCAAGCATGTTGAAGCGTGACACGTAGCGTTCCGCCGAACAGTTTATTGATGGCATGAGAGTTCCATGTGAGTGTTATACACGGGCACGTGTCTTTGGGTTAATATTCCAAGGGATACCCTGATTCTCATATCTATGGATAATGTGTTGCTACGTGGCTGTAGCCGAAGACCTCAATAGCCAATTTGTTCGGCCCATTGATTGGCGGCTAGTAAATGTTATGCCTGGGACCCACAACCTTAATGAGGGATCATAACTATAAATGCACCGTAGTTATGAATGAACTAGGTATTTATCTCTGAGGGAGTAACTAGCTCAGTTCACTTCGTTATGAGTAGTTGACGAATGTGACAGGTAGATAGTTTGACTACGAAATTCTAGCTATATTGCCGTGTTTAACTACCAGAAGCATTGAATAAAAGGTATGGAGTATTTAATGAAAGATATGAGGCATTAAATGAGCGGTGAAAGGTATTTAAAGAAGGGAAGGAAAAGAGGTGCACGGAAGCTGGATGCAGTCAAATCACAGGTATTGTCTTATTTATTATTTAAATTACCATAAATAAGAGATTCCACTGGACGATGAATAGAAGCTGACTATTGCCAACTTAAGCTATTGCTCATTTCTTCTCTAAAAAAACTTTCTTCTTTGAGCTACTTGCTGACTTAAGCATCGGAGGGTTTTCTGGCCAAAGACCTCCACTCCGGTCGTAACCTTTCTTTTGTCTTTGTTCGGCAGGTTGTCGATTGCATTTCTGGTTGGCGTGGTCAGCAGTTCCGACGATAAATTTTGCTGCCGAACATCAAACATAAAATTTTCTTTAGGTGGCAGAGAGGAGAGTGACTGGCTAATGGCTATGTTTGTTTTCACCACAAAGAGAGAAAGAATGCAGAGAGAGAATAGAGAAAACCTATGGAAAAGAAGAAGATGAAAGTAATTTCAGTTACAAGGATTTTTGGAAAATGCTTTCTGGCATAGTAGTCTGCTCACTTTTTTGAGACAAATAGCAATCTGCTCCCCTAGTTGATAGTCGAATTTCCTACTCTGAGGGAGACTTCGAGTTTCCATTTTGATTTTGTGATCTTTGGGACCAATTTGTTCTGTGCTTTCGCATTGAATCTGTTGGTTGTGAAGGCTTCGGCATTGATTATGAGTGTGGCTAGGGTTATTGGATTAATTAATTTAATAAAATATATTTAAATTAATTAATTTAATGTTATAAAATATCTATTTTTAATAATAATTAGTTTTAATAGATTATATTAATAACATAATTAAATAATAAATTATTATTAGATTTAATTAAATTAATATAATTTAATAAAATAGACCATCTTAATAATAATTATTATTTTAATAGCAATTTTAATTTTAATAAAATAAATATTTTAATATGTACTTATTATTAATTTTTATTTTTTAAAAACTAAATATTTCGATGTGTAATTATTATTAATTTTAGTTTTTTAAAATAAATTATTTTAATACGTAATTATTATTTATTAATAAATAATTTTAATTTAATGAAATAAATCATTTTTAATCATAAATTATTATTTTAACTTTAACATGTTTTCTCTGTTCGTTTCATTAGAGAGAGAGAGAGAGAGAGGGAGAGAGAGAATGTATGAATAGAAGGGAAATTTCAGGGGTATAATTGTCTTTACAATAAAAAATTTGACAGAATTAGGTTTTAAATTAACAGAAGAGGTCGGGGTTAATAACATTTTAAAATAAGGAGGTATTTATTAATTATCCAAATATTGAGGGATCTAAGTGTAATTTACCCTAAAAAAATTCAAGTTGGATGATCTTATATAAAATTAAAAAGTCAACCTAGATGAGACGTAAATAAATATATGTCAACTTAAAACTATTCCGTGAGTAATGTTTTAATTCATAATCAAACCACAATTTTCTGGTACAAGGAAACTCGCAGCCGATACCTTAAAGGTGCGCACTGAGTGAATCTTGCTCTGTGACCTTAACCGGCAAAGAATCACAAAGGGTAAACTAGCCTAAGCAAGCCCTGACTGACCGGCTCAGCCGAGAAGGCTGTTAGATGGCCCTCCACAATTAAAGGAAGGATTGCCTCTGGAGAGGAGTCAAACCCAGGACCTATTGGTCCCAGACCCTTCAGTTTGCCATCCGAACCAACTCAACTACCCCTTTCGAAGCTAATCAAACCATAACCTTAATACGATGGAAGTTGGACTTGGTTCAATTTTTAATTTTTTGAGTATTTTGTCTTATCCTAAATGAAATCATGTTAATTTGTAAATGTTTTTAAATAAATTTATGGCTATATGTTGTTTGGTACTCTACAAAGTTTAACAAATTTCTATAAAATGTAAATTTTTTCTTTTGCTCACTATATGAGTTATGAGATTACAATTTTTATAAACTTATAATAACTTTTTTCACTCCAAACACCCTACATACGCACATGGATATGTTTTTCTGAATAAATTTTTCGTAATTTTTAATTTTTTGTACTATGTAAAAATTTAATTTTTGGTAAATATTTTAAAAGTTAATATTTTGTCAAACATATAAAAAAAATTAACAAAAACATTAAAATTTAAAAATTTTGTCAAAACTTTGTCCAATTTTTTTCACCAAACAAAAAACTAACTTTTATAGATTTCTCCAATTTTCTCTAACTTTCGTAGACTTTTAAAGATTTTTACTTAACATGCAACTAACTACAAAGTGCTATGTGTCAATTCCATATGCAAAGTTACATTTTTTTTTATGCACCCGAATGACTCCTTAATAAAAATTTATAATCTTTTACTTAACACATAAAATATTAGGATCCATTTAGAATATTTGTTTTGGACTTGTTTTTCATTTCGCATTTTTAAAATAACAAAAATAATAGAAAATATATTTGGTCACCCATGTTTTCAAAACTATTTTAAAAACATAAAATGAGTTTACATATAAAAAGAAAATGACCAAAAATTATCTTGGGCCTTTTTGATTCAAAATATAAAGGATTTCAAAACAAGTGAAGTAAAAAAATCAAACTAAATGCGTTTTCAATATTCTTAAAACATGAATATCAAAACAATAAGTGAAAATAAAAAACAAAAACAAAAACTAAAAAATAAAAATACTAACTAAATGCTACTTTAGGTGTTTGGAATTGTAAAAAGTCAGGAGGTGTTTCGAGGCATAATTTTTAGTAACTTTCAGTATTTTTTGTCAAAAGTTACTAATTGTAATTTTTGATGTATTTGATAAAATAAGTAGTAATTTTTAGTAATTTTTTGTAATTTTTAAGTATTTGGTAAAATTTTTAGTAATTTTTAAAAATTTTTGGTAATTTTAACAACTTTTGAAAATTTTTGAATCGAGAAGTTACTGTATCAGCGTAAAAAATTAACAAAATTTGATATTTTCTCAAACAATCTATCAGTAAAATTTAATATTTTTTTTGTTAAAAGTTGCTCCGTCAAACGCTAACTTGGTATGGGGGCTTTACATTTAAAAATGTTTGATAATTTTTGACCAAAAATTAATAAAAATAAAAAATTTGTTGACAAAGGGACCCACATTAACCGTTCTACTCCTAACGCGATTTCTGCGAAATTTCGCGAAAGTAAGGACTTGTAGAGCCCCAGGGGGAGCCCCAGAAAGCGGTGGCAAACCAGACGACGCGTTTCCCAAGGTGCCGCCCAAAACCGCCCCATCTCCTCACACTTTTTCTCTGACTCTCCCTTTCTAGAGTTTTTTTTTTTTTTTTTTTCTTACCCCAACATTGATATCAAAATACAAATTACCGAAATGGAGTGGCTTAGGAAATATTTATCAGATTAGGGGCATAATCGTAAGTACAACTTACGACTTCGTTAATTGTTCACCCTAATTTAAAATCAAAAAAGTTGTAAAGCCTACTATTAATTTAGGGGTGAGTGTACTCCATGAATATTGGATGGTCCATTAAATTAATTAATGCAGTTTTAAATCATCCAATGTCTGACATCTAAGGTTACTTGGGTAACCTATTGGCATTAATTATTGTTCTTAGTAAGTAATAAATAAATACATAAAAGTCATTTGAAGTGTAAAAAAAAATAAACAAATAAAAATTATCAAAAGTGAAATTTTTTTAAATTTAAAGTGTAAATAGTTGTTCTAACATATGGTTGGAGTTTTATATTTGATTTAATATAAAATTATTAAAAATCATATAAAGTGACGTGTGTTGAGATTTTAGTAGAAGATGTTAAAAACTTTTAGAAATTTTAAAGTTTTGTGAAACTTTTTCAAAAATTTACCAAAATCCATTAGAACGCACTAAATAGTTTATTGCAATAGATTTTGACAAATTTTTTGAAAAATTTAAAATTTTTTTGAAATTTGAAAATGTTAAAACTCCTAAATATTTTTAAAGTTGTTTGAACTTGATTGTAGCCGTAAACGGCCCTATAATATAATTATGATATATACTATTAATATATAAGTATAATATATGTATATATTTTAGTATAAGTATATAAATTTATTTTTAATTAAATTAAATATTATGATAAAATTTTTATATTAAAATATTATACATATATATATAATAGTTATGTATAAGATATAAAATATATCATATATACACTAAGTCGCACGAGTAATGTTATCCCAATCTCACAAATTTCTTGAAAGCTACTTTTAATCCACTTCCTGCTTACCCGCGGATAAAAACGTGCTTCCTGATCTATTTTGCCTTTTATTTTAGGACTTGTTTGGTCACATCAAATTTCTTCAAAATTTATTAATTTTAATTAATTTTTATATTTTTTTCTAATCAAAAATTTTTACCTACTATCTTTATGTCACATCATTTTACTTTTATTATACTTTTTCCTTTACTTTTTCTTTTTTGACGGAGTCCGGAAAAGAAGAAAAAGGCAATTTCGTTCTCTCTATTTCATTGTATTAGGTTTAACTAAAGATAAATGGGGCATATCTCCGATGTTGGATTTATGCCCATCCTCATCATGTCAGGTAGGGGCGGAGTCAGAATTTTTGTTGAGGGAGTACCGAGCGCTGAGGGGGGCACCGAACACTTAAGAAAAAATAACAATCGACTTATTTTTTGATTAAGAGTATGAGAAAAATGATGTTATTTTTAGAAAGAGAATAAATTATTCTTGAGTATTAACTAGTGAATATATTTCTCACGATTAATGATTCAAGCACCTAAAATTTATTAAAGATATCCCTTGCGATAAAAAATATAATTATTATTAAATTTTATTATCTATAGAATTTATTGTATTATATGCTAAATTTACTGATAGTATAAACAAAAATATGCAATAATGTATTAAAAGGATACATTTTATTTCACAAAAAAATACCAAGTTTGATTCTTTTAAACTTCTTATATGTTAAAAAATTTTGAATTAACTTTAAATTTTTAATAAAATCAAAATATCTTAATTTTTAATTAATTTAATTTTTAAATAAAATTAAAATAACTAGAATATTTTAGTAATTTTATCTTAAAAATTGGGAGTATCACTTACCCCTTGCACCTATATAGCTCCGCCCGTGATGTCAGGTATTGTCCTCCGATCACACTTCAATATTTTTTTGTCATTCTCGTTTTGTTTTTACATGGGTTTCCTGTTAAATTGATTCGGAAAATTTATACATTTCCTTGAATTTTGATCTTCCGGTTGGTTTTTGCTATTATTCTCTATATTTATTTATTATTTGTATGTTAAATTAATTTATACATTTATGACCTAAATTTACTAAATATAACTAGTGATATGACCTGTATGATATACGAACTTATCATATTATATGCTTAAGTTAACAGTACTATCGAATGCTAAAACAATTAAGTTGTAAAAATATATTTAAAAGTAATATATATTATTATTTATACAAATTCAATTAAAAATAGTAAATGTAAAATAAATTAAAATATTAATACCATCAATGATATTAATTTAATTAAATTCAAACTCTAATAAATAAAAAGAAAAGAAAAATAAAACAGTTTAAAAAATAACAATACTTACTCATATAATTAAACAATTTTTATGATTATTATTTTTATTCTTCGTACCATAGTATATACATATATACAATAATTACATATAAAATTTTAAAAAATATATCAATTATATATAAAAACTTTAAAAAAATAAAATTTAAGTACATACCTAACAAATCGTGAAGTCGAAGAGAAATTATTATAATAAAAAGTCATTAAGAAATTTAAAAGAAAAGAAAATTTCGTATCTATTTATTGATTTTACATTAAAAAAAAAACCTATTCTATTCAGAAGAGTCCTATTCTATTTTGATTGAATTAAAAATTCAAATCTAAGAAAAATTTGAGTGGCACTTCAATTAGATCGATTTATTCATTGTTAATTTTATTTTTTAATTTCTAATATTATTTGATATTTTTTAATAAATAATATTACAATATATATATATAATTTTAATAAACAATATTACAATTTGATTTAAAATATATCACTTATTTTGCCTAAAGATAAAAATAGCAAAAGACATGTTACTTGTTAATAAATTGAAATTTCTATTTAACAAGTTAATTAATTTTTATATTATATTATTTAATAATAATAATTATTATTATAGTTATTATTTTTAATAATAATTTATTAAATTATAAAAAATTAAAAATAAGAAATTATATGATAATTAAATAGAAGTGTCGATTAAATGAAAATATTAAGTGATATCTCCGAATATTTTAGTTTAAATAAAATTGTAAATAAATGGTATACAATACTAATTTCATTTAGATTATATAATTATAAATTTATGTTAATAAATAAAATATTTATTTAACAGGGTAATTATTTTTTTATATTATTTCGTTTATGATAATAATATTAATTATTAAAACTTTTATTTAATAGGATAAATATTTTTTTACTTTTTTTAATAAAAATAATAATATTTATTATGTTTTAAATATAAATTTGTTAAAATATAAAAAATAATGAAAATAAGAATATGTTTTAAATAAAAATAAAAAGTTATATAATAAATAAAAATGTAAATTAAATAAAAATATCTAGTGATATTCAACGTAATAATCCAAAATTATAAATTTTAAAATATATTATTTTATATATATATATTATTTTATAAAAAGTTATTTTTGTCAAATTTGGCCGACGCCTTCTAGAGCCTTCCTCTGCCCTTAGCTTTTACTTGGGCACCAAGTTGGCATATATATATATATATATATATGCGTGTGTGTCAGGTTTGCGTGTGTGTGTGTGTGTGAGAGAGAGAGAGAGAGATATTGAGGGTGTTTGGTTAAAAAAAAGTTGGGCAAAAAGTACAGTAAAAGTATAAAAATTTGATATAAATGTGATATGTGATAAAATTTAATTGAAAAAAATATAAATTTTTTATAATTTTTAATAAATTTTGGTATTTGATTGGAGGCCAAACAGCCTTATATGTGTATGATTGTGTGAAAGTGTGAGTTTTTGTCTGAGGGTACGAGAAATTTGAAAAAAAATAAAAAAATAAAAAAAAAAGATGATGGTGTCAACCACGTGATGACTTTACTTTCGCCACCGGTATGACACGTAATGGTGTGTTTGGAGTTGTATAAAATAATATAAAATTGTAAAAGTAAATGTCTTGTAATTTATGTAGTGAGTGAAGAATCTAAATTTTATTGTTTTATAATTCATGTTTGTAGAGATTTATAGGATTTTATTTTTTTTTACATAACTTCAAAACGGTGTGTGGTATATGTTGCGGGGAGTTTCATATATGTATATATATATATATATATTTTTTTTTTTGCCTATGAGAGGAAATCGAGAGAAAGTATCTGAGAGAGATAGGGAGAGATGAGCATGGCCAAGAAAGTTGAAGGCTGGTAAGCACATTAAACTTTTATCAAAAATTTAAATTAATTTTGTAGTTATGTAATTAAAGATATATTAAAAATATTAGTACAATTATTTTGGTGTAAGGGATAATAGTTTTCGTATAGGAGACATGTTACTAGCAACTCACTTGTATCCATTTGTCTTCGTTTAAAAATTTGAGGTAAGATTTTAATACATTTTATTTATACATATAAGATGTAAAAATATTTTAATAATTTTTCATGTCTTTATTTTACATAAATATAATTAAATTTAGACTACATTATGTGAGTTCAGTCTAAGTTAAAACACCGATTATCCAGGTAAAAACAAAGTTACTAGAAAATGAAGTTACATGTGAGAGAATATGTCTAAGACATATTTCATGGAAGTTTCTGAAATTATCATCTAGGTTCAAAGGTTTAAGATAATCCCATAATGACTCCAAAGTTTTAGATAATTACGTAATGACCCAAAAGTTTTGAATAATTATGATGTGACCACAAATTTTTTGAGTAATGATGTAACTCCAATTTTTTAGAATTACAACTTTACCCCTAGAGTTGTTAGGGATTATAGTTTGGCTTCTAAGACAATTTTAATATTTTTATTCCTTGGTCAAAATTTTTCTTAAATACAAAAGGATTTAATAAAGATGAGTATTTTCTTAAATAAATGAGAAACATGTAATTTTAAAATATTCGAATGATTTTTTTTAAATGAAAAATGCCTTATGAAAGAGTTTCATATTAAACACTAGTGTGATAATTGTAGATGATGATGAGTTGTTGTGATAAGAATTAGTATGAGAGGATATTATTAGCGAATTATGATAAATTACTAACTCTTTATAAGTTGATGAGATAACATTGATTATGATAAATTATGAGATAGTATTATTTGTGTTGGGTTGTTTATGAATGATTTTAAGGATGATATTAATGATGATGACAATGGTGATAATAAATTGTTGTGATGAGATGATTGTGCATGTGATAGATTGCTTATGTTGAAATGTGATTTGTGATAAAGGGTTCTAAATATTACATTAATGATAATGGTAATAGTTATGATAATATTTATGGACAGAGAATATGAAATGAAATTGAGATTGTGAATATATGGATGGGAGTACTAGATAATAAAAAAGGTACAGATATAACCTTAGAGTTAAAAGACCCAAAACCCGCACAGGAATTGGTGTTCATACTAGTAGATTAGTAGCATACAACATGATGTTTATTTGGCTAATCATGGCCCGAGGTTTTAGCTCTAAACGATAACGTATTTGGCTTATCATTTTCATTGGGTGTTGGCCCATAAAAGACAACGTGAATGGTACCCATCCCATGAATGTGAACGTGAATGCAATAGTGGATGTGATTTGATGATTACGAGATTAATAAAACTAATAATCCAAAACTATTGTTGAGATTCGCGTTGATGTTGAGTATTGATTTTGAAAGATGATGTGTTATAATGAATTATGATTGTCGATTAATCTGGTATAGGTTATTGTTTATGTTATTTTGTTACATGTCATATCTGCCTTTATTATGCATCATGGGCACAAGTGGATTAATGCTCACGTTCCTATAGATTGTGTTGCAGGTCTCGAGACTAAGACTTAAGATGGCTATTGTTGGAATAAGTGATGGATTGTCAGTAGCATATACGTTGCATTTTTATTTAAGTTTAATTATTTAGGACTGTAATATTTATTAGGTTTAGAGATTTTTAGATTGGATTGTAAAGGACATAAGGTCTAGATTCCTTTATTTATTTGGGATGTAATTGGAGCAATGATGCCTAGTTTGACCGAGGCTTGGCTATTTAGTTTATTTTCTTATTGTGGATGTATGCTACAGGGTGGTTGAATACTCTAATCAAGGTTATAGACATTTTGATGCATATTGTGTGTGTTTCATTTGCTCACTCTTCTAGTCCCAAAACTCGAGACGTGACATTTACGAACATTCTAGTTTAAATAAAATTAAAAATTAAGAATAAGTAGTAATTATGTAAAATACCAATTCTTTATAGGATAATTAAGATAACTATAATTAGGTATCACGTGTCAAAACCATACATGTGTCACAATTATAGCGCAAATTACGTTGCGCAAGATAATTACAATTAGGTGTCACGTGTCAGAAGCGTAGTGCAAGTTAGGTTCTATATAGCGTAACGGTGTTACCAAACTCTACTTTATATATATATATATATATATATATAATGATATGTTATATTATTATAAACTTTTACAACTGCACATATTATATAAATAATTATACTTATATATATAGCAAAAATAATTTTATAGCACTTTTTAAATTTACATAAAATAGCAATTTATATTTGCACATGTTTAATAGCAAACACAGACATAAAAAAATTCATGTTATTTTTTGGCTCATTATTTTTGCATATGATTTAATGAATAATTTTTTATCTATATAATTACAATTACAGATATAATAAAGAAATGTTATGGCTATAACAAAATTAATGATATATATTTTCTCAAATTATTCTTGATATTTTTTAATGAATTTGGGTGTCATATTGAGATTTTTATATTTTTTTTCAAACTATCCCAAATAATTCCCAAATTACGAAATTTTCATTCAACCAAATAATTTCCAAATGCCAAATTTGTTTCTATGCCTCTAAAGGAAGTTTGGAAACATTGGCTCCACTATTCTAAAAACCAATTAATTGTGACTAGCACATGTACCACCGGAACCTTAAGTCAATAATTGCACGATGGCTATGAGCATCTCTAATTCACTAGCTAAAATCCAATCTTTACCTATTTTGGAGAGCCTTGCCCTCAAATTTGCCTCCAACAGGATTGTTATTAGACTCTTTATTTTAACATTCAGTTGAAACTACAATTAGCATATTTATCCTCTTTTTCTCTCTCCTCACTCAGTATGTCTATCATCTTTTTTGGTATATTTATCACTTGGTATATCTATCCTCACTTAATATATCTACACTCGGCATATCTATCCTCTTTTTTGCAAATTTCTTTTATTAATTGATTGATAATTCCTAATTGAATTTAAAAAAAGGGGCATAAATTGGATAATTAAAAGATAAATTTATTTATTTGAAAATGTAGTTTTTTAATAGTTTTTGTTAGAAGAATATGACTGTTGGGAGAATATAACCGTTATAACTTTTTTTTTTCAAATTTTACCATTAAAACGTTTTTATACAAAATTAAAAAAATTCTAAACTTTATAATTTTCGGTGATGTGGCATGCCAAGACGTTGATGACATGGCATACCACATAGTATTGACTTTTTCAAAATATTAAGGTTAGTTGGAATAGTTAGCTAAAATAAAGAGTGAGGTTGGAGTTCATTCTAAAAAATGGCTCTTCAAAGTAGAGAATGATATATTTTATATTATCTTGACTCCCTGTTTTAATTAGTAGGGGTGGAGATGCTCCCCGAAGGGATCCTAACATACAAATCCACCCCACATTCCCTTGTATTGTTGGATAGTGAAGATGAGGGTATGTATAGTGGCCTAATAATGGCAATCTAGAGCAAGGTTTGTCTCCATGGTGGTCCTAACTTCTAAGGCATCTACTAGCTGGTCACTTAGTGCACTTGGTAGCTAAGGTATTATCCCTTCACCTCGAGGCACTGTAAGAATATAAAGTACTCAGAGGGATGTTATGGAAATAATCTTCTTTTATCTTCTTCTCTGCTAGAACATAGAAAACTAACATAAGGAAGCCCTAATTGAAATTCCCAAATAAATCTATATTGTGCATTGCCATTGCTTTACATTCTTTTCCCCTCCACTTCATCGCTCATGGCTTCAAAATCCTTCAAGACCGACTGTTCCTAGTTACTGTTCTCTCCAGTGAACCGACAAAACTAAGCCCACCAAAATCTTTACTCATAAATCCGTACAAAAGTTGGTGTTTTGCGAGTAAATAAACAATTAGAAAAACAAATCAACACCATCCACTGGTACTGATAGCGCAGTTATCTGGTGATGTTGTAGATGATCTAAGCCTGAGTCTAAAAAGCTGTCATTGACACCGGTGTGGTACCTACTAAAGAACCTTCGATGATTAAGTTAGCAAAAAAGAGTTTGAGAGAGAATTCCAACAGAGTAACCGTAAGGCTAAAAGAGTATGTGCGTGCCTTATCTTTTGAGAGATGGTGAATATATAGAAGTATAACACCTGCATGGGCATGATACATGCAAATCTCACATAATCATAGTTTTTATCTAATGATATCGTGACACGTGTATTTGTGAATCTCGAGATGATTCCTATAATTGGTTATCAAAACTGTTATACGGCAGTCAACACTTTAATAGGTGAGAATCACGAAATATGCTAGAAAATCGTTATGACGTAAGCAATCTTGTCTTTAAGGCGACGATCAGCCTAACCAATCATAGGATCCTCTGATCGATCGGGTGGATTGGGCCACGATCGCTCGAGTTATTTGGTCGGTTGGGCACACCCTTTTAGAGACTCGTCCTTTCCTTGTCTGATTGTGAGAAGGTGGGGGGCAGGCCTCCTCTGCCTTTGTCTTCTAATGAAATGAATGACGAAGAGTTTGCTTAGCTAAGCGAAATTAGCAATGGTCCTCACTTTAATCTTAGAAAACCATAAGCGGGTGGGTCCCCTTAATGTTATAGGTAAAACACGACACATGATCTCATTTAGGTTGGCATGGATGTGCATCACTGCTTTAAAAGTCTCCAGATGGTCTAATGGATCTTGTGACCTATCGAATGAGTCTATCGTCAGCATCTTGAACTTTGGTGGTAAGGGATAGGCCATCACTACTGGGGTAAATGGGGAAACAGTATTACTAATTAGGCTCTCCACCGTGTTTAGTGGTTTAACCGTTGCTAAAACATCCTCCATTTGACCTTGCATGGCTCTGATCTACTCCTCTCAAGGGTTTGCAGAGATGTCTTTGACGCTCGTAGCCTCTAACTTGGAAGCCTTCGCGTGGCCTCTAGCTGGAACATCAGCTCTTAACGTTCTTTCCTTCCTTCTAGATTCTTCTGGAAGCCTATTGGGGACATCATTTTCCCAACAACACCGACTCCATAGAGCCATTGCCCCGCAACGAAGCCAATCCTGGGCCCCATTGGAACTTCCTCATTTCCTTCGCCATTCATTTCCATGGCACCCCCATTGTGTACTCCATTTGTTGGTGGTTTTACTGGGGGCAGAACCGAAGTAGAGGGTGCATCAATTTGCTGGAGGAGTGCCTGGTTTTGGGCCACCAAAGCTTGCATGGTAGTCATCATCTCATGCATTTGTCGTTCCATGGCACTAATTCGCTCATTGTTTTGGTGTTCCATTGTCTCTGTTGCTAGTAAAGGCGATTGAGTATTAATGACGAACTTGGTTTGGACCAAAAAATTTACGAGGGAAACTCAAGGCTTTCCTAAAGACGCCGCCAACTGATAACGTAGTTATTCGGCGATGTTGTGGATGATCAAAGCCCGAGTCCGGAAAGTTATCATTGATATCGGTGTGGTGCCTACCAAAGAACATCCGTTGCTTAAGTTAGCAAAAAAGAGTTTGAGAGAAAATTCTGACAGAGTAATCGTAAGGCTAAAAGAGTGTGTGCGTACATTATCTTTTGGGAGATGGTGTATATATAGAAGCATAGCATTTGCATGAGTATGATACATGTGAGTCTCACGTAATTATACTTTTTATCCAATGATATCGTGCCACGTGTATCTGTGGATCCCAAGATGATTCCTATAATTGGTTATCAAAACCGTTATACGACAGGCAGCGCTTTAATAGACGAGAATCACGGAATATGCTAGAATATCGTTATGACGTAAGCAATCTTGTCTTTAAGGCTACAATCAGCTTAACCAACCGTAGGATCCTTTGATCGGTCGGGTGAATCAAGCCACAATCGCTCGAGTTATCTGGTTGGTTGTGCACACCCTATCAGGTACAATCTATACAAGAGCCAAATATATACTTCTTGAGATTAACTGAGAACTTTTCTGGATGATAGTCTCATGTAAAAATTGTTATAATTTAAATATTTAAATAAGTATGTCATTATTTTAATTATATATAATAAACTAAATAAATAAAAAGAGTTGATTCTACCAGCATTCTCAAGAATATTTTTTTAGGACCAAGGACAGAGCTGTGCCTAAAATATGCTGGAATATAATTCAGGTAAAATTTTAACTCATAATTTTTTTTGTACTAATAGTTTATAGCATCTTAATTATTCCAATTATTCAAAATTCAATTTAATATTTAATTCATAACTCAGAACCAAAAAAAAAAAAAAAATCGTCTTATGACAAAAAAAAATTTCTATGTCCGTGCTTATTTGGGAATAAACGGGAAATACATTCAAAAGAATTGGCATGAGACAACCCCAGCGTGGGACCGTAAGTTGCAATGCGTCGTTTTCTCATTTCTGGATGGTGCTGAGGTTTTGCTTGCGAGGAAGCGAGTGTTTATCTTTCCTAAATCTACCCATCATATTAGGAACATTCCAACTTTCACCGTTATCTAAATATAATTTTCTCCAGAAAGTTTTGGTGGGTTTCCTTTGACTTTCTTGGAAAAGTGTTTGCACGCAATGTGTGAGCTGTCTTTTCTTGTCCATAACCCTAAGCAAAATCTTCTGTGGTCTTTTCTTCTTCGCTCCCTTTAAGTCGGTATTTGCTCCAGTATTCTCTCTGCATTTGCCTCGCACACAAACTTGCATGCACGCACATATATATACATACAACATATATCTGTAAAATAAAACACATCTTTTAATTTGATATTTATCTCAATTATCATATATTTATCCCAATTATCACTAAAATTTTACCACGCCATCACTTATTATATATTTATATATTAAAAAAATAATTTGAATTTAAAATTTGAAATTCAAATAAATATATATATTATATTTTATAAAATTATATATATATATATTATGTATATATTATATTTTGTAAAATTATACAAATTATATTTTACTTATATTATCTATTATTATTAAATAATGTATGATACCTATTAGATAAAGTCAACTAAATTTTTTTATTTAAAAAATATATTTAAATTTTAAAAATTTTATTAAAAATAAACATTTAAATTAAAATTTTAATTTTGATGTCCTTAAAACTTAAATTTTAAATATATAACTATGTGTCATTATATAATAGAAAGTTTAAAATTTTGAATTTGAGATATTTTCAATTGTTGAATTTGTTAAATGATCAGGATTATTTTTCTTTTTCTCTCACTTTTCTCATATTTTTTTAATATTTTCTATATAAAAGATATCATTTATATGACAAGGAAGCTTAAAATTTTGAATTTGAGATATTTTTAACTGTTGAATTTGCTAAATAGGCAAGATTATTTTTCATTTTCTCTCACTCTTCCCATACTTTTTTGAATATATTTTATATAAAAAATTTTAAATTAATATTTTAAAAATTTTGATAACATTTTTATTAAATAATAAAATTTTATTTTTATTAATTTTTATGTAAATTTGTTTTATAAATTTAAATTTAAATTATTTATATATTAAATTATATTTATACACATTCAGGGACGAGTAATTGCTAATATATACAGAGAGAGAGAGAGAGAGAGAAGGTGGGTGGGGGGGGGGGAATGGACGAGAGGCAGATGGTAGCAATTTCAATTTTCGTGATGCCTGGGAACTTGATCAAGAAAGAGCATTTTGATTCACTTGAAGTAAGTTAATTCATTTATTTTACTTTTTCTTTCTTCGTTTTTGAATGAAGATCACATCACAACTTGCCTTATTTTTGATGCCTTGATCAGCGTATGCCAAGTTAGGCCCCGATTGGCGTATCAATTTTTATCAAAATTTATTAATTTTAATTAATTTTTTATATTTTTTCTAATCAAATTTCTTTACCTTTTACTTTTACATCATATTTTTTTTATTTTTATTTTATTTTTTAATTAATTTTTTACCAACCAAACACATCCTTACGATAATTTGGACTGTGAATTGAAACAGCTGGCACTAATTATGAAGGGATGGATTGTCACGTGAGTTACATCATGCCTTGCATTCACTGCTCTATGATATCATATTACATGTATACGTTCCTTTAGAGTAAGAAAAAATAAGATAAATTAAGATAAAATGTAGTTTGAAATTAATTTTGGCATCATTTTTTTTTAAATCACAAATCGTGGGAACAGTTTTTCAAATCCGTTCTCAAGGATTCAAAAAAATTTTAAAAAAATAGCGACAATGATACTCATTTGAAAACTTTCGACACGAAGAATATGATTGTATAAAATATTTACACGTTCGATTAACCTATTTTTAGATTTTTTTTGTTTTTTTAGCGAAATATTGAAATTTTTTAAAATTAGTGATGGCGGAAAAATTAGAAATAGAGGGGTTGTTAGAGATTTATAGAGTTTTTTCGAGAATTTTTTTATGCCAAACGAGCCCATATAAAATAAAGTTTGAAAACGTTATTGTATGGTTGTGACAGATGACACTTAATATAACTATCTTGCAACACTTAAAACTTAACTTGCGTTATGGTTGTGATACGTGACACCTAATATAGTTATCTTATGCCACTTAAAATCTAACTTGCACTATAGTTGTGATACGTGACACCTAATTATAATTATTTTAATTATCTCACAAAGAAATTAGTATTTTACATAATTAGTACTTATTCACAATTTTTAATTTTATTCAAACTAAAATTTTCAGGGATATCAATTCATATTTTAATTTTTATTTAATCTACAATTCTAGTTATCATATAACTTTTTATTTTTTATTTTATTTTTTTAAAACATATTCTTATTTTTTATTTTTTCAATTGTTTTAATAAACTATTATTTAAAACATAACAAATATTATTATTGCTATTAAACAAAATAATGTAAAAAAATATTTGTCCTATTAAATAAAGGTTTTTAATAATAAATATTATTATTATTATCAAAAAAATAGTGCAAAAAAATAATTAACCTATTAAATAAAGATTTTAATTTATAATTATATAATTTAAATGGAATTAGTATTGTACATAATTACCACTTATTCACAATTTTATTCAAAGTAGAATGTTTGTGAATATCACTTGATATTTTTATTTAATCTACACTTCTATTTATCATATAATTTCTTATTTTTAATTATTTTTATAATTTAATAAATTATTATTTACAAAATAATAAATATTATTATTAAGTAAAATAATGAAAAAAAAACTTGTTAAATAAAAATATTAATTTATTAACAAGTAATATGATCTTTATTATTTTTACCATTAAACAAAAAAAGTGATATATCTTAAATCAAATTATAATATTGTTTATTAAAATTATATATATTGTAATATTATTTATTAAAAAATATCAAAGAATATTACAAATTAAAAAATAAAATTGACGATAGATAAATCAATTCAATTGAAATGCTGCTCAAATTTTTATTAGATTTGGACTTTCAATTTGATCAAAATAGTATTCTAATCGGAACTTCAAAATGATATTTTAATCTAAATAAAATAGGGCTATCCTGCATGCAAAATTTATAAATAGATACGAAAATTTCATTTATTTTAATTTTTTTGAAGACTTTTTATTACAACAATTTTCTTTTCGACTTTGTGATTTGCTAGGTAGATACTTAAATTTTAATTTTTTTAAAAGTTTTTATATGTAATTGATATATATTTTGTAATTTTTTATATGTAATGTATATGTGTGTGTGCACTATGGTAAAAAGAATAGAGACAATAATTATAAATTATTTAATTATATAAGTAAGTGTTGTTAATCTTCAACCTTTTTGATTTTTTCTTTTATTTATTTATTTATTAGAATTTGAATTTAATCGAATCGATACTATTGATGGCATCGATACTTTAATTTATTTTACGTTCACTATTTGATTGAATTTGTAAAACAAAAATATATATTACTTTCAAATATATTTCTATAATTTAAATGTTTTAACATATCATAATATATTCAACTTAATTATATAATATGATAAATTCATGTATGGCACAAGACATATCACTAGTGTGTGTATATATATATATATATATAATTATGCATACCTACTTACACCCTTCCAATATTTTTAACCGTTTTGGACGAAGGACGAACAATATTGAGAAACAGTTTGAAGGAGACTACACACCACTAAATTTTAGTAAAATATTAAATAAATAAATAATAATAATAATAATAATAATAATAATAATAATAAAACTATAAATTTAAGTATTGTATTAATTAAAACAAAACAATCATATTATAAAATTCAATATTCCGAATCAAGCCACGACCATACATTGTTAAAAACTAACATCAAAAGCTCTTGAGCCCTCCTATCCCATTGCAATAGCTGGTTTGCTCCCCATAGCCCATTAAAAATGTTAAAAGATTTGGCTGTATCAGGGTTTACGTATATTTTTGTGTTAGAAAATTTAGTTCGAATTAATCACTGTTTTTTTTTTTTTTTCGAAAAAATACAAAAAATAAAACTTACAATTTTCAGACTGAAATTTGGATACACTTTGATCAAACCTAGTGTTTGACACTATCTCCTTAAGACTGAATTCGCCCTCCACGAGACTTCTGATTTTAGCCGACGTCAGTCTCCCAGAATAGAATGATTACACATATACACAAAAGGAAGCGACAATTTATGTGTTCTTGCGAACCAAACTTTGCTTGTACTCTTTGTATGCAAAATGAATTTTCTTATGCTAAAATTCTTTGAATGTAATATTTTTAATGCAAAAAATCTAACCCTTTTTCATGCAAGAATGAAGGTTTAAATAGAAGTCATTAGTCATATTTATTGGAAGAATAGACACAACGATTCATAAAGAGAGGCGTCTGTTAACAGAACAGTCATGTTTATTAAAGAAAGAACACTCCAAAACGACGTAGTTTTGGAAAAACAATATTTGGACTAAGCTACTAATTAGATTAGGCTAATGGACCACATAATTATCTAAGCCTAAAATCCAAAATAAGATCATTCAAGCCCAAAATTTATTCAGACCCACTTTGGTCCCCACTTTGAAATCAATTTTCATTCACATAATTCATGATTTTGGACATGTGAATACATGGAATTACTATTCTTACGTATTTATATTAATTCTACATTTGATCCATAATTAATAATATATGAACCCCACATAAATATTGGCTTAAAGTTAATAAAAATTCTTAGTTAAAACTATGAATTCCAACATTTTAAAAATATTTTTGAAATATATAAATATAAAAAATATTTTATATTAAAATAAATGGAGCTTAGAAGTTTGTCTTTTATAAGAATAATGAGTTTTGAGTAATTAATGTGGTTTGTCATTAATTTTGGCTAATTAGGAGAAGACTGTAGGAACTTCAAATATTCAGCACCACGCTGCCAAGGTCTCAAAGCTTAATACAAGTCCTTATCCTAGTGTCAATAAAGAGCCCTGGTAAAGGAGATATTGGAGAAGCACTCAAACCTTGGCTCCACCGCTCCAAAGACCAACCAATTGATGACTGGCACATGTAGCAGCGGAGCCTTAGGTTGATAATTGCACGATGGCTAAGAATATCTTTAATCCACTAGCTAAAATCTCTAATCTTTGGCTCTTGCCCTCAAATCTATTTCAGAGAATCTTGTCCTCAAATTTATTTTAGAGAACCTGCCCCTCAAATTTGCTTCCAACGGGATTATTACTGGACTCTTTATTTTAACATTCAGTTGAAACTATAATTGGCATATTTACCTTTTTTTTTTCTCTCTCCTCGATCGGTATATCTATCCTTTTTTTTTTTGGTATACCTATCACTTGGTATATCTATCCTCACTTGGTATATCTATACTAGGCGCATCTATCCTTTTTTTTGCAAATTTTTTTTATTAATTGATTGATAATTCCTAACTGAATTACAAAAAAGGGCATAAATTGAATAATTAAAAGATAATTTTATTTATTTGAAAATGTAGTTTTTTTAATAGTTTTTGTTGGAAGAATAACAACTCTTTTTTTTTTTTTTTAATTTTACTGTTAAAATATTTTTATACAAAAATAAAAAATTTCTAAACTTTTAAAGTATTTTTAATTTTTGGTGACGTGGCATGCCACATTGTACTTATGTTAATGACATGGCATACCACATGGTATTGGCTTTTTCAAAATATTGGAGTTGGAATAGTTAATTAAAATAAAGAGTAACATTTGAGTTGATTCTAAAAAAAATATTTCTTTAAAGTAAAAAATAATATATTTTATATTATCTTGACTCTCTGTTTTAACTAGCAGACTTGAAGATGCTCGCCGAAGAGATCCCAGCATACAAAAGACCCGGGGGAGGTCCGGTGCATCAGACCTACCCCAACCCGCATACAAATCCACCCCACATTCCCTTGTATTGTTGGATTGTGAAGACGAGGGTTTGTATAGTGGCCTAATAATGGCAACCTAGAGCAAGGTTTGTCTCCATGGTGGTCCTAAGGCAGGCGCTAGCTGGTCACTGAGTGCCCTTCGTAGCTAAGGTATCGTCCCTTCGCCTCTAAGGCACTGTAAGAGTGTAAAGTACTCAGAGGGATGTCGTGGAAATAATCTTCTTTTTCTTCTTCTCTGCTAGAGCATAGAAAACTAACAGAAGGAAGCCCTAATTAAAATTTCCAAATAAATCCACACCGTGCATTGTCATTGCTTCACCTTTTTTTTTTTCCCCTCCATTTCATCGCTCATGGCTTCAAAATCCTCCAAGACCGAAGTTCGCAGCTACTATTCTCTCCAGTGAACCGACAAACTAAGCCCACCAAAATCTCTACTCATAGATCCGTACAAAAGTTAGTGTTTTGCGAGTAAATAAACAATCAGAAAATCAAATCAACACCATCCACTGGTACAATCTATACAAGAGCCAAATATATGCTTCTTGAGATTAACTGAGAACTTTTCTAAACGATAGTCTCATGAAAAGATTGTTATAATTTTAATATTTAAATAAGTATGTCATTACTCTAATTACAATAAACTAAAAAAAAAAGAGATGATTTTACCATCATTTCAAAAAATAGTTTTTGGGACTAAGGGCGGAATTGTACCTAAAATGTGTTGGAATGTAATTTACGTAAAATTTTAACTCATAATTTTTTTACTACTAAGAGTTTATAGCATCTTAATTAATTTAATTATTTATAATTTAATTTAATATTTAATTCATAACTCAGAATCAAAAAAAAAAAAATCATCTCATGACAAAAAAAAAAAAAAATTCTATGTCCGTGCTTATTTGGGAATAAACGGGGAATACATTCAAAAGAATTGGCATGAGACAACCCCAGCGTGGGACCGTAAGTTGCAATGCGTCGTTTTCTCATTTCTGGATGGTGCTGAGGTTTTGCTTGCGAGGAAGCGAGTGTTTATCTTTCCTAAATCTATCCATCGTATTAGGAACATTCCAACTTTCACCGTTATCTAAGTATAATTTTCTCCAGGAGGTTTTGGTGGGTTTCTTTTGACTTTCTTGGAAAAGTGTTTGCGTGCAATGTGTGAGCTGTCTTTTCTTGTCCACAACCCTAAGCAAAATCTTCTGGGGTCTTTTCTTCTCCGCCCCTTTTTAAGGAGGTATTTGCTCCACTATTCTCCCTGCATTTGCCTCCCACACAAACACGCACACATATATACATATAACATATATATGTGTAGAGAGAGAGAGTCGGCAATGGACGTGAGGCAGATGGTTGCAGCTTTACTAACAATTTCAATTTTCGTGATGCCAGGGAACATGATCAAGAGAGACCATTTTGATTCACTTGAAGTAAGTTAATCCATTTATTTTAGGTAATATTTGATTTAATTTTTTATTTTTTATTTTTTATTTTATACTTAAAATAAGAAAATAAAAAATAATTTATTTTTTTTATTTTGAGGTTTTTTTTTATTTTAAGTTGAAAACGTTCAAAATGACTTTTAATCATTTTTCATTTTATGTATAAATTTATTTTTATTTTTTAAAATAAATTTTAAAAATACAAGTGATTAAATATATTATACTTATTTTTTTTTGTTTTTAAAAAAATAAATAATAAATACGCTTAAAATAAAAAATAAAAAAATAAACCAAACGAACCATTTCTTTCTCCGTTTTTGAATGAAGATCGCATCACAACTTGCCTTATTTTTAATGCCTTAATTAGCGTGTGTAAGTTAGTCTTCTGAGAATTTGGACAGTGAACTGAAACAGCTGGCACTAATTATGAAGGGATGGATTGTCACGTGAGTTAGATCATGCCTTAGATTCACTGCTACACCATATCATATTATGGGTTTATTTAAAATGATAAAAAATAACTCCAAGGGGTTAGATGGAATGGTCTTAGACTGGGACTTAGGGGCTTACCACCCCAAGGTCTCAAGTTCAAGTCTCCTCTCTAGCAAAAACTTGGGACCAGCCTCCCGGGCGCAAAGCATAGTAAAGGTTGGTAAGACGGGCCTCCTTGGCTGGACGAACCGTATCCAGTTCTTGGGTGTGGGTCCGACTCCCCGCCGCTACACGAGTTCGCGATTGACCCCTATACATGTTGAGGGGCCGGTATGTGTGGCACAAACCAAAAGAGATTCACTCTAGGGGTTTGGCCTAGGGAGTGAATCTCTCGAGGTTAAATCCTTTTTTTTTTTAGAATGATAAAAAATGAGACATAGTGAGATAAATTGTTAGTTTTTAATTCGTATAGTAAAATAAAAAATGGATAACTTTTAGAGTTTTATTATTTTTTCACCGATTTTTAGAATTTTTTGTCACTTTAAACGGAGCATATATATATATATATATAAAGTAGAGTCTAAAAATGTCGCTACATCACGTAAAACTTAATATAATTTTTTTACACTATAGTTGTGACACGTGATACCTTATATAACTATCTTTCGACACCTGAGATCTAATTTGTATTACGGTTGTGACACGTGACACCTAATATAACTATGTTATACCACCTAAAACTTAACTTGTACCATAGTTGTGACACGTGTATAGTTGTTACATATAATACCTAATTATAATTATTTTAATTATCTAATAAATAAATTAGTATTTTATATAATTACTATTTACTCACAATTTTCAATTTTATTTAAACTAAAATTTTCATGAATATCACTTCATATTTTAATTTTTATTTATTCTACACTACTTCTATTTAACATATAACTTTTTATTTTTTATTTTATTTTTATTTAAAACATTTTCTTATTTTTTGTTTTTCTGATTGTTTTAATAAACCATTATTTAAAACAAAATAAACATAATTGTTATTAAACAAAATAATGCAAAAAAGTATTTATCCTATAAAATAAACGTTTTAATAATAATAATAATTATTATTATTATTATTATTAAACAAAATAGTAAAAAAAAGTAATTAACCTATTAAATAAAAATTTTAATTTATTAACATAAAATTTTAATTATCTTAATTATAATTATATAATCCAAATGGAATTAGAATTGTACGTAATTACTATTTATTCATAATTTTATTCAGTGAAGAATGTTCGTGAATATCACTTAATATTTTTATTTGATTTACACTTTTATTTATCATATAACTTCTTATTTTTAATTTTTTTATAATTTAATAAATTATTATTTAAAAATAATAAAGATTATTATTGAGTAAAATAATGCAAAAAAACAAAAAACCTGTTAAATAAAAATGTTAATTTATTAACAAGTAATATATTCTTTATTATTTTTATCATTAGACAAAATAAGTGATATATCTTATATCAAACTATAATATTGTTTATTAAAATTATATATATTGTAATATTGTTTATTAAAAAATTTCAAACAATATTACAAATTAAAAAATAAAATTAATAATTGATAAATCAATCTAATTGAAGTGTCGCTCAAATTTTATTGGATTTGGACTTTCAATTCGATTAAAACAGTATTCTAATCAAGACTTCAAAATGATATTTTAATCTAAATAGAATAGGACTCTTCTGTATGCAAAATCTATAAATAGATATGAAAATTTCTTTTCTTTTAAATTTCTTATAGACTTTTTATTACAATAATTTTTTTTGACTTTGCGATTTGTTAAGTACGTACTTAGATTTTAATTTTTTTAAAATTTTTATATGTAATTGATATATATTTTGTAAGTTTTTATATGTAATTTATATGTGTGTGTGTGTATACACTATAGCAGAAAGAATGGAGACAATAATTATAAATTATTTAATTATATGAGTAAGAGTTGCTATTCTTTAACTTTTTTAATTTTTTCTTTTCTTTTTATTTATTAGAATTTAAATTTAATCGAATCGATTTTATTGATGACATTAATATTTTAATTTATTTTACGTTCACTATTTAATTAAATTTATATAAATAATAATATATATTATTTTCAAATATATTCCTACAACTTAAATGTTTTAACATATAATAGTATTTCGTATATCGCATATATATATATAATATGATAAATTGGTGCATCGCTAGTGTGTGTGTATATATATATATATATATGCAATTATGTATATATACTTACACCCTTCCCCATTTTTAACCGTTTTGGACGAAGGACGAACAATATTGAGAAACAGTTTGAAGGAGATTGCACACCACTAAATTTTAGCAAAATATTAAATAATAATAATAATAATAATAATAATAATAATAATAATAGTAAAACTATAAATTTAAGTATTGTATTAATTAAAACAAAACAATGATATTATAAAATTCAATATTCCTAATCAAGCCACGACCATACATTGTTAAAAACTAACATCAAAAGCTCTTGAGCACTCCTGTCCCATTGCAATTGCTGGTTTGCTCCCCAGAGCCCATTAAAAATGTTAAAAGATTTGGCCGTACCAGGGTTTACATATATTTTTAAAAATTTTTTTGAAAAATGTAAATAAAAATATTTAATATTAAAATAAATGGAGCTTAGAAGTTAGTCTTTTATAAGAATAATGAGTTTTGAGTAATTAACATGGTTTGTCATTAATTTTGGCTAATTAGGAGAAGACTGTTGTAGCAACTTCAAATATTCAGCACCACGCTGCCAAGGTCTCAAAGCTTAATGCAAGACCTGGTGTCAATAAAGAGCCCCGGAAAGGAGATATTGGAGAAGCACTCAAACCTTGCAGGAAAAAGCCTTTACCAAGTATCCAATTTCCATTTAATTAATTAATTGTTTCAAATTTTTATGGATTAAGTTATATTTTGAAGTTCTTTTCTAATTTTGTACCTTCAACCTGTTCCACTCGCAGAAGATAGAGAGCAGTCAAAGGGTTTTATCATATTTTCATTGACTGGTGGCCCAGAATATATATCATATCTCACAGGTATATACATAGATATATTGCATCACCAATATACTTTTCCCAAATTTTTCCTTTTTGTTTTTTTTAGTAAGCAACGGAGAATAGCCAAAATATTCCAGAACAATTTGTTCATGTTTCTCTTCCAACTTATTCTCCTTATAATGCACTAAAAATTGTCTAACTAACCACCCAAATTGGGGCACGGATACTTTATTAATAGAATAAATAATAAGCTTGTTAATTTCTTTGTTTAGCACGAAAAAAAACTGGGCTGAATTTAGCACAGTCAAGTTAAATTTTATCTTATTTGAATTTAATTAGAGTTTTTCGTATCAGACTTGAACTTTAATTTGAACTTTTATCAGTTCAAACTTTACTAAGTAAAAAATAATTAAAATTCAAAATCGGTTCAAATTGGAACCAAGGAAAGAAAAACTCTCTTTAGGCCATTTGTTAAAATTCAAGTCTACATTTGCAGAAACACTTTAAGCATTGGCCTTCCACCACATGCATGCGTGGCATATCAAATTAAGAAAATTTATTTTTAATTTTAGTTATATATATATATATATATATATCTTTATTCCTGCCACAATAAGTGTATATATATATTTATATTTGCAATCATTATCTGCTTTTACAATATTTTTTCTTTTTCTTTTTAATTTTTTAAAAACATATGAAATCAGCTTGTGCTACATATTAGATATAGCCCTGCCCTAATCCATATACACAAATGAGACTCAAACATATAAGGGAACTTACTAGTGAGATAAGTTTCTTCAAGTTTCTTGGTTAGTTCTCCTCCAATTATCAATATGTAGTCCTCAATTCTTCTTAATTATTTTATTTAAGTTTTTTTATATTTTCTCTAAATTGTCAAAAAAAAAAAATTAATTGCAAGATCAAAAACTTAAAATATTTACTTAATAAATAATGGCATTTAAGTAAATAATAAGTATTTTTAGAGAACCGACAAAAGTAATTAATTGGAAGTTGATTGACATAAAAGGAAACTATTTAATACAAAAATAAAATAATTTAAATAACTAATATAATTTCAAATTAATTATACACCTCTTTTAAGTTGTGGTTGGCGTTTAGTGATTAAAGAGTATTACCGGAAGAAATTAAAAATTTTCACCAAATAGTCGGCTTCATTAATTTTTAACCAGTACTCATATTCTTTCATTATATAATAGTATAGTTGTAGTTTTCTGCGTATAGAGCTGTAAATGGGCTGAGTTGAGGCTTGTAGTAGGCTGTTTAAGTTAGTTTGAAAATCTTATTGAGTTTGAAAATATGATCAAAATTAGCTTTGTTAAGATTTTGAACCAAGCTTGAGTAGTTTGATTATTTTACATATACTTAAATTTTTCGAGTTAAATTAGAGTCGAGTTCAAAATTGGTCAAACTACAAAATGAGTTTGATTTGATTTTATAATAGACCAATTTTGAACAAGTTTTTAACAACAAAAACACAAACGAAACACAAATTATTTGGTTCATTTAACAGCTTTATCGTTATTAGTAAAGTGAGCTTGTGTAGTGCTGCACACACCTCATTTAATTTTAGGATCTCTAACAAAAATATTTAATTTGTAGTATGAACAAATAATCTATAATTATTAACTTTTTAAAAATTTAATATTTATAAAAAAGCATTAAAATTAAGTGCTATATAAAAATTTGTAAGGTAATAATAAAAAATAAAAAAATTAGTAATGGTTTTATGAAAATTTTGAATTTTTATTGTTTACAAAAAAATAATACTATTGAGGATAGTGTGCTAGTGGCATTATCAAATTATTAAATTTATAATTTTTATTTATTCTTGTTAACTCTATACCACTCTTTTTTAAACTAAATATGCATATTAAACAAGAATATCATATATAAATAATTTAACATAGGTTAAAAAAATTATCAGTTGCAATTAATAATTAAATTTACTAATATCAAGTTATAATTGTTTAAATTTATATACATTTGAAAAATTTTTGTCAAATTATTATTTTCCATTAAAGAATAAAAAAATTGAAAATTTTTCTTAATCTTAATAATAAGAAAAATAATGGGAAATTGTTAAAATTGAACCCTTTTATAATGAAATAGTGGAATAAAGGGAAACGAAGGGATCTAGTCAAGCTATATATTTGTAATTCAAAAGAAAAATGTAAATAATCTATTAAAAATTAGTATCTATTTGAAATAACGAAACTTTTTTTAATTCCTCAAATCGTAGTGCTATCAAGTACTCAAACCCTAATATTGAAATTTCAATTCAGACGTAAAATTGAAAGATTAAAAATAAACTTGAATAAAGTTAATATATATATATATATATATATATATTTTAAAACATTAAATAACTCAACTGGAATGTAGTACAAAAAAGTGTTATTTAAAAGAAATAAAAAAAAGGCTTAGCAAAATTGGATAGAAGTAGACAGGTGTAATAGTAAAAGCTTTTCAATCAATTCCAATTATGTGGGAAGATAGGAGGTTAAGATAGAAAGAAATAAAAAAAACAAAAAAAAAAGGCTTAGCAAAATTGGATAGAAATAGACAAGTCTAATGGTAAAAGCTTTTCAATCAGTTCCAATTATGTAGGAAGATAGGAGATTAAGATAGAAAGAAATAAAAAAAAAAAAGGCTTAACAAAATTGGATAGAAATAGACAAGTCTAATTGTAAAAATTTTTCGATCAGTTCCAATTATGTGGGAAAATAGGAGGTTAAGATAGATGATTTTCAAATTGAAAAATTTTAAGGTATAAATGAATTTATTTGAAAATAAGATGGTATTATATTCTAACAAAATTTTTTTCATATTTTTATACTTTTAAATAGTAGTATAAATATTTGAAGTCTTCTCAAATTAATGTAAAACTTTTGTTTTACTCAAAATTGTAAATTTGTTTAGCTTATAGTTCCGACCATATATTTGTAATAACTGGTTGGATTAATAATATATACTAAGTTGATATCCTTGTGCAATGTTGTGGGCTTTTGAAATATATATTTTGAAATTTTGACAAATAAAAAATGAGTACATATAATATTTAATGCAAAAATAAGTAATGTATAAACATTTAAAAAGAAAAAAAAAAGTGTAATACAAATTGGACCTTCAACAATCTCATATTTATAATGTAAAAATATCACTTAATGATCAACCACTAAAAAGGATTTAAAAAAAATATCCAAATACTCCCAACAACAGCTCAATGATCCATTGTAGTTTTAACCCACCCCCCACCCCCCAAAAAAGAATAGTGTAAAACATGTCAATCCTTCAAACAAATAAAAATGCAAAAGTACAAAAGATATGTCAAATAACCAATAATCATATTTTTAATGCAAAAAAAAAATATTTAATGTTTAAATACTTAAAAAATAGAAAATAACATTTAAATACCAAAAAAAAAAAAAAACACCAAAAAAGACAAAATAAAATAGTAGCCAAAATAAATAAATAATGCGAACATGGGTCCAGAATATGTTGTATTTTTGTATAATTTTAATCCTACTCAACAAAATTTTTTAATCTACTCCGGTATTTATGCTCTATATATGTACAGTTGATACAAAATAACGTCTCATCTCTCAATAATTTTACTATATTTAAATGCCCAATACAACGGTTTAAGTTTAATGCCTCAATTAATATATAGCTAGCATGCATGCGTTCAGACTGCTATTTTTTTTCTTTTTTCCTTTCTCTTAATTTTGTACAACTTAAACAAAAAAATAACATAGAATAGTTCAAAACAACCCAAACAATTGAATTTACATATGAACATGGGTCCAGAATTAAAACAGTATAAATTCATTTATATCATTACAAATGAACATGAGTCCAGAATTAAAACACTATAACTTCAATTATATCATCTCATGTATATATATATATATATATATATTACAAAATAATGAATTTTTTACCATAATAAATAAAATAAGAAAAGAAAATACCAAAATAAAGCTAAAATATACTTATTTAATCAATTATCTCGAGAAAATACACAATAAATCCCTTTAAAAAGGTTTCTATTTATTTATAGCTGATGAAGTTATTTATTCGTGGCACTGGATTCAATCCTAAAAGAACTCGATTTGTCGAAAAATATAGATTTCTGTCCGCTTTAAACATTGGTGTGGTGCCTTCCAAAAAGTCTCCGATATTTAAGTTAGTAAAGGCTCCCGGATTATTATGACAAAGTTTATATATATATAGAGAGAGAGAGAGCTCTACCTCTATATAGATTGATAAAAATATATGTGTTTGCATTCCAGAATATATTTCCTCCTCTTTTTAAGGTGTGGTCCTTCTTATCTTTTCTATTAGGTAGTGGAAAGGTGAAAAAAT
>CM034241.1:12942727-13272727 GCA_019916065.1 Vitellaria paradoxa
AATTATCATGAGTTAATTAAACACAAATTAATTGTGATGTGAAAATCATATAAAAACATATGAAAATATTTAACACGTACGTAGTTCTTAAACCAGTCATGAAAACATTGATAATGGGACATTCGAATTTGATTGTCTGTTGCACGAGGCATGTTCTGTTTCAGCTCGTTTATGTGTCTCCTGCAATGCAAATCAAACAGGATTGAGAATAATCACGATTTTTATTACAAATATGATGTAATTAACTTTCTTTATTACGACAACGTGACTTACTGGGTCAATGGCACAACTGATTGGGTGTTGAAGAGCACGAACCGATGAGCTTGGATCCACTCGATATGGTTGAGATCAAATGACGTGCCTTCCCCAATAGGGCCTTCATTTATCCGCTCCGACTTGCTAAAAGTCGTTTGGACATCATCGTTTAGATATGCCGCACAAAAATTTATGCACTCATCCATCAAATATCCTTTCGCTATGGATGCCTCGGGTCGAGCTTTGTTCCGCACATACCTCTTCAATGTGTTCATATATCGCTCGATCGGATACATCCACCTAAATTGGACAGGGCCACCAAGCCGGGCTTCTTCAGTTAGGTGTATAGTCAAGTGAACCATTACATCAAAAAATGCCGGCGGAAAAATTTTCTCTAGATGACACAGTGTCAAAGCAATCCTGTCCTGCAGACCCTTTAAATCTTCTGTACGGATTACTCTGTAACACAACTGCCTGAAGAAATTACTGAGCTCGATCAACGGCTGCACAACATTGTTAGGCAAACATGTCCTTACTGCTATAGGCAACAACTGTTGAAGCAGGACGTGGTTGTCATGACTTTTCAAACCCTGTAACGTCCGTTCGCTCATGTTGACTCGCTTCGAAATATTCGAGCAATATCCATCAGGTACCTTCACGTCTTTCAGAATTAATAAGAACGCATCCTTCTCCTCCTTGCTCATGGTGTACTGTGCAGGTGGCATGTATGCCCTGTTGGACTCTCCCGGCTGCAAGTGCAATGGAGTTCTCAATCCCATCTCCTGCAAATCACGTCGAGCATTAGCATTATCCTTTGATTTCCCCTTAACACCAAGGATCGTCCACAATATATTATCGCAAACATTCTTCTCAATGTGCATGACATCCAAGTTGTGCCTGAGTAAGTTGTCTTTCCAGTAGGGCAACTCATAGAAAATACTTTTCTTCTTCCAATTATGGGTTCGGTTCCTATTTGGACCAGAAATAGATGGTAGCGGGGGGGCTAACAGATCCTGAAAGTCATATACTGTTCGAATTTGCTCCCGCTCCATCTGGGCCAGCAATTCGACCCCGGTCATTGCTCGTGGTGCCGGACCGAACTCCCGAGTGCCGTCAAACGAGACTCTGTCCTTCCTAAACCTATGCAACGGAGGTAGGAAGCGTCTATGACCCATGTACGCCCACTTTCTACCATACTTTAGCCAAGTTGACTTCTTGCTCTGATTGCAACAAGGACATGCGAACTCTCCTTTCGTGCTCCAACCAGATAAGTTGGCGTACGCCGGAAAGTCGTTAATTGTCCATAGTAATGCTGCCCGTAGTTTAAACATTTCATTTCTTGTTGAGTCAAATGTCATCACACCATCAGTCCATAATTCATTAAGCTCTTCAATCAATGGTTGCATATAAACATCTATTTTATCCCCGGGACCCTTAGGTCCGTCAATCAATGTCGATAGGATGACAAAAGGTTGCCTCATGCACAGCCAAGGTGGAAGATTATATGGAAGTAGCAGTATAGGCCACGTACTGTGAGTTGCCCCAGTCATGCCTGAAAATGGGTTAAATCCATCAGCCGCCAAACCAAGCCGTACACTGCGCGAATCGACAGCGAAATCAGGGTGTCTTCTATCAAAATCCTTCCACGCCGGAGAGTTTGTTGGATGGGATAAGTTCCCATGATCCCCCCTGTTCTCGGCATGCCAAGTCATTAGTTTAGAGATCTTAGATGACATGAAAAATCTCTTCAATCGTGGCTTAAGTGGAAAGTAGCGCACTTGCTTTGCAGCCACAAGCTTACCACGATTTGAACTACCCAAACGATTCTGCCGAGTTTGGATAGTACCAACATTCTTCCATCTCGAAACACCACACACGGTACACGAATCGAGGTTGCCATTCTCATTCCGAAACAACATGCAACTATTGGGACATGCATCCAGAGTTTCGTATGTGAATCCCAGATTCTCAGTTAACTTGCGTGCCTGGTAGTACGATTCTGCAAGCTTAGCTCCCGCTGGTAAAACCCTACGGAGTAACTGTAGTAGCATGTCAAATGACGTATCTGACCAGTGATTCAACGCCTTCAAATGTAACAACTCAACGGTGAATGACAATTTACTGAACTCCTGACATCCAGGATATAATTCTGTCTGCGCATCATCGAGTATTTCAAAATATCTCAATGACTCATCATCTGCACCCGAGCGGGGAGTAGTTCCACCCGTCAGATTAATACCGGCACCGTTGTCTTCATGTGTCAATCCACATGCGATATCAGCTAGCATCGCGAGCATTGGATCAGCTTCCTCTGCAACCTCGGCCTCCACCTCAACGGTTTCTTTCGGACGAGAGGCGGTATACTCTTCCCCATGGAGAGTCCAGAATTTATACTGCTTCAGGAACCCATTACGGATCAGGTGCTCTCTGACAACCTCCCGTGTATAGTAATACCGGTTAGCACACTTCCTGCAAGGACAACTAATGTACCCACTGGGAAACCCACTGGTGAATGCAATAAACTGATTAATCCCCTCCACATACTCCGGGGACATCCTATTCGGCAAATCAATCCAACTCTTATCCATCTCGCTGAGAGTGTCTGTGGAGTCCCAAGAGGAAAAAAATGTCATTACTATAAAATGTAGTGCCATATGCAAAACACCTAGTCTTAAACTTTACCTCCTCATTACAGGGTGGTTGGTCCTATCCCATTCGAGAATACACGATCCAACTTGCACTCAACAACTCAATGCCGTTGTCCCCTAATTAGATAAAATTTCGGCAGCATGTCCGCGTGGTTCTCCAAGTACACGATACACAGACGACATTAGTCGTACCCTGTGTACGCACCCGGAGAACAACAGGACGTCAACCGAAACTTCATCTAACACAGGACAGTACATGAGTTGTTGAATACAGGATGGATAATTGCATTCCCAAACTGTCCATACTGGACAATTCAAGAATCGCGTACATCAATCCCCGCACGTTCATCGAGAGGACAACGAACCTGGTCAAAGACCTAATCCGTTACCTAAGGATGACCAAACAGGTGGCGTACGAGATTCTTAAACGGGTCTAAGTTTCACTAATATATGCAAATGAATAAAATAAAGTGGTTCTCAATGTCTGTTTGTTTTCTAACTTAGAATAAAGTATTTAGATGTTAGATTGGGCCTAGACAAGATTAGGGGTTTTATTGTAGTTACTAATTGAACTAATTAACTCTTACTAATTAACTACTGCTGCTTGTGTAATTAATTACTATATTATTCGGTAAATTACCTAGAAACAATATTATAATATTATTGTTTGACCTAATTTTCTTATCGTATTCGTATTGAACTACACTGGGCCCAAGCAAGATGTTGCATTGGGCCCAGGAAAGATTAGGGATTTTATTGTAGTTACTAATTGAACTAATTAACTCTTACTAATTAACTACTGCTGCTTGTGTAATTAATTACTATAGTATTCGGTAAATTACCTAGAAACAATATTATAATATTATTGTTTGACCTAATTTTCTTATCGTATTCGTATTGGATTACACTGGGCCCAAGCAAGATGTTGGATTGGGCCCAGGCAAGATTAGGGGTTTTATTGTAGTTACTAATTGAACTAATTAACTCTTACTAATTAACTACTGCTGCTTGTGTAATTAATTACTATATTATTCGGTAAATTACCTAAAAACAATATTATAATATTATTGTTTGACCTAATTTTCTTATCGTATTCGTATTGGATTACACTGGGCCCAAGCAAGATGTTGGATTGGGCCCAGGCAAGATTAGGGGTTTTCTTCTAATTAGAGTTAATTGGAGTTAATTATTGTTATTCCAAAAAATAACACTTCAATACATTATACGAAGATCAAATATACAACAAATAAAATAATACGATACAAATTAAATAAATTAACAATAAACAATTCAATATTTACTCATTATAACATAAATCAAACAATAGATATTAATTTTTTTTTTGTCTTATGCATCGATTCTTATTTAAAAGTATTCTTTTTATGAAAAAAAGTAATATGTTTAAAAGTTTACAAACTTTATTGTATTTAATTTATTAAAAAATCTATCAACTTTTACTAACTTTTTATACTTTTTTCAAACTATATATTATTTTTACATTAAACTATATATTAATTCTCATATTTTTAGTAGTATTATCTAACATTATAAATATCATAATATAATTTAATTTCCGTAAGGTACGTTAATCAATTTATTTATAAAAATGACCATATTGAGTGAAGATGTTAGCATTGCTTCAAAAACTCTCTCTACCCTTTGTCATTTTTTGTTTTTATAAAATTACAAAGTTAATTTCATAGTGAAGAACAATTAAAATTTGTTTTCACTCTCGTTTTTCTTTTCTATTATAAATATTTTATTAATTTCATTACTTAATCTATTTTTGTTGCATCACATTAAAAATGAATTATTTTATTCAAAGATTTTATTAAACTAAAATTATTTTTGATAATTTTTTTTATAAGTTTATTATTGTTAAGTGTCGTTTTAAGAATTAGTTAGTTATAGTCAAGTTGATAGGTAGAGTTGAATATATATATATATATATAGTGGGAGACAAATTTTTTAGTAATTTTTACTTTTTTTGACATTTGATAACTCCTTAAAAGTTACTAAAAAATTTTGAAATTTTTTTTAACATTTTTACTAAATTTAATTGAAAGATATTAAAAATAGTTAATAAAAATTTTTTATATTTTTAATAAACTAAATACTCCTATATAATCTAAAATTTAAAATTCAATTGATTATACTATTTGTATATATATTATTTTATTTTTATTCATTAAATATAATTTTTTAAGCCCAAGTTTAACGCTCCAAAAAAATAGGTCACATGCATAATTTTCCAAGTATCACATATAATTTTCCAAGTATCCAAAAAAATTTTTCAAGTATCACAAGATGAATTTTATATGAATAATTTGATAATTAAAATCAAATGATATATTACTGGCATCAAGCTTAAAGAAGTAAATAGTCAAGAGTAGGAAATTTTTTATTTTTTCCCTTCAATATTTCAACTAATTTCATTTTAGCTATTTTATGATTCTAAAATATAAATCTATCACTTTTTATGAATTATTATTTTCCAATTAATTTACAAAATTTTTTGAATTTTGTAATGAATTCAAATAATAAATTGTAATTTGTATTAATTTTTTTCAAATTCTACCGATCGAATAGTTTTTAAATTACGAATTGTTAACTATACAAAAAAATTTTATTATCCAGAATTTGTTACTATGCCCACGGGGGCTAGATATTCGTTTTAGAGAGCAAATGGCAGACTAACAAATACAAAAAAAAAAAATTAACTTTTGTCATTTTTTAAATTTTTTCCAATTTTAATAACTTCTTTTAATTTTTATAAATTTATACCAAACAATCAATTACCAACTAAAGTATTACTTTGTCATTCTCGCATGAAAAGTTACACGGCTCTATATTTCCCATCACGTTAAATTCATGTTTAAAAGAACAAAAAGTAATTTACTTTTGAATATCTAATGAAAAAATTAAAAGAAAAAGAAAGTAATAATCATTTTGGTGGTCACATTTTGACTTTTATGTCAAAATATTAGAGAGAGAAACTGTTAGAATGAGTTTTTGGGGTTCGTTCTCACGGATTTATGTCAGTTTTGTTGAAATTTATTAAAAAGTTATTGAGATTTGTAAAAAAAGTATTGGAATTTATAAAAATTTGTTAGGATATGGATAAAATGTATTAAAGAGTTTTAGAAATTTTCAAAAATTTAAATTTTTTTTATTTTTAGTAAATTAAACGCAGCCTAAATTATTTTGATCGAATTTAATTAATTTTAATTTCATTTTTTGCATTTCGTCTATTTTTTTCACCCAAATAACAAATACAATTGGGGTATTTAGTTTATTAAATTTTATCACAAATTATAAAAATTATCAATTTTTTTCGATTAAATCTCATCACATGTTTTTTTTACGTCAAATTTTTAAATATTCTTTTTCCCAATCCAAACACATACCAAAGCCGACGCAACCATTAAAAAGTTCTATACATTTTTTTTTACGCACTGCACAAAACACAACAATTTTTTCCACTAACTAAATTTTACTTCTAAAATCTCTTTTTCTTTCTTCCAACATACCAATTTTTATAAAATAAAATTAAAAAACATAATATTAAAAAAAACAGCAAATAAAAAATACAGAAAAAAAAAAACAGCAAACAAAAAAAAACAGAAAAAAAAACAGCAAATTAAAAAAAATTAAAAACAACAGCAACATACACAAATAAAAATATTACACAATACGCACATGAAATAAACAATTTAACGAGTAACTAAAATAAAAAAAATTAAACAAACAATAATACATACATGCATGTATAGATAATCATCAAACCCCCAACCACAAAAAACAAAAAAAAATTATTTACATTTATCCAACAATAAACATGAAAAATACAAAAAAAAGAAAAAAAATTTCAAACTAAAAAAAAAAATACAAACCTGGTACGGTGTAGTGTTGCCTTAACCTCAAAATAAACTACAATAAACAAAAAAAAATATTAATGCATGTTTATGAGTGAGAGAGATAGAGAGAGAGAGAGAGAGAGAGAGAGACCTCCGGCGACGGCTGGCGAACTCCGGTCCGGCACGGCACGGCACGGCAGGGGGGGAGAGAAGACGGCAGAGGGGGGAGAGAACTGAGAGCGCGGGGGAGGGAGGAAAAAAAGGGAGGGAGGGAGAGGAAAAAGAGGGAGGCTTTCTGCCGAATATAATTAGAGAATCAGCAACCGCTTTAAGCGGTCGCTAATACAGTCGCTACAACCATATTAGCGACCGCTTAAAGCGGTCGCGCGAATTTTTTCGTCGTCGATGCCTTGCCGCACGGGATTAGCGACAGACGTTTAAGCGACCGCCATAAGCGGTCGCTAATATGGTTGTAGAAGCGGTCGTCCGAGATTTTCATTCGTCAATTCCCCAATCTCTAGTAGTGTAAAGCTTTAGCGTTGCTTTAAAGGAGGCGTGCATTGGACTTTTAGCCTGTGAACTAAATTTTTGGAATTTTAAAAGCAAAATTCTAAATGAAGCCCACTTTAAGTTTTTCATACTTCATCTCCTCTTACAATTAATATATGGTATTTTTTAGAGTGTGGGAAGCATAAAGAAGAGTAGGTTTGGTAATTTTAATTTTTAAAAGTATATTTTATCATGTATAAAAATTTTATTTCCTGAATTATATAGTGATTTTACTTCTAAAATAGTTCTAGATTTTTACTTCTTTTTTTTTTTGGGTAAGTAGTTTTAGATTTTTACTTGAGTAAACTTGTGCATCATTTTTAAATTTTCTTTTTTAATATTTTTTGTCGACAATAATTTATTTTATATTATTAATATTTAATAAGTCTAAATGCAGTGAGAATAAAGATTTTTTTTTTTTGGGTAATTGAGAATAAATATGTCATTCAATTAATTTCTATTCCCTTTGTATCACCACCAGAAATCAAACTTTTGGAACCCCAAAAACCTAACGGTCACCGAAAGTCAAAAGCAGTCGCTAATTACAAAATAGCAATCGGTAATCTTGGATACTCTCCTTTCCAGCTGGTTGTTCCCGTGGTGTAATTTTTCTCCCTCCATCATCTCCATCTCTCAAGTACAGCTCTGTCCTCTGTCTCACTGACAACCAGCCAACTGACCGCGACAAGCGTCTAACTAGTTAGTGATCACCCCATTGGCGACGACCATTCCCAGGTTTACTCTCAGCTTTCTCTCTTTCTCCTCTCAGTCTTCCCCATATCTCACTCTCACGTAGGAAGCCGACAACAATAAATCCAGTGACAAGGATCTCTCTCTCACACACACACACAAAGCACACGTATTAATTTTTTTCATTTACTATATGCTGTATCTTGGGAATTTTGGTTGAGGATTTTAGCAATTGGGATTTCTGGTAGAAGATAGTGGGTTTTGTTGATTTGAGAGGTTAATTGGTAGTAGTGTATGAATTATTCAACCAGTTGATCTGTTAAGAAAAAACTTGGGTGCCCCCAGTTTGAGTGGTTAATGGTTGATTTGGGTGCTTGTTTCATATCTAATGAAACATTCTCCGTATTTCTCTGTGGGTAAAATTGGAGGACCACTGTTATTGGGAATTTAAGTCTCCTAAAGTCCCTTCTTTAAGATCTACTTTTGACTAAGTGTAGTGAAAAATAGAGAAATAATAATAATACAATAATTTACGTAAAAAAATTTTAAGTTGGAGAAAAATCACAGATACTCAAAAAAAACTCATTATGTGAAAATTTGTTATAATCACATAATTTTTTTTTCTCACACTCAATACTCTAATACACCCACAAAGTAATTTCTTAAGCAAACTTTAACTCTGTAATGACCCTGAAAATTTAAATCTTAATTTGATTTTTTTAATTTAAATTTTTTTTGTGATATTAATTAAATATTTGTGGTTTGCTCACTTTGACAAATGTTCTAATGTATATATATAATTTAAATGGTATGCATATTTGATGGCGTGGGTGGAATACAAGTCTTATGCAACACTTGAAATTCAATTAGAATTCTAAACCTCCTGGGCATGCGGGGTCATGTATATATATTTATGTATATATATATATCTATTAAAGTAATAAGGGCGGTGGTCTTAGAAGTCCATTGCCATAAGGAATTATTATGGTGCCGTGCTTTGGTAATTCAAGGGGTAAAATAAAAATATTTTTAAATAATAAATGTAACTGCCAGCTTTGTGTAGTTAAGTCCTAATAGGATTCAAGTTCAAGGTTATACCCACCTACATATATATATAGCTTGCTTTGGGGGGGACCGTGTGAAAAAAAAAAGGGCTGGAAGGTTCTTTGTTTTGGCAGTGGCATTGTGAATTTGGCAGTGGTAGTGATTTTCATTGTTTCTCTGTGTCGTGATTCGGCAGAAGCAGCTGCTTCTGTTCGTTGAGTTGGTGCGTGGTATTTTGGCAGCGGAGGAGCAAACATTGTTTCTTGAGTTTTCTTTTGTGCAAAAGATATAAGATTCAGAATTAATTTGAGGTAGGGGTGGAGTTAAATAAAAATTAAATTTATTATGTATGATTTAATTTTGTAAATTTCTGTGATTATTTGGTTGACTGTTATGTGATCAATTATGTGATTGTGGCTGCCTTGTGAATAGAAAAAGTATGTATAATTTGATTTTGATTTTGAGAAATTAAATTTAAGTTAATACAAAATTTTTTATTATTATTTTTTAATAAAAAAATTATTTTATTACGAAACTTTGAATAAGGAAAATAAGTATTTTTAAAGAATGATTTGGATTCGAATAAATAAATAATTATTTATTCGTTGATTTTTACGATTTTGGTCTTGAGTTTTGAGAGGTGCCAGGATAAGTAGTTGGTGCTGAAAGCTCCGCTGATGAAAGACCAGGAACCCGCGCGGGGTTGGGTTATCATGTCCAGTAGGCTAGTAACCTACGAAGCATTGATGAGTTGATATTTTTGGTAACCTATGGCTGAGACATACGTTGACCGGGTAGCGGTACCTAACCCACTAATTAATAATGTGGTTGCTAAAATATTATATTTTATTTAATGTTGTGATCAAAATATTTAAATTTAAATATTTTGATGTGTGATGCACGTTGACATGATATGTTGGAAATTTATAGGACACTCATGCATGATTTATTTAATTTTTATTTTTCTCTAAGCATCAGTTGATTATTTTAATATACCTTGGTATATTGTGCTCATACCCCTACAGTTTTAGATGCAGGTGCAAGTGTTACATAAGATAATGGTCGAGATGGGATCGCTTAGGCAAAGTAGAGATTTTTTGTTCATTAATTTTATTTTAGGAAGAGAACTGTACATTTGTTTTCAGTTTATTTTCTTTATTGGATTTTTATGGTATATATATGTCTCGGTTTGGGAGACTAGAGATGGATTTATTTATTTGAAATTTCTTTAAGTTGGAGATTATTAATTCTTATTATTAAATATGATTGGCTCTGACTATTATGGATTGATGATTTTGGTTATTGTGATCGTTTGTTCATGCTCCCGGGTTTGTGGAAAAATTCGGGGCGTGACAGATTGGTATCAGAGCCTAGGTTAGAATACCTAAGGACAGTGGGAAACTAAAATTTCTATGTGATAAGATATACTTACGTGCCTTATAGGAATTCAAGAGAGGTAGTAGTAATTGGAATTATGAATTGATAACAATCAGTTTCTTAATCCCTTTCCGATTTCTATTCTTAAAGGATGCCTCCACATGTTGCTAATGCTAGCGGTAGAGGCCGCGGTCGAGGCCGAGGCCAAGGTCGTGGTCGCGGTCATGGCCGAGGTCAAGGACAGGGACGAGGAGTCCCGGCAATTGAGGATGTACACATGCAACCTGACGTGGCTCGGGATCAAGAGTCACATACAGGAATTGGAGTAGAGCTACCACCAGGAGCGGCCGATGCACCGCAGGGAGTAGAGGTCCCACGTGGTACTAGAGTTCTACCAGAGTTTGGAGAAGTGCCTCAGGCAAAAGGTGATCAGGCAAGGGTGGCTAATACACCACGAGCTGTCAATGATCAAGCTGGAGTGGGCAATGTTTCTCAAGGAGGCTTAGTTAACCCTGAAGAATTTCTACGGAACATGGCCACAGCAATGATGGAGATGGTGGGAGGAACACAGAAAGATGAATCCATTTCAGCATTAACTACGTTTAAGAGAATGAATCCACCCACATTTGATGGAGAGGCAGATCCAGATACCGTTGAGAGTTTCCTGTCATAGTGTGGGAGGATATTTAATATAATGGGGATTATTCAAGATAAGGTGAAGGTGTCTTACACTGCGTTTCAATTGATTGGAAAGGCGAGTGATTGGTGGACATCAATAGAAGATTCTCAGGATGTGGGCGAAATAACTTGAGAAAAATTTAAGGAGATGTTTAGAGAACAGTTCTTTCCGTTACCAATGAGGGATGCAAAAAGAGATTAGTTCATAAATCTGATTCAAGGTGCAATGACCGTGTTGGAGTATGAGCGTAAGTTTTTTGCTCTTTCTAAGTATGCACCAGAGATGGTTTTGACAGAGTATAATAATTGCCGAAGATTTGAGAGGGGTTTGAGGCCAGCAATCAGGGGTAGGGTAGTACTTCTACATTTGGAAGACTACAAAACGTTGACATCCCGAGCTATGATAGTAGAGAAAGATTTAAATGACATGAAGCAGCAGACAGATAACAGGCAGGGTAAGAGTTCAGCTCCTACACTAGACAAGAGAAATAAAAAGAGGCAAAGAGAAGATTCACAGTATCAGCAGAGCAGTGCACCTCCTACTCATTCTACAGCAGGAACGACCTCACAAAGTCCAATTATTTGTTTCCAATGTAAGCAACCCGGACATAGAAAGTCAGAATGCCCTCAAAGGGGAGGATCAGGTAGAGTTAAGCAGAGGATTGAATCTAGATCATGTTACCAGTGTGGCCAGCAAGGTCATATTTTAAGAGATTGTCCGCAATGGCAAAGGACTTCAAGTGTTGTTCGACCACAGCAACCTACTCAATCAGTTCCTTACCAGCAAAGTTCTAGACCATCAAAGTCACAGGCCATGCAACCACAATTTTCGAGAGCAACCCAAGGTGGACCTCAACAAGGCCAGTGAGGTAACAGCTGTTGGCGACGCAAACACAAGGAAGAGTTTTTGCATTGACACGAGATGATGGGCCTATTGAACCTATTGTGACTAGAGGTACCTTTCTTATTTTTACTTCTAGAGCCACAGTAATTATAGATACTGAAGCATCGCATTTGTTTATTTCTGCACATTTTGCTTCTGCATTGAAATTAACTATGGAGCAATTGGTCCCACCTATACGTGTCGAGACACCAATTGGGGGCCATACTATTTTAACTCAAATTTGTAAAGCGTGCGAGATCACCATAATTGACAAGATTTCTGCATCCGATCATTGTTTACTGTTCGATTTGATTGTATTAGAGAGAACAACTTTGACATCATTCTCGGTATGGATTGGCTATCTGTTTATCGAGCAATAATAGATTGTGCTAAAGGGAGAGTAACCTTGCATACACCTGAGGGTGACCAAATATGATTCATAGGCGATTGTAGAGATTGTTTGGTCACACCTGTTCTAGATGGACAGAAAAGAATTGATTTGCATAGCTTGTTCGCCAGCTTAGCTTTGGAGGATGAAGAAGTGAGTAATGAAGTAGAGTTGCCACCAGTTGTGTGTGAGTTTTCAGACGTATTCCCGGAAGACTTGATAGAGTTGCCACCAGAACGAGAAGTGGAATTTAGTATTGATCTAGTTCCAGGCACAGAGCCAATATCTGTGGCACCTTATAGACTTGCTCCCGTAGAACTAGTTGAGCTAAAGGCTCAGCTTGAGGACTTGATTGCTAAAGGTTTCATCCGTCCAAGTACTTCACCGTGGGGAGCACCGGCATTGTTTGTGACAAAGAAAGATGGTTCATTGCAGATGTGCATTGACTACAGGAAGTTAAATAGGGTGACAATAAAGAATAAATACCCACTACCGAGGATTGACGACTTGTTTGAACAACTCAAGGGTTCACAGTGCTTTTCAAAGATTGATCTGAGATCAGGGTATCATCAATTAAGAGTGAAGAATAAAGATATACCAAAGACAGCTTTTAGGACTCAATATGGGCACTACAAGTTTTTAGTGATGCCTTTCGGGTTGACAAATGCCCCTGCAGCTTTTATGGATTTGATGAACAGAATATTCAGTGCTTACTTAGATAAATTTGTGGTAATATTCATTGATGACGTGTTGGTGTATTCTAGATGCAAGGAAGAACATGAGGAGCATTTGAGGTTAGTACTCCAAACTTTAAGGGAGCACAAGCTTTATGCTAAGTTAAGTAAGTGTGAGTTTTGGCTTGAAGAAGTGAAATTTCTTGGGCATGTTGTATCCAGTAAAGGGGTATCAGTAGACCCATCTAAGATAGAAGCAGTTATGGATTGGTCGCAACCAAAGACAGTATTTGAGATTCGAAGTTTCTTAGGATTAGCTGGATATTATCGAAGGTTTGTTCAGGATTTTTCGAGGTTAGCTACACCAATGACCAGGTTAACTCGAAAAGGAGTGAAATTTGTGTGGGATGAGGCTTGTGAAAAGTCATTTCAAGAGTTGAAAGTAAGATTAACTTCTGCACCAGTGTTAGTGATTCTAGAAAGAGGATTGGATTACACAGTGTATTGTGATGCTTCTAAGGAAGGATTAGAGTGTGTGCTTATGCAAGGAGGTAGGGTTGTGGCCTAGGGTCAAGATAGTTAAAGATTCATGAGCAAAATTATCCTGTACATGACCTAGAGTTAACAGCAGTAATTTATGCTTTGAAGAGCTGGAGACATTACCTATATGGAGAAAAGTTTGAGGTATTCTCAGATCATAAGAGTTTAAAGTATATGTTTACCCAGAAGGATCTAAATTTGAGGCAAAGGAGATGGATGGAGTACATGGAGGATTATAACTTTGAATTGCACTATCATCTAGGGAAAGCAAATGTGGTAGCAAATGCCCTTAGTCGAAAGACTCGTAATGTTTTAGCTAGTCTTGCAATGAGGGAATGGGATATGATTAAGGATATTGGGGAGTTTGATCTTCACTTAATAGAAGAAGAAGGACGTGCTACTCTCTTTTCTATGGTGGCACAACCGACGTTGGTTACTCGTGTTATAGAGGCTCAAAGACTCGATGTTGAGTCTGACATATATCGGGCAAAAGTGTTAAATAAAGAACGATTACTAGGCTGGACTTTTGATACATATAGTGGTTTGAGATATCAAGGCAGATTATTTGTACCAACATCTATTCGAGATAAGGTCTTAAAAGAGTTTCATCACTCCAAACTTGCAGTGCATCCAGGTGGTACGAAAATGTATCATGACTTATGTCGACAATTCTTTTGGGTAGGGATGAAAAATGAGGTGGCGGAATTTGTTAGTAGGTGCCTTACTTGTCAACAAGTGAAGGCTAAACATCAGAGACCGACAGGTATGTTACAGCCACTACCAGTATCAATATGGAAATGGGAGAATGTGACAATGGATTTTATGTCTAGGTTACCGAGATCACAAAAGAGTCATGACACAATATGGGTGGTGGTGGATAGATTGACAAAGTCAGCTCATTTCCTACCTATTTTCTTAACTGATTCTATAGATGCTCTTGCTCAACTTTATATCAAGGAGATTGTAAGACTTCAAGGAATTCCTATTTCCATTGTCTCAAATAGGAATTCTCGTTTCGTCTCCAGATTTTGGCAGGGTCTCCAAGCAGCTATGAGGACTCAATTGACACTTAGTACAACCTTTCACCCGCAGACTGATGGACAATCAGAACGGATTATTCAGATTTTAGAAGATATGCTAAGAGCTTGTGTACTTGATTTCCAAGGCAGTTGGGAGGATTACTTACCACTAGTAGAGTTTGCTTATAATAATAGCTACCAGTCAAGTATTGGGATGGCACCTTTCGAGGCGTTATATGGTAGGCCGTGCAGATCACCAGTTTGTTGGACTGAAATTGGAGAAGCTACAATTATTGGGCCAGAGCTTGTTAGGGAAACTACTGAGAAAGTTAAAGTTATTCGCCAAAGACTTGAGACGACGCAAAGTCACCAAAAAAGCTATGCTGACCGGAGACGAAGACCACTAAAGTTTGAGGTGGGAGATCACGTGTTCTTAAAGGTCTCACCACAAAAGGGAGTGTTTCGTTTTGGTTGTAGAGGGAAGCTTTCACCTAGATTTATTGGACCATTTGAGATTTTGGCTAGAATTGGAGATGTGGCGTATCGTCTTGCCTTACCACCACAATTATCGGGTGTGCATGATGTTTTTCATGTATCTATGCTGAGGAAGTATAATGCTAATCCATCACATGTTCTTGATTGGACTGAACTCGAGATTGACTCGGACGTGACATACGAAGTGAGACCAATGAAGATTTTAGATTCACGAGAGCAAGTTCTAAGACGAAAGACCATTCCTTTAGTTAGAGTGTTGTGGAAGCATCATGGTGTCGAGGAGTCCACTTGGGAACGAGAGTCGGAGATAAGGAATAAGTATCCAAAATTGTTCAATGATTCAGGTATTTTCTAAATTTCGAAGACGAAATTTTTTAAGAAGGGTAAGATGTAATGACCCTGGAAATTTAAATCTTAATTTGATTTTTTTAATTTAAATTTTTTGTGATATTAATTAAATATTTGTGGTTTGCTCACTTTGACAAATGTTCTAATGTATATATATAATTTAAATGGTATGCATATTTGATGGCGTGGGTGGAATACAAGTCTTATGTAACACTTGGAATTCAATTAGAATTCTAAACCTCCTGGGCATGCGGGGTCATGTATATATATATCTATTAAAGTAATAAGGGCGGTGGTCTTGGAAGTCCATTTCCATAAGGAATTATTATGGTGCCGTGCTTTGGTAATTCAAGGGGTAAAATAAAAATATTTTTAAATAATAAATGTAACTGCCAGCTTTGTGTAGTTAAGTCCTAATAGGATTCAAGTTCAAGGTTATACCCACCTACATATATATATAGCTTGCTTTAGGAGGGGACCGTGTGAAAAAAAAGGGCTGGAAGGTTCTTTGTTTCGGCAGTGGCATTGTGAATTTGGCAGTGGCAGTGATTTTCATTGTTTCTCTGTGTCGTGATTCGGCAGAAGCAGCGGCTTCTGTTCCTTGAGTTGGTGCATGGCATTTTGGCAGCGGAGGAGGAAACATTGTTTCTTGAGTTTTCTTTTGTGCAGAAGATATAAGATTCAAAATTAATTTGAGGTAGGGGTGGAGTTAAATAAAAATTAAATTTATTATGTATGATTTAATTTTGTAAATTTCTGTGATTATTTGGTTTACTGTTATGTGATCAATTATGTGATTGTGGCTGCTTTGTGGATAGAAAAAATATGTATAATTTGATTTTGATTTTGAGAAATTAAATTTAAGTTAATACAAAATTTTTTATTATTATTTTTTAATAAAAAAATTATTTTATTACGAAACCTTGAATAGGGAAAATAAGTATTTTTAAAGAATGATTTGGATTGAAATAAATAAATAATTATTTATTCGTTGATTTTTACGATTTTGGTCTTGGGTTTTGAGAGGTGCCAGGATAAGTAGTTGGTACTGAAAGCTCCGCTGATGAAAGACCAGGAACCCGCGCGGGGTTGGGTTATCGTGTCTAGTAGGCTAGTAACCTACGAAGCATTGATGAGTTGATATTTTTGGTAACCTATGGCTGAGGCATACATTGACCGGGTAGCGGTACCTAACCCACTAATTAATAATGTGGTTGCTAAAATATTATATTTTATTTAATATTGTGATCAAAATATTTAAATTTAAATATTTTGATGTGTGATGTACGTTGACATGATATGTTGGAAATTTATAGGACACCCATGCATGATTTATTTAATTTTTATTTTTCTCTGAGCATCAGTTGATTATTTTAATATACCTTGGTATATTGTGCTCATACCCCTACAGTTTTAGATGCAGGTGCAAGTGTTGCACAAGACAATGGTCGAGATGGGATCGCTTAGGCAAAGTAGAGATTTTTTGTTCATTAATTTTATTTTAGGAAGAGAACTGTACATTTGTTTTCAGTTTATTTTCTTTATTGGATTTTTATGGTATATATATGTCTCGGTTTGGGAGACTAGAGATGGATTTATTTATTTGAAATTTCTTTAAGTTGGAGATTATTAATTCTTATTATTAAATATGGTTGGCTCTGACTATTATGGATTGATGGTTTTGGTTATTATGATCGTTTGTTCATGCTCCCGGGTTTGTGGAAAAATTCGAGGCGTGACAAACTCTTACCTCACAAAAGAGAAATTTAACCACAAACAAAATTTGTTACACAAAACTTTTAAACCGGTGTATCTTCACCAAACAAAAAGGAGCCTTTATTTATAATCTCATAAGACCTTTTTTCATTTATGAGCAAATTGATGTGGGACTCTAAAGGAGCCACTACACTAACAATATCTACCTTCATGACTTTAATTGGTCCCACATCCAAACCCCACCTCCCGGAGAATTTTCTGAAAACATAACTCTCAGTTGTAGAGAATAATAATGCTCCACCATAAAGAGCATACTCACTTAAAATAAACCAATTCCAAGCATTTCACTTTGGCTCATATTGAAGGCAACCTTGTTGAAAAATTATGGTGCAACTCCCATGTTTGGCTTTCATGTAAATTCATCAGCTATCAACATAAATCTTCACCACACATCTTGCATCAGTGCCAAACCAATGCCTGTGTGCAAACTTATGAACCTGCTAACAGTAACATGTCCTCTATCATAGCAACTCTGGGGATTAGCGGTATGTCATAAGGAGGTACATGTCTCTTTTAGAGAAGATCATCTTCCATAGAGACACTCACAGTGTTAGCAACATTGTCAATCTCTGCATTTATTGACCTTGAGCAACTTGTCGAACCCGCTCCACTAATGATATCAGGGATTGGCCTATCTTTCAACACCTTATATATTTTTAACTGAATCAAAATGTCTCTAACTTGCACTTTCTACAAGCCACAATTGATTCTCTTGTCGAATATTTTCACCTTGATTCTAACATGATTTGAAGCCTTACTTCTTGACATTTTTTTTTGCACTTCTGCCTTGATGAATTTTACCATAAAAATGAATAGTACCCACTAAGTAAGTTCCCAAAAAAGATTAGAGGAGTCACATTAGTCCCACTTAAAACCCAATCTGCTTGACAAAACCTCCTTGGACTAGTAAATATCCACATTACAACACTGAAGCTCTATTGCACCAAAGAACCCAAACTCTGATACCACTTGTTGGGAATTTAGGCCTCCTAAATTCACCTCCTAGGATCTACATTTGACAAAATATCAAAAAGAAACAGAGAAATAATAACAACACAATAATTTACGTGAAAAATTCTCAAATCGGAGAAAAATCACAAGCACTTAGAGGGAAAAAAATCTACTATGTGAAAAATTATTACAATCAAAAAATTTTTTATCTCACACTCAATACTCCAATACACTCACAAAACAATTCCCTAAGCAAATTTTAACTCTTAATTACCTCATAAGAAAGAAATTTAACTATAGTCAAATTTTGCTACACTATTTGATCGATATATCTTTACCAAACGATTATTTATAACCTCACAAGATCTCCCTTCTGTTGTGAGCAAACCAATGCGGGAACTTCAAAGGAGCCACCACATTAACAACTATTGTGCAACTAGTTTATCTTTCTGTTGGGACATTTGGTGCTTGAGTGATTGCTGTCAGGTATATATCCTACGTGCAAATTATTTTTGACACACTGTGTTTCTTAGCTTTGAGGTGTGTCAATATCTCATGTAAGGATCAATCAAATTCATGAACAATGGGTTGGCTAGTTTTGTGGTTAGGATATGTTTTTTGATTTCATTAATCTCAATATTTTCTTTCGCAGTGAAGAAAGATAATTCTTTATGCTGAAAATTGTGCTACTATTGTCTAAAATTACCCTCAAAAGAAAAAACATTTTTGGCTAAAATAATTTTTTTGGTTTATATTACCCAGCACTTTATAAATCCCACCTAAGTTGTTTCCTTGTGACCAAATTGCCCTAAAAATCATTTTACTTGTTATCATCTTTCAATTTACATTTCGTAATTTAGCCAGGTGCTGTAGTGAAAATTTTCTTGAATCAAACAATCACACGTAAAGCAAAAATAATAACACCAGAGAATAATGAGGAAACCATCTCACAGTAAGAAAAAACCTCAATTACAAATTCCATTATCATCAAGTTACAAAACACTAGACTTGTATAAATTCTTTTGCTAATCTTGCTCGACTTACTCAACTAACCCTACAAGCCAGCTTTTTGTCTCACACAGAAAGTAAAGAAAGAATACAAAGAAAAATAAGAGCAAGACTATTAAGCTCACAAGGGAGATTTTCTCTCTCACAAGACTCCGTAATATGCCATTTCAAATCCTTATTGTACATTAAACTTGGGTACATATGTACAGACTTAAAAATCCTATTCTAATTAGGACTCAAATATATAAATAGAATTCTTAAAAATATAAACAGATTTCCTAAGAAAAAACAAAATCTTCCATAAAATAATTCACTCAAACCATCGACTTCCTTGCACCCTGCCTACGGGGTATACTGTCAAAAGGTCGAAGGATCATCTTCCTTGCGCCATGTCTGTGAGGTGTACTGCCTTATTTTTGTTCCAACTTTAAGTCTTCTAATTCCTTTTCAATAGCTTCAAGATCTCTTGTTGATTTAGATATTACTCTCCTGAGTATATCTTTATTCTTTTGGAAAGTCTTGAGTTCCATTCAACTTAGAAAACATTCAATTTTTCTCTTCTCTTCAATTTAGGAAACATACCAATCTTGTCATATTTCATTTAAGATTTTATATGAATTTACCATTATAAAACCTTACAATCTCCCCCTTGGCAATTCCATATCAAAATTTAAATTAAATTTCAAAATTAACCTACTAAACCTGCAACATTTGAATAAACACATCAAAGCATCATATGGCAAAAATTTTAAAACAACATTCAAGTTCAAACTCCAAGTTCAAGTTCTAAGATCAGAGGACTACAAAATATTAAAATAAACTTGTAAAATTTGAAATTTTCTACTCCTTTTTTTAATATGAATTGACGAGTTCTCAAAATAATAAAGGAAAAAGAAAATGGCTAAAAAAAGAGCCAACGCCTTCCCTACGAACCTCTTTAGAAATTCTTACAGGGCCAATATTTTTGCACAAAAAAGTATGAATATATTTATAAAAAAAAATACTAAAAATTGATAGAAAAGTTCACAAAATGGATCAAAGAAATCTTAATTCACCTATGTCCAAATATGTAAATCTATCACCCAATCCTTATAAATTTAAATGAACTAAAATTCATCTTTCCAAATAAATCTCTAAATCTGCGTCATGAGATGAATTAAGTCATAAAATAAAAAGAAAATACTTGTGTACGTGTGAAATAATGACTTATCAAACATATGTGCTCCCCATCGAACAAATCATATGATCAAGAGATTACATTTGATGCACAAAATGAATTGAGAACAAATTTTCTTCATATCCAACCGCAATTGTTTTTTTATTCAGTCGCAATTATTCATGTATATCCCTTTCAAGGTCCTTATGGCTTCACACATTTATGGGTAGGTAACTTTTTCCTTAACAATCAATGAATCATTAAGTGGCTTCTCACTAGTTCCACCGATAGCCCTTTTTAAGACAAAATATATGTCTTTATACTTTTTGCTCTTCAACATTTTTTAAACACATTAAACAGTAATTTAAGATTTATGGAGGAAAAGATACATGTAAAATCAATCAAGTATTTAAAGAAACACATCAAAATTATGTTAAAATTCATCAAAACACTTCTTTTCAATTTAGGTGGATATACAAATTTTTAATCCACTACAAATAATTTGATTGAATGATTTACACACATATAAGGAGATAGAAATCATAAAATATCTTCAAAACAAATAATAAACTCTCATCCCTCTTTTATTTATTTATTTATTTTTTTAAAAAAAAAATCAGGAATGTGCACAAATACCCAAAGGCTTTCTAAGAGATTCAAAGCGAAGGACGTTTAAGGGTTTAGTAAAAAGATTAGGTATTCGAACCCAAACAACCCTAATTTTGGGAAAAGTACTCTTTACAGTATTTTTCTCATGTCTTTGCTTTTTATTAAAATTTAAATTATTTTTCTTTGAAAAATTTTCATGCTTAAATTTTAAAAAATTCAGACTTTTAGGTTTTTGAAATTGATATAGATTTTTAAAAGTATTTTTAGAAAAATCAGAAAAAGTTTGAAACCTATTTGTCGATATGGAAACTCTAGGATTTTGACTTTTGGAAAAAATTTTCACATAGTTTACAGGAAGTTTATGCAATCTATGACAATTAGAGCGAATATGATCTTTAATTCCAAAATAGTGACAAACAGATACAAAAGGTTGAAGATTAACTAAACATGTACCTTTCACCTTAGGAGGAGGAAACTGTTAAGGCACAAACTTTGGAGGACTCCTCTTTGGTGGCGTTGCATATCTTGGGAAAAGTCTTTGAAGTTTCCACATGCTTTGGGGTAATTTTTGGGGGTTCTTACGAGGATGTCACTACAACAAATCATACTTTCGGCGACCGCTTTTCCCGACCAAATTTAAATTTGGTAGCTAAATGCTGACTTTTCCCGACCAAAGCAAGATTGGTCGCTAATAGTCATTTTTCCCGACCAAATAAATGTTAATTGCCAAAGAGTAACTTTTCCCGACCAATTGGTTGTTAAAAAGTTACCTTTTAGCGACCAAATTAATTTTTGTCGCAAAAATATTTCTTTTCCCGACCAGTTGGTTGCTAAAAACTTGAAAAAAATAATAACATACTTATTACCTTTGCCGACTAATTGGTCGGTACAGGTGCAATTGGTCCCTAAAAGATTATTCTTTAGCGACCTAATTATTTTAGTCGTTATATGGTTACTACAACAATCAATTGATCGTTAAAAATTTGAAAAAAAATAATAATATATTTATTATGAACTAATTTAAAAATATTAATCATATAGTTATTAACTTTGCCGACCAATTGGTAGGTAAACGTGTCACTTTTGGCTACCAATTGATCGGTAAAAGTGATAAAATTTTATTGTAAAAATGAAATAAATAAATAAAAGTAATTAAATTTTGTTTTTTTCCCTATTTTTCTCTCAAACAAATTTGTTTATCTCTTTGTATGATTTAAATTAGATTTCATAAATTTTATTTTAACATTTATTTATTAATTTTAATTAATTTATAAAAATTATCAAAACATATAATCATAGATCAATTAAAAAAAAATGTTCTTAGATTTAATGCTAAAGTTAAATTTAACAAATCAAATTTAGATAACTTGAATGTATAATCAATTTCTTTTCGAAGTAAATATGTTGGAGTAACTTTTATAGTTTGTATGATTTATAACCACGTGAATATTAAACATTTTAACATTTAATAATTGTTTAGTGTAATTTAATATTAATTATATTAAAGTGACATTATTTTATATTTAGTCGGAAATGATAAAAATTTAAAAATAAAAATAATAAAAAAATTATTTTATTAATTTTAAGTAATTTCATTTCTTTGTCTTTTTAGAACTTATTTTCAAATAGAATCACCTAAAACATTTTTTGTATTAAAAATAAATTCTTAAAATAGTTTTCAAAAATCTTGTTTTTTAAAAATAATTTTCTAAAACTAAAACTAAATGCAACCAAATTATTTTTAAAAATATAAATGCAGAATGAAGAAAAATATATATAGTGAGCTATGATATAATTAAATTAAAGACAAGTATGAAATATATGCTATACACAAGGATTAAAGGAAAATAAAAAAGATTTAAAATTATTTTTAGTTACATATAGTAGTTATTCATAAATTATTTATTAAATATCCATATAGTTCTATATATTGTTTATGATTTCAAATAATTGAAACAAAAGTTAAAATAATAAATAAAAATAATAATTTTTTTACCACTTTTGCTGACCAATTGGTTGGCCAAAGTGTTAAAAATTATTACAAAAAAGTTAAAATAATAAAATAAAAACAATAAATTTTCTATTACTTTTGGTGACCAATTAGTCGATAAAGGGATACTTTTGCTAACTAATTGGTCGCCAAAAGTGATAAAAATTTGTTTATATATATATATATAAATATGTAAAATACATATACAAATAATAACTTGACTTAGTGGCCAACATCCACTTCCAAAGAAGTGGCACAAGTTTGATTCTTAATAACAACAAAAGATCTCAAAAAACATAGATTCAATACGTAGTGCAATAATAGGCTAACACGTGGCTAAATCATAGATTAACACATGACACAACACAAGGTACCATGTGGCATGATGATAGGTCAGCAAATTATGTCACATGGCACCACATTTTAATTTCAAATTTTTAAATTAATTTAAAATTTCAATTTTAACCCTTTTGTCAACTAATTGGTTACTAAAAACTAACCTTTGGCGACCAAAATTTGGTCGCTAAAAAGTAAACCTTTTTCCGATCAAATATAAATTGGTCGCCAAAGACCTACCTTTTAGCGACCAAATTTTGGTCGGCAAAGATCATATTTTTATTGATCAAATATATTTTTGGTCGCCAATAACTTCTGTAACTAGCCTTTGCTGACCGACTGGTGACCAAATTATTTTTGGTCGGCAAAAGTTTTAGCGACCAAAAAGTGTTTATTGTTGTAATGTGTAGATGTTGCAGGTGTGGTCTTCTCGCCAGTGTATCTTAGGCCAAATTTATTTCCACGTGACCTCTACTTGTTCCAAATTTCTTCAAATGCTATCAAACTAGAGTTCATCTTCTCAAGAATTTTACCATCATATTTTATCTTCTCTTCCAATTCCTTGATCTTTGCTTGAACTACTCCAATTGTCCAATCTTTTTGCTCTTCTCTTCAAGCTTTGCTTTAAACTTTTTTGCACTTTGAGACTGAGAAATTATATTAGATTCAATAGAGGATAACTTACCTGTGAGTTCTTCATTCTCAATCTTCAAGGCATCTTTTTCACTCCTTACCAAGGTGTTCCTCTTGTGTTGTGTCTTTCTTTGCTTCTTCAGATCATAATATTCTACAAAGAGTGCATTATATGCTCCTTGAAGGTTGTTATTAAATTCGTCTTTAGAGTCATCATCCTCATGATTTGAAATCTCGGTGTCGCTCAAAGATGCAGAAGGTGTTCCTACAAAAGAAGTGCGAGAAGTTAAAAAAGAAATAAAATTAGCTTCGATTTTTGAAGAGGCTGAGGCAAAGGATTTGTCAGAATTGGAGTTGTTGTCAAGTGTAGCATTCATCACCTTGACTTGTTTCTTGTTCTTCTTCTTGTTACCGCAATCTTGTGCAATATGGCTATAACCTTGACATTTGAAACACTGGATTTGCTTTGACTTCTTATCACTTTCTTTATTAGCCTTCTTGAATTTCTTGCCTTTTTCTAGAGGTTTTGACTCCTTCTTGTTGACATTGTTGAACTTTGCGTTTTTGGCCTTCTTGAGATATCTGATAAACTTCTTGGCCATCTTAGCCATCTCTTCATCTGATTCTTCTTCCTCCTCTTCTTCTCGTTCTCCTTCTTCTTCTTCTTCTTCTTCTTCTTCTTTTATTGTCTTGAAAGCAATTTCTTTTGTGGGCTTTCCGGGTTTGAGTTGTTTTCCTCATAAGTTAGTAATGATCCCATGAGATCCTCAATCCTTATAGAATCTACTTCCCTAACTTTTTCAATTGCAGTAACTTTAGAATCAAAAGTACAGGGAAAGATCATAAGATTTTACGTACCACTTTAGATTCGGGGTAGGTTCTCCAAGGTTGTGGCAAGAATTGACAACATGGCTGAGACGTACGTAAAAATCATCAAACTTTTCGTCTTCATTCATCTTCAAGCCTTCAAATTCAGGAGTGAGTTTTTTGAAGTTTTGATGTTTTCACTTGGGTGTTACCTTCATGAGTGTTCTGTAGGATCATCCATGCTTTTGTTGCACTATTGCAACTAGAAATTTGACAAAACTCATTTGGACTTAGAGCTGCAAAGATCGCATTTAAGGCTTTGAAATTCCATTCCGAATTATCTTGTTCAGCTTTGGTCCACGTTAAAATTGGCTTCACCTCAATATGACCGTTGACTTCATGTGTTGGCTCTTCCATCCTTGAACCACAGAAGTCCAAATTTTATAATTCAAAGATAAAAAATGAGCTTGCATTCGTACTTTCTAGTATAAGTAATTTGTGTCGTCAAACCATGGGAGTCTAGTGCTAAAACCTCCTTCGTGCGATAGATCCATTGATTTGGATTAAGATCTTCACTCAATAACATAGAGTTACCTATTTTGATACCAATTGAAAATTTTCCCGAATCAAACAATCATACACCAAGCAAAAATAATAACACCAGAGAATAATGAGAAAACTCTTTCACAAGAAGAAAAACCTAAATTACAAATATCACTATCAACGGGTTACAAGACAATACAAATCGCTCAAACAAATTCTTTCGCTAATCTTACTCGACTTACTTGACTAACCTTACAAGCAAGCTTTTTGTCTCACACAAAGATTAAAAAAAGAATACAAAGAAAAATAAGAGAAAGACTGTTAAGCTCATAAGGAAAAAAATCTCTCTCACACAAAACTCTATAATATGCCCCTTCAATTTCCCATTGTACATTTAGTTTAGGTGCATATATATAGACTTACAGAATCTTATTCCAATCAGAATTCAAATATATAAATAGATTTTCTAAGCATAAAAAAAAATCTTTCATAAAATAATTCACTCGAACCATCGCCTTCCTTGTGTCTAGCTTGCGGAGTATACTACCAAAAGGTTGAATAATCTCCTTCCCTATGCCTTGCCTACGAGGTGCACTACCTTATTTTTTTTAGTTTTAACTCTTCTGTTTCCTTTTCAATATCTTCAAGATCTCTTATTGATTTAGATATTATTCTCCCAAGTGTATCTTCATTTTTTTTTTGGAAAGTCTTGAGTTCCATTCAATTAAAAAACATTCAAATTTTCTCTTCTCTTTAATTTAAGAAATATGCCAATCTTATCATATTTAATTTAAAATTTCGGATGGATTTGTCATTATAAAACCTCACATATAGTTCCAATTAATTTCTATTTCTCTGTATTTTTCCATCTAATGAAAAATCATAAAGGTGCCCCATGACATGTTTGATCATGGATGTTGCATTGTGTTTTTACAAGCTTAAAAGGTTGTGTAATACTCTTTGTTTCTTCAAGTTTTGACAAGCTTATTAGGGTTGGATTGATGTATGCGCTGGTTAAAAATACTACTTTTGTTTTTTGATCCATTATACTTGTCTCTATCTATGTTTTTGTAAAGATGTGGCCATGGGTGTTTATACTGTTGTTCTTCTCTCCTTGCTTTGGTGTTCTTGTCTTGGATGCTGAATTCATACGGTTTAGTTAGATACTGAAGTCTAAACTCAACAGTAAGTTACTGATTTTTAAGAATTTGAAATTGTAATCAAATCACAATTAAAGAAATCGAACCAAACCCAATCACTAGTTTCGATTTGATTTAATATATAGTTTTATAAAAAGACATTTGATTAACAAATGGCATTACAAAATGGGACTTGTTGATCCTTTGAACACCCATTTTACATATACATAACGTAGACCAACTAATGCATGAAGGGCCCAAGACCTTATCAAAAAAACCTTCTCCAATGCTGCAAAGGAATTCCCTTATCAGAATGGATAACATCCTCACCTTTAATTAATCCATTCAAATGCCAAAGAACTTTGTTCAAGTTCCCTGGCTCTCTCTCTCTCTCTCTCTCTCTCTCTCTCTTTCTCTCTCGCTCACTATGCTCGTCGCCCCAGTTTCGGTCTGCCCCCGCTGTCGCCCCTCCATTCTGGTAAACTCCGGCTGGCCACATGCAGGTATACCCCCCTCTCTCTCTCTGTCTCTCCCTCTGTCCATTTTCCAGCCACTGATGGCTCCATTTCTCCATTTTTGTATGCAGTCACCCCTCTCATCCAACAGAACTCAGGTTCATAATTTTTTTTTTTTTTTTTTTGGTTTGGTTCCATTAATTTTCTAATTTTTTTTGAATTGATTTAATTGTGGTAATTGTTAATTAGTTTGTTTGATATAGTCAGTGATTTGTTAAGTTAATTTTTTAGTTTGTTGAATTGTAATTTGTTAAATTGTCAAGGCATGTGTTTGTTTGTAAATAATTTATTATTTTGTTAAATTTTTAATTGTTGGTTTTAAATTTGTTAAATTGAAAACTTGTTTGCTAAACTATTAATTTATTAAATTGTTAATTTGTTAATTGTGAGTTGTTAAGTTGTTAATTGTAATTTGTTAAATTGTGAATGCATGTCCACTTGTAATTTATTAGTTTGTTAAATTATTAATTGTTAGTTTGTTAATTTGTTATATTTTATATTGAAAATACTATAAAATCAGACAATAATTTTATAAATTAAATATTTGGCTTTCATTGGACAAAATTTAAATAAATAGTCAACAAATATAAAGATTAATTTAAAAATACCAAAAAATAAACTCATCCAAACAAGTCATAATTTTAAAAGCATTAAACTCCCTAATGTAAGTTTTACATTGAAAATATTAAAAATTTAAACAATAATCCTATAAGCACTCGGCTTTAATTAGACAAGATTTAATTAGATAATATGTGAATTACCTTATAGATAGTTTTTTTTTGGAAAGGTAACCTTATAGATAGTTACACAAAAGTTTCTCACCTCTGAGAAAGGCATAATAAACAAGAAGGACGGCAGAGCAGCAATACAAATGGCAATGACAAGCCGTCGTGATTGTGTAATTAGCGCCGCGTAAGTGCCAGTAACGAACGCAACCAAAATTGCTGCCACTGAAACTTTAAGGACAACGTAAACCACCGGATAAAGAAGGGCTTTTTGGGTCTGTTTCAAGGGATCGGGATTGTCTTTGTAATTTGAGACGGTAATGTAAAAAAATACGCTAAGGATAGAGCATATCACAGCTAAGCTGTTGCTTACTAGAAATGCTTTGAATGCTTCCTCTTTTAGTAGAATTACCGGCCCTCTGCTATTGCTACTGCGATGCATACCCGGTATTGTGAAACCGAGCGTGAAGGCAATTGTTGCTATAAGCGTAGCCGCAATTAAATGGCTCTCACCTATTTTGGATAGACGTTCTTGGCTTTCTTTCACTTGCTTCTTTACTTTTTCTCCTATTTCTTTATTATATCCTATAACCCTGTTTCGTCGTTCCTCAAGCTCTTGCTTCCGTCTTGGTATGTAGTGCTTCTCCCGAGATATTTGATCCCAATTGATAGGAGCCTGCATTTTTCATTTTTATTTTTTGGTTATGAGATCAATCCAGAAGCAAAGTATATGAATAATATAATTGGAATTAATAAAAAGTCTTTCATTCAATTCTGAGAATCTTTTTATCATTTACTAGAAGTTTATATAGCACATGTACATGCAATGCTTGCAAGTTAATTTGCAATTTTTACAAACAACAGAGAGAAAAGTGGGTGACTTGCCAAGAAAAAAATATTTTATAAAAATACCTGAAAATCAGTAAGTTCTCAAACTGTTTTAATTATAGAACTAATGAATTTTATTGGACAAATTTAGAAATAAAAATGTTGACATAGTTTCATTAAAAGGGAGACATCAATCCATTGGTGTTCATCTTTAATATTGCAGTTCAAATAATTGGGACTTTTATATTTTCTTAGGAATACAAAACTCCTAAGCTACTTGTTTTTTTTTTTTTCAAGCTCATAGGGGGATAAACAAGTTAGGAGGGCTAGGATAATAGTCTGTCAACTCCATTTTCAATAGAACTATAAAAGTTTCCAAGTACTTTTGCAGCATTTAAGATACATACCATAGCGTTCGAGGTAAGAATAGAATTAAATGTTGTAAGAAAACATATAGGTCATCTGAAGTAAGGTCGGGGTAGTGGAATCTTACCACATTCAAGTTCATATCATTTCCTCTAAGAAGCTGATAGAGCCAGCGCCGACCTGAAACAAGATCAATTGGTGTGTTTCCGACATTGTCTTTTTGATTTATTAGATGTTCGAACCAAGGATAATTTTTAGCCTCCTCGATCACCGCCTCTTGCTCCGCCTCTGCGGCAATGTGCAGGATGTTATGACCTTTACCGTCGACTATCTCCCAACTATCGGGACAGTGGGATAACAGTATTTTCATTATTTCTACGTATCCATGAGCAGCAGCTATGTGAAGAGCTATTTTATCATCATCGTCGTTTGCAGAAGTATATGCCAATGAGAATCGATCATTTTCTAATAGTTTGCTAACCTTTTCCTTATTCTCTAAACGTACAGCCCAGTGAAGTGGGGTCCATCCATATTCATCTGTACCCTCAATTAGATGCAGTTGTTGGTCCAACAGGTCCTCCATAGTTTGCACTGAATGATAATCATATAACAATAGCGACAAAAATCATGATATAAATATATATATATGTGTGTGTGTATATGATAATTTAGTGTTCATTCGGTAATATTTATTTATTTTTATTTATATCTAGTTTATTTATTTATTTTTTATTTTCATTTGTGGGTTTTTTTTTTCTTTTGACAAAAAAAATGTTTGGTAATTTTTTACATTAATTATTTTTATTTTAATAAAAAATTTATTTTATTAATTTTTGTAAAATTAAGCAAATTTATAAAATATATCTTACATTAATTTAATTAATTAATTTAATAAAATATATTTAAATTAATCAATTTAATATTAAAAATATTTATTTTTTGACAATAATTAAATAAAATAAATTTTATTAATAAATGAAATAATTTAGTACAAAATTATCATTTAATTTATTAAATTAGTTTAACTTAACAAATTATTTAATATAATAAATAATTTAATAATAATTATTGTTTTAATAGTAATTTTAATTTTAATACGATAAAGTATTTTAGTATGCAATTATTATTAATTTTAAGTAAATAAATTATTTAAATATGTAATTATTATTGATTAAAAATAATATTAATCTAATAAAATAATTTATTTTAAAAATAAAATATTATTATAATTATAATCAATTTAATTTTAATAAAATAAATATTTTAATATGGAACCATATCTATTAAAAATAATTTTAGTTTAATAAAATAAATCATTTTAATCATAAGTTATTATTTTAACTGAAAAAGACAAATTATTATAATAAGATATTATTTACTACAAATAATTATATTTTAATAAAATATTTATAAAATGATTATGGTATTAAAATTAACAAGATATTTATAAAAGAAAATTTGTGAGAGTACAGACATGAATTTTTTTCTTTTTCTTTTTCTTTTTTTTTTTTTTGTTTACATTTTGCATTGTTTTGCTTAAGTTTTTATTTCTTTAGCAATAAAAATATAAAAACAGATTTACCAGTTACGAAGTTAGAACCGGCCTTTCCTTTGATAGTCGACATGCTTAGCTTATGCTAATTTCATATAATTGAGGCGGTTAAACATGTTTTATTGTCAATTTTAAAATATTTATATACATAAATGAAAAACAAAGAGCATAAGGGCAGGTATGTTTGGCTATTTTTATTTTCAACTTTTTGTTTTTAGTTCTCCTTTTTTCTTCTAAAATAAAAATTAAACCATATTTGGTAATACAATTTAATTTGCAATAATTAATTTAATTTTAATAAAATATTTAATTTTATTAAATATTTTGTAAAATTAATAGAGTTTATAAAATATATTTCGTATTGATTTAATTAATTAATTTAATAAAATATGTTTAATTAATCAATTTAATTTTTTAAAATATTTTATTTTTTAGTAATAATTAATTTTATAATGTATTTGAATAAATGACCTAATTTAATAGTAAATTATATTATATTTATTAAAATTAATTTAATTTATGAAAATATTTCATTAGAATAAGTTATTTTAAAAGATAATTATTACTTATCAAAAAGTGTTAATTTAACAAAATAAATTATTTTAGTAATAAATTATTATTTTATTAGTACTTTTAATTTTATTAAAAAAAATTATTTTAATATGTAATTATTTGTCATTAAAAATATTTTAATCTAATAAAATAAATGCTTATAATAATTTAACTCTAATGAAATAAATATTGTTATATGTAATATATCTGTCAAAAAATAATTTTAATTTGATAAAATAAATCATTTTATTCATAATTTATTATTTTTACTTTAGTATAGTAAATCATTATAATAGTATATTATTTACTGTAAATAATTTTAGTTTAATAAAATATTTGAATAAAATAATTTAATTTTAATATGATATAGGGGTAGAAACAAGACGAGATTTAACCTATTCCACCTCAGTTTGAACTATTTATATCAAGTTCAAGTTTAGCTTGAATTTTTATATAAGCTCGAGTTTGGTTCAATAAAAAAAAAATTAACTTAAGATCAGCTCGCGAATAATTCGATTAAATCAAAACGACATCGTTTTATAAAATATTATTAAATATATATATTATTTTATCGAACCAGTTCGTGAGCTTTTGAATCGAGTTTTTCTAAACTTGAACTTGAGTTCAAAACAAGTTACAAATTAATCTTGATTCGATCTCATTTTAGTTATGAAACGAAGTTGATTCGAATTTTTTTTCGAGTCGAACTCGAAGGTTCAAGAATAGTTTTGTTTCTACTTCTAATATTATGTAATAAAATTTATAGTGTTAAAATTAATAAAATATTTATAAAAAATGAAAGTGAAAATATAATTATTTTTATTTATGGTTTTATTTTTAAAAAAACAAAAGATAAAAATTGATTTAGCAAACATATTTTTAATATTAATATTAATTTTTAAACATTTATAAATATAAATAAAAAACAATAAATACAAATGTTATTGAACTGTCCCTAAACATTATCAAACCAACCTTGCCAACCTTACCAACGGTGATTAAAAAAAACAATTAACTGATTTTTGATAAATCATGAGGCATCATGCCCACTGCCCCCTCCCATTCAATGACGAAATTGCCGTCAGCTCCCCTCAGACTTTATTTTTTTATTTAATTTATATATTGGTAAGTTTCTTTTTCTTTTTTTTTTCATTATTAATCTTTTCTTCTTATTAAAAAAATCTAGTAAGGTAATTTATTAATATATTAAAACTTTTATAATAAAAATAAATTTTATAAGAATATCCAGCTAAGATAATTTATCAAAATATTCTTAATTTATTATAAAAAAAAAGTAGCTAATATTCTATTAGTGGAATTTTTCAATAAAAAATAAAAATAACTCAATAGCATTCTGTTTGGAAACATTATTATCTTGGAATTGATGGTTTGACTTGGTAAATAAAATTTTGTGTTTAGAATATATTTTGAATTTAATAATTTAATTGATTTGATTTAAGAAAAATACTAAATTTGATTATATTAATTGGAAATAGAAAATATAATAAATATGATATAAGAGAATAAATTTGTTTACTTACTTAAATGACTTAAAAAATTAATGAATTATCATTAAATTCTAATATTTTGAATTAGATGTCAATTAATATAAAAATTTCAAAATTTAAATTATGAAATGAAATCAAATTTAATTCATAAAATTTTATTTTAATTCCAAATATAAAAATCGGTGAGAATTCTCATTAAATGAAATTAAATTTTATCAAATTTACTATTTCAAACAAAGTGTAAGGGCTTGTTTAGAAACTTTTTATGGAAAGATAAAAATAAAGTAAAAGCTTGTTGAAGAAATTGATGGAAGGAAGTGTCCAACTTAATTACCTGTACACTTGGAAACTACTGCCGCATGGAGGGCGTTCCTACCACCATCGGCGACACTGTAAGTGGGCGACCTGATCTTGGAAACAATGTCATCGTAACCTCTCTCGCAGGCTAAGTACAATGGAGTTTTGTTGGCCCTGTTGGGAGGGTGTGGAAACTGACGATCAGCATCCGTTAACAATTTGACCATTTCCAAGTCACCATTCTTCACTGCCAAATGCAAAGCCATGTCACCGTCTTCATTCGGCTCCCTCAACACGGCTGTTCCAATCCCGACTTGATTCGCAGACCCGACGAGTTCATCGACAATGTCGATTTGTCTTTGCCTCGCAGCAACATGAAGTGCTGTGTCGCCTTTTATATTCTTTCGGTTTAACAAAAAGGGGGAACCCCCGGTGTCTAAGATTCTTCTCACGCATGTCAACTGCCCAAACTGGGCTGCCACGTGGAGAACAGTGCTGTTGTTTTGGCTGAGTTCATTTTGGATGTCCAGTCCGCGAATTGATCTCTGGAGTTGGTTTTCGTCACCATTCATGGCAGCGTTGTATAGGGAAGGATCCATAGTCTTTGTGAACGGAGGTTTTGATTGCTTGTGGGTTTTGGGTTGGTACAGAGAGAGAGAGAGAGAGAGAGAGAGAGAGACAGCGAGTACACAAGGTTGGAGCTACTTTCAACTGGAAAGCTAACTATAAATAAGCAAAAGTGGTTTCTTCGACACTCCGTGAATTTGATGCGAACTTCCCAGAAATATTCATTTTTAAATCCATCAATGGCGTCATGGCAGATTCAAGTTTGGGCTGTCCTGGACTATATACCTCGGCTAATCTAATTCAAATTATTTTTTTTTTCAAATTTAGTCCACTCAAATATTTTTATAACTCAGATCACCAGAATACTTAACTCAATCCACCATGTCTTAAAATCTTTCCTTCAGGCAAAGCTAGAATTTTCCGAATCAACTAATTCACATAGAATAAAAAAAGTAACGCTAGTGGACTAACGAAAAAACCTTAACATGAGAAAAACTTCAAATGCAATTCTACTATCAATGAATTACAAAACTCTACTCAGACTTACTATGATTCACTCGCACGAAACATTTCGTTACTCTTACTCGAATTACTCGATAAACTCTAATAAGTAAACTTTCTAATTCACTCAGTAAGTAAAGAAAGAATAAAAAAAAGTAAGAGAAAGATCGTTAAATTTTCACCCAAAAAAAAAAAATCTCTCTCGATCTAAGTCTCTATAATATGTTCCCATGGTTCATGTGTTTGTTAAGACTGGGTGCGGCTATTCGCTTCATTTTTAACAACTACACCATTCCTCCACAGAGGGGCACCCATACGCTGGCTTTATTCATCCTTCTGTCCCACAACCCGCCTCTATTTACATCGTCTTGTGGTGGCAGGACAGGATTAGGAGGTGGGACAGTAGCTATGCGATCTATGCGCTGTAACAGCACTTGATTTTGGGCCATCAAAATCTACATGGATGCAGCCATCTCGTCAAATTGCCTCTCCATCACTGTAATCCTTTCAGCATTCTAGTTCTGGTTTGACATCATCGAAGTTGGTTGGGTTTGTATTTCGAATCTAGTTTGGACCATAAAAATCAATAGGATTGTCAGAATTCCATAGACGGTGCCAATTGATAATGGTGTTTTCTCGCACCTTTGATCGAAGCTTTGGTCCAAGAATCTATACGCTAAGAACACCGGTGTAATGCCTACCAAAAATTCTCCAATGTTTAAGTTAGCAAAGAATGTGGGAATATATTTTAGTTAAATAACGGTAAGGTGATGAGATCTTGCCTTTGCGTAAAAGCACTCGAGCTGCCAAACCCAATGTGCGATTAGCAGATTATGCGGCATGAAGATAGAAGCAGCAATTGCTCTGCTTTCCTATTATTTTGTTTTCCTATTATTTGTTCTCCAATTATTTGCTTGCTATTTTTCTATTATTTGTTTCCATTAGTCTTTATTTCCATGTTTAGTTTACTTCCTAAAATGTACGCAATGACTTGCCTATATGAACATGACAAGAAATCAATGATAGGGGAGGGAAGGAAGTTTTATGAAGTAATCTTGGTCTTCTCAACACCGTGAGTTGAGGGTTGGGTCCATCTTGCACCGTGAGCAAGATATTTTACTAGTTGGTTTTCTATCAATTGGTATCAAAGCCACCATGTCTGACAGAGCCAAGACGAACAGGGAGCGATTTGATCAACTGGAGTTGTCGATGCGGGAGATGAAACAAACCATGCAAGCTTTGCGAGATCTAAGTGTCTCTAATCAGGCACTTATCTAAGAACTGGCTAGATCGGGGTCCCATTCACCAGTTCGTAAAGCACGCATGACTAAAGTTTCGAGTAGCAAGATGACCAAGAAGAAGAAGGAATCAGCGTCTTTAGGATCAACAGAAGATGATTACATAGATCACGATGAGAGTGAAGGATCTCGACATTCAGACCAATCAACAGAGGGAGACTCGGAGACAGACTTAAGTGCAGAAAAATAGCAACGCTCTTTCACTAGCATGCGGATGGATTTTCCTTGCTTTGGAGGTGAAGATCCTATCGTATGGATGGACCACGTCAAACAATATTTTTCAACACAGAGAATTCAAGGCCAAAAAAAGGTAGTGCTCGCTTCTTTCTACCTTGAGGAAGAAGCAAATCAGTGGTGGTAATGGTATTCTAAGGCTGCAGGAGGAAAGCTGATCACATGGAAGAAATTTGAGAAGGGTATTTTACGCTGCTTTAGACCTACAGATTTTGAAGATTATGACGAAGCCTTAAGCAAGATCAGGCAGAACAGAACTTTTCATGAGTATCTTCAAGAATTTGAAAGACTCGCTAACCGTGTCTCAGGGTGGCCAAAGAAGGCGCTCCTTGGCGCGTTCATGGGAGGACTGAAGGAGGAGATTGCAATAGATGTGCAGATGTTTCGTCCAAAGGGTTTGCAATAGGCCATAGGTTTGGTAAAACGCTAAGATGATCAACTTCAACGGACACGAAAGATAGCCGGTGGATACCATAATAACACGCGAAGTGTGGGACCAGTAATACCAGAGAACTCGAGTGGCATAGGCAGCAAGTCACTTCCAGGGACAGCAGTGAAACGATTAACGTACGAGCAGATGCGCGCTAGATAGGAGAAAAATCTCTGCTTTAACTGCATAAAGTTGTACGGCACAAAGTTGTCTCATTGAAGCAGAGCCTTAGTTGGGTGATGAAGAAGAACCCACAGAGGAACTTCTAGTGGAGGGATCGCCAAAGGAACCATTAATCTCTTTGCACGCGATATCAGGTAGTGCGGGCAATCGAACTATGCGAGTGAAAGCCATGATTAACCGTCAAGAGATTAATGCATTGATCAATAGCGGGTCGAGCCACAATTTTATTAATGAAGCTGTAGTCAATCGACTCAACTTAGCTGTGACTGCTATTGCTCATTTCCATGTACGAGTGGCTAGTGGAGATGCGTTGCCTTGCCAAGCCAAATATAAAGGAGTCGAGGTCACCATCCAAGGTTTTACTTTCAGTACTACTTTTTTTGCACTTCCAATTCATGGGTTAGATTTGGTGTTAGGCTATCAATGGTTAGAGGGACTGGGCCGTGTGATTAATGATTATTCTCAGCGCACGATGGAGTTTACTGTCCAAGAGCGGAAGCACTTACTTCAGGCGGAACCAATAGGATCATTAAAGGTTGTCGATGTTAATTCTTTGCTTCAAGAATGGCGATTCGGAGTAGAATTATTTTGTCTCACTGCTATTGACGAGGATGAAGGGAAAAGTATGAAAGAAGAGTCGCAGATGCCCTTAGAGGTACAACAAATTTTGAGGGAGTACAGCTAAGTGCTGGAAACACCTACTAGGTTGCCACCTCCACGTCACTTTGATCACCGAATTTTGCTAAAAGATGATAGTACACTTGTTAATGTTGCCCCTTATCGATATGCACACTTTCAAAAGAACAAGATCGAACGCCAAGTTGAGGAGATGTTAACTGCCGGCTTAATAAGGCCTAGTACGAGCCCCTTTTCATCAACGGTTTTGCTTGTAAAGAAGAAAGATGGCTCATAGCGGTTTTGTACTGACTACCGTGCTCTAAACGAAGTCACTATTAAGGATCGGTTTCCAATTCCAACTATTGATGACATGTTTGATGAACTATATGGCTCAGCCTATTTTTCCAAATTAGACTTGCGTGCTGGTTATCATCAGATCTGCATGCACCCCAAAGACGTCCATAAGACGGCTTTTCGAACCTATAACGACCATTTCGAGTATTTGGTGATGCCTTTTGGCCTATGTAATGCCCCCTCAACCTTTCAGGCAGCCATGAACTCTATTTTCAAGGTACACTTATGATATTTTATCTTGGTTTTTTTTTATGACATTTTAATTTACAGCAAGACGTGGGGCGAGCATCTTATTCATCTCTGTACCACTCTGGGAATATTGGTGGAGAATTCTTTTTACATCAAACCGTCCAAATGCTCATTTTACCAGCAAGAAATTGAGTACTTAGGTCATATAATTTTCAATATTGGTGTTCGTGTAGATGACCGCAAAATAGAAGCTATGACTCGTTGGCCTCAGCCAACTACCGTCACTGCATTGCGGGGTTTTCTTGGCCTTACTAGGTATTATCGTAAATTTGTACGACATTATGGCATTATTGCAAGACCCCTAACACAATTGTTAAAGAAAGGACAATTTGAATGGGGAGAAGAGGCTAACAAGGCTTTGTTGCTTTGAAGCTAGCCATGACAAGCACCCCCGTCCTAGCTTTATCAGATTTTTTGACTGAGTTTATTATTGAGTCAGATGCTTCCAGTGACGGCATCGGTGCAGTTCTTTCCCAAAACGGTCATCTGATTACCTTCCTTAGCAAGGCCATTGGTCCTGCAAAAAAATCATGGTCTACATATGAGAAGGAAATGCTTGCTATACTAGAAGTCATTCGCACATGGCGACTTTACTTACTGGGTCGACATTTTAAGATTTGCATTGATCAGTGCAGTTTGTGATTTTTGCTAGAACAACGAATCACCACCCCAGAGCAGCAAAAATGGATAGCAAAATCGCTAGGATTCAATTATGAGATAATGTATAAGCCGGGTAGAGAAAATAATTCCGCTGATGCCTTATCCCGTAGTGGCATGACACATGAAATTGCTGTCATATCAGGACCATTATGGTCTTTTTGGAAGGATCTTCGTATGGCCACAAAAGAAGATTCAGTGCTGGGTTCCCTTATTCTCAAGTTACAAAATGACCCCCATTCAGTGGCGAACTATGTCCTAGGGAATGGATGCATTTGACTCGTGGTCGCATTTTGGTTCCGGATTCTCTTGCACTTAAGCACGCTTTGCTCGTAGAATTCCATGACACCCCAGCCAGTGGTCATTCAGGAATTTTACGCACCTACAAGCGTCTTTCATAGCTATTTCACTGGAAGGGCATGAAAAGAGACGTTCAAGCACATATTCAACAGTGCGATGTTTGTCAAAAAAATAAATATGACATTCATACTCCAGCGGGACTTCTTGAGCCACTTGCAATTCCAAATGGTGTTTGGACAGATATCAGTATGGATTTCGTGGTGGGTCTTCCAAAATCTGCCGGTAAGGATGCCATCTTGGTTGTCGTGGATCGTTTAACTAAATACGCCCATTTCATTGCTCTTGCCCATCCCTATAGTGCCCGAGATGTGGCAGATGTTTTTATGCGCAACATCGTGAAACTCCATGGCGTTCCATCTTCTATCATCAGTGATCGAGATCGGATTTTTATGAGCCATTTTTGGCGAGAATTGTTTTGCCTCCATGGTACCAACCTTAATACCAGTTCCTCATACCATCCTGAAACGGATGGCCAGACGAAAGTTGTTAATCGTTGTCTCGAGCAATATCTCCGGTGTTTTGACCATGACAACCCGAAACGGTGGGAATTTTACCTCACTTGGGCTGAGTTTTGGTACAACACATCATTCCATAGTTCCATTCACATGACCCCATTTGAGGCACTGTATGGTCGGGCACCTCCAGTTCTGAACTCCTATGTTGCAAACTCCACTGTTGTCGCTGAAGTTGACCGCACTTTACAAGAGCGTGATGCTCTTTTACGGCAACTGAAGGATAATCTATTTGCTGCTAGGAATCGCATGAAACAACAAGCTGATAAGGGTCGTACGAAAGAGGTCTTTGCTGTAGGAGATTGGGTCTATTTGAAGCTCCAACCTTACAGACAGCAATCTGTGCTCAAACGTCCTTATCAGAAATTGGCAAGTAATTATTTTGGCCCATATCAAGTAGTCGAGCGAATTGGCACCGTTGCCTATCACCTCCATCTTCCTGCTGAAGCCAACATCCATCCATTTTTTCACGTCTCTCTTCTAAAACGGAAGGTTGGTACGAGTCGCGTGGTTCAGGCCACTCTTCCTCCATATGCAGATGATGGTTCACCACAGTTACAACCAGTGGAGGCATTAGCTTATCAATGGGTTCAAGGTGCAAGTGGGTATGTGCGAGAAGTTCTACTCCGCTGGTCTAGTCTTCCGATAGAGGATGCCACGTGGGAGCCCGTGGCCACCATTCGGGAGCAATTTCCTTCTTTTAACCTTGAGGACAAGGTTCATATCGAAGGGGGGAGGAATGATGAGATCTTGCCTTTGCGTAAAAGCACTCGAGCTGCCAAACCCAATGTGCGATTAGCAGATTATGTGGCATGAAGATAGGAGCAGCAATTGCTCTGCTTTCCTATTATTTTGTTTTCCTATTATTTGTTCTCCAATTATTTGCTTGCTATTTTCTATTATTTGTTTCCATTAGTCTTTATTTCCATGTTTAGTTTACTTTCTAAAATGTACGCAACGACTTGCCTATATGAACATGACAAGAAATCAATGAAAGGGGAGGAAGTTTTATGAAGTAATCTTGGTCTTCTCAACACCGTGAGTTGAGGGTTTGGTCCATCTTGCACCGTGACCAAGATATTTTACTAGTTGATTTCTATCATAAGGTTAGAATGTTTTACCCGTTAGTGATGATTTTGTTGCTTATTTATAAAAATCAGTTTGTAAAAATATAATTGGAATCAAATTAGAAGTCTTCCTTGATTAGCTGTAATTTCCTTATTTGGACAAGGAGAGTATTAGATCCTAAAAATATGGCGTTAATTTCTTTACGGTTTATGGCGATCCGACTGGCACAATTGCTATATATTAGACGGGAATCACGGAGCCATTGTGATCACATTCTGTGCCTTGCTCAGAGCTTGGCATGGACTCCGCTTAACTCTTTCAGGTCAATTGATTAGCACTTCTCGATCTACGATAATCGGCATCACCTCAGGAGGGATTTTACTTATCAAGAGGTCTATCTGTTGTCTAGGTCAAGGTCAGGAAATGCTTCCCATCAATACGTATCCCCTTATATTAATCTGTTTTTCACTTTATCCATTCAATTATTAATTGTCTCACAGTTCACTCTAAATTATGATCACGCATCTCAAATTGCCCATGCAAGAACTTATCATTTACTACTTTGTTTTTGCAAACCCTAGATTCGAGTCACAAATTAATAATCACAATTAATTACAATAAATTCAATTAGAGTCGTGCAACTAAACTGGACAAACCTTAGAAATATAATAATATTAAATGAAACCTCGAACACAACGCCAACGAGCATAATATTAAATGAAGTCCCGAATACAACCATATCAAATAAAAAATGTATATATTTGATACAAATATAACAATATAACAATAAAAGGCTTAGTCTGGCCAATAACCATATCAAATATCAAAATATATATACAAAGTATCTCCTCATAGATCAAAAGAATATTAATATATGAAATATAAAATTTTGGCTATCAAAATAACATTTGAACTCGATTTAAGAGTCTATTTATGCCTCAGGCTCAGCATCTACAATAAAATTTGTAAGAAAATGAACACGGGTCTATTTATAACTACATAAACAAATATAATATGTAATAACATATCATAACATGTAGCTATTGTGCAAAGTATCAACAATTATATTGTTACCAACTCATTTCCGTATCATATCCAAATCATACAAATAACTATAGTAAATTGTGGGTAAAAATGGGTAAAGAATTATAATTTCAGGCATATTAATTTATTATGGGGTAAATTATATCTATATGCATAACATTTAAAAGTTATACTTACCTCTTTTATTTTGAAATTGTTAACATTAACCCCTTTTCAATAAAAGCAGTCATTAAAACTTAATATAAAATGTCAAACTAATCAAAATTTGAAGTATTTTTTTATTTTACCCCCCTCTCTCTCTCACATCTCGTTAGTTTTCTTTATAAAAATTCTCAAAAAAATTTTATTTTTTACTTATTTTTTTGCTTATTTTGGGAGATTTTTATTAAAAAAAATGACAAAAATGTGAGAGAATAGGAGATAAAATAGAAAAACACATTAAATTTTAGTTATTTTAATATTTTCTGTTAAGTTTTAATTGTTGATTTTATCAGAATGATATCAATATTAACAATATTTCAAAATATAGGATATAAGTGAAACTTTTAAATATTATAGGTATTAAATGTATTTATTCAAATGTTAAATGGAGATAGGTGTTATTTAGCCTTGGTTTTGCGAGTTTGGCGTGAACTTCCCAAAAATATTCATTAATTTTGATATCCGTAAATGACGTGTTAATTACTATGTCTGCATGTATTGCACTATTAACTGTATTATTTACTCATGTCATGTAATTAGAATTTTTAGTATGAATTTTTTAATTATAAAGATATAAGTACTTTGTAGGTTAACTAGTTTAAAATAAATAATTCATTAAAATAGTCTCTTATACAACTATGCTATCACCATTAAATACAACCATAATAAATAATTCACGATTTATTCTGAGCAATCAAAATAAATAATCAACGATTCCTCTTAGTAGGTCACTCTTACGACATTTTTTTGGAGTTTTTTTTTATTGTTTTTAAATTTAAAATTTAAGTAATTATTCATATTTTTTAAGAACTTATTTGATACCATTTATATTTATTATTTTCTTTTTATATTTACAAATCTTTAAAATTGATAACAAAACATGTTTGTTAAATTAGTTTTTATGTTTTTTTAAAAAATAAAAACTTAAAGAGAAAAACGTAAACGAAAAAATAATAAAGTACATTCACTTTGTTTTTTTTTTCTATTACAAATATTTTGTTGATTTTAACACTTTGCCTATTTTTATTTTATCATATTAAAATAAATTATTTTATTTAAATAGTTTATTAAACTAAAAATATTTTTAATAAATAGTATAATTAAATAAGATTCATATGTAATATATTTTATTAATTTATTTTAATAAATAAATTAATTAATTTGATTATTTAATTTAATTAATTTAAAATATATTTTGAAAGTATTTTTGATAAATAATAAACTAAAATCAATTAATATTAAATATATTTTATTAAAATACTTATAATAAACATCATAATTAAATTATTTAAATTATTATGAAATATATTTTATTTAATTATTTCTTACAAAATAATATAATTAAATTATAATTAGTATATTTTATGTTTACTGAATTAAGTTATATATAATTATATTTTATTCACAAATAAAATAATTAAATTATAATTAGGAATTTTTATATATTTATTGAATTAAATAATTTTAATAAATAATTAAATTGATTAATTTAATTTAATTAATCTAATTAATTAAATTAGAAATTGAAGATAAATAGTTAATGAAAACCAAAATTATACGTGTACAGATCATTTGTCTATTTTCCCAAGTATTAACTTTTATGATTATACGCAGAAGAATAAAATATATTTTTTATTATTTATATATATTAAATAAATATATTTTTTATTTTTATGAAATGATGGTTTAGAAAACTTATTTTTTAAAACAAGTCCGATCTGAATTTACATATATGAATCAAATTTGGATCTGGTAGAATCAGATCCAATTATTTTTATATCTATATCTGGTTCGAATTTATCATTATTAGATTCGAACTAAGTTTGAATCTAACAAATTTAATCCTAATTTGGCATATTAACTGTACGGAAGTTTAGCACTACAAGAGTGTTTAGTTGGTCAAAATTAATCAAAATTTACCAATTTTTATTAAATTTTATCGTTTCTTCTAATCAAATTTTATCACATATTATTTTTACATTAAATATTTATATTTTTACTATATTTTGTAATCAAAACTTTTAGTAACTAAACACCCTCTACATTTTCTACACTACACTGGCATTGCACTTCTCAAAACTGCACAGAATCTTTTGTACTTTCAAATATTGTGCATTATTGTGAATTTTTTTCGGCACTAATTTGTGTAATTTTTTGAATATATTATTTTAGGAGTAGTCGCGTTTACATATTTGTACTTTCAATCAAAATCACTTTTACCCTTTGCACTTTTTATACTTTCAGTCAAAATCACTTTTATTTTTTACATCTCATTATTATACATTAATATTACTATACGCACGAGTAAAGTGAAACACTGAACTGTGGATATAAAAATAAAATTATCCTTTTTTTTTCTTTTCGCTACCCTCTCTCTCACTTTCATCTATTCTTCTATTTTTCTCTTTCTACACAACTTTTATCTTTACTGATCCAAGAGTTCTTCTTTAAATTTTAAGTATATAATCATAAAATCAAAAATATATTTTTCTCAAATTTAAAATTTCTCTAAGACAGTATAAGAAATAAAATTTGTCCAAAACTCACTGTGTATTTATATATATATATATATATATATGTAACCCAAATGGCCTTAACTTAGAATCAGTGTTGTTAAAATCATTGACACCATAACTCAAACTCCAACAAGGTTTTTTTTTTTTTATTTTTTTGATAATTAAATGTAATTTGGATTAAATGGAGGGTATATACATTATTTTAGGGACATTCCACGGTACATCCGAGAATTCCAACAAAAATAGAACAGAAAATGATCGTGGTTAATTTTGCAGTGCAGACATTGTAAAACCAATGCCAATGATTTACAAGCCCCAGCCTTGTGCCTGTGATGATGTGCATCACGGATTAAATGGGTCTATTCCCTTTTTCGTTTGCTTCTATTTTTTTCTAAAATTTTCTTAAAAAAAAAAAAAAGGAATATCAAAGAAAGAAGGAAAAGAAAATCGTGACTTGGTTGGGTGCCGAGAAACTGGGTTAGTTTTTTTTTTTTTTCTTTTCTTTTTTATCATATCATATGTAGATTAGTGTAATTTGTCATTTTGCAGCCTGGATTTCCTTCAGCTGTTGTGGGTTTTCGCTAGATCGCATTTGATAAATATTGTATTTGTGTGAGAGAAAAATAGATCTGATCCAAGAGTTTTTTTCTCTCTTGATGTGATTCTCCTTACCCATCTTTTTTTTTTTCACTCTATCGTTTTGGATAGAATTACATTAAAAAATTATTACACTGTTCATCTGGGTTTGTTGCCTTTGTCTTCTAATTACTGATTAATTGTAGGTAGACATGAGAATTGTTTTCTTTCTTTTTTTATTTTTTAATTTTTTGGCTATAAGTTGTGGTTGGGGATTGTTTTGAAGTGAAAGTTTTTATGTGTGTATTGATTGATTTGATCTAAACAAGCGGAAGTGATTAGGTTGGGTTGGTTGGCATCTTCTCTCCTGTTCTAATAGGGTTTTTGATAGGATCCATTTATTGCACATGTGCTTGTGGGGGACCTGGCACCCTTGTTAGTTTTTATTATGCTCTTTTTTTTTTTTTTACTTTAATTTCAACCGTATATTTCCATTGACAGTCTGAAAATATAAATTTAATTTATAATAAATATAGAAATAATTACAATATAAAAATTAAAGAAAAAAAATTAATATAATTAGACTTACAAAAATTGTATTATCAGCTCTTAAATCAAATAAAGAGTTGAGTTTCGAAAATGTAAGAAAAAGATTAAAAATAAAAAATAAGAGGTGAGCCCACTCCAATTATGAGTGACCTCTTTGATATACTAACTGAATCTCTTCATTTTCCGTTGAAATAAAAAAAAAAATTATTTTATGATTTATGGGGATGTGACTGAAACTTTACGGAAGAAGAAAGAACAAGTCAATAGGCCATTTTGGTCTGTTCAGCTATTACCTTTCTCTTAAATATTTAATATTTGCACTTCTTATATACGTGCATCCCACACGTCGTTAATTTTAACAATTTCATCTAATTTTTTATTGTACTCACGGATAAAGAAGATATTAATGTATAACAACAAGTTACATGAGGTGTAATTGACGTTGACCTAAGTATGTTAGGTATAAAGATAATTACTCTATTATTTTATATACATTATGTAATATTTTGAATTTATTGTAATATAAAATAATTAGAAATTACCCATACCATACTTAAAGACATAAAAATATAATTTAATGTACAAATAACTCAAATTTTTAAATTTATAAAATAAACGTATATGAAAAATTGTAAAAATAATCTGTAAAAATAAAATCACTAATTAAAAAATATTAAGATAATAGTAGAAAAGACAATCAAAGTGAAAAGAAAAATATAAATAATTCCGGTCATTGAGCAAATTTAACAGTTGAAAATATCTCAATTTTAAAATTTTTAACAAATTCAAATATTGTAAAAGTATATGTATTTAAAATTTAAATATTAAACACACCAAAATTGAAATTGTAACTAAAAAAAAAAACTCTAAAAAAGTATAAAAATATGATTTGACGTGTAAGGGGGCGTATAAAGCTTAAAAAAACTCAAAAATTTTCAAAAGTTATACCTTTTTCAAACTCCAAAAAAATTATACTTTTTAAAAAGTCTGTCAAAATCAGTTCGAACTAATTTTGGTCGATTTTTTAAAAAGTTAGGCTGATATTTATACCAAAAAATTTCATAAAACTTTAAAAATTTTTAAAATTCTTAACTAAAATTTTATCACATGTCACTTTTATATCAAATTAAACGCAAACATTAAACTACCATTTCAAAATAATTTTTTACATTTCAAATTTTAAAAAATTTTACTTTTCTTAATTTTTAATTTTTTATCACTCTGGCCAACTACTCCCCCCATCTCGAGAACCTACCAAGCCCTCCCCTCACCCCAAACCGAGCCTCCTCCAACACAACGAACTTCCATGTTGAATAAATGTCCCATCAACCGACTCCCTTGTTACATAGATTACATATATTTCATTAGTATTATAAATCTCATGAAAAATTATGTATATTTTGTAAGATAAGTAACTTATCTTCTGGTACGTGGAAGTCCGCAGCCACTACCCCGTACTGGGGTGCGCACAGGGCGAAGCACGCTCCAGGACTCGAGCCGGCAACGGTCCCTGGAGAGTTAACCAGCCTAGACAAGCCCTGGCTGACCGGCACGACCGAGAGGAGGCCTTTAGGCTTCCGCCATTACAGCGGTAACCCACCCCCCGTGGGGGAGTGGAACCCGGAACCTCAAGAGGCCCAAGCTCTAAGGCAAGCCCGACTTCCACTCGGCCACCCCCGAAGGGGCGATAAGTAACTTATCTTATTTTACTGTATTTTTGTTCTACCCTTTAACTATGGGGAAGTTTTAATTTTTTTTTTAAACAACTCAAAAAATCATTTTTTTTATATTATTATATTTTGCGCGGACCTTTTACTTCGGCGTAATTTTTTCCTTTTAAATAGATTTCAAAATAATAATAAAGTAAACCTTTTTCTATTATATGCTGAAAGAAAATAAAAGAATAATGTAAGAGAAAAGGATTGAGAAAATTTAGTAAAATTTTATTTTTTTTTCAATTTTTTCTTTACACACAAATTCACACACTTTGAAAATTGGCTCCGTTTGTAGCCTTTGAAAGTTTTGAAAATCATGAAAAAATATTAAAAATCTCTAAATTTTATTTATTTTTTATTTTATTATACAAATTATGAACTCATAATTTTTATTAAATTTTATTTTTTTTTTACTTCAAATACCTTCTTATTAAAAAAAAATTTTTTTATTTTTCATTTAACTATCCATATTTATTTACATCCAACGGCCAAAAATTGCACGAAACCTTGTGCACAATAAACCGGACGCCTAATCCCATTAATCACGGTTGTAGTAAACTATTGTAGTTCGGACTAGATTTATTATGCCAGCAAGTTGATAATATAATATTTGTTTTAACCATGATTATTGAAATATGAATTAAAAAAAAGAATAAAATATGTTTGGTAATTGTCGTGTCAGACCTTGTACAGTGAGAGTAGGCGGGAGCATCGAGTTAATTAACTGTTAGCGGACAGAAGGGTACTTCGAAAGATACAACTGCTTTAATTAAATTTTTAATTAAATATTCACGCCTATTAACAGTTATCCCGAATATTCATAAAGAGAACTTACCAGCTAATAATATTTCATACGTTTTCATTACCCCGACCGCCCGGCAACTGGACAATTAAAATGTCAGAGTTTTTTTTTTTTTTTAAGTTGGATTTTTTTTTAATCCAAAGTGCACGGACCAACTTGTCAGAATCTTGAGTTTATGAGGCAAGCCATTCATATTTCAGATCTGAGGGGTCATATTTCAGATCTGAGGTGGCGTTTTGCAGTACAAATTTTAATATTTTTTTAAGTAATTTTTAGTCAAAAATTATTAATTATAATTTTCAATGTGTTTGGTGAAATAAAGTGTAATTTTTAAAAATTTTTTATAATTGTTAAGTATTTGGTAAATTTTTTAATATAGCAGAGCAGAAAAGTAACAATTTTTGTGTGTTTAGTAAAATTTTTTGTGAAATAAATTACTATAGCAAAGCAAAAAAATGAGAAAAATTGTGATTCCATCAAACGCACCAAAAGTTACAAAATGCAACTTTTAATACTTTTTTATCTTTTTTTAGCCTCTAAACGAGCTCTAGATTCGAACAAAGAGACCGTTTGGAAGCAAAAAAAAACTCAAAAAAACTTCAAAAGTTTTTAAATCCCTCCAATCAAAATTTACCACTTATCATTTTTACATCACATCAATCTCAAAAGTTGAGTTTTTTTAAACTTCTAAACACCCCCTAGAGCAAAAATTTTAAATTCTACCAATTAAACAAACTTTCACAGTTAAATGTCATGGTATTATCCAAGCCCAAACGACACCTTATATTTTAAGGAAGGAAATTTATTAAATTTTTGCAATTGAAATATGAAAATCGAAATCAAATAGAAATATAAAAATTATAGAATACATTATTTGTGTTTTAAAATAAAAATAAAAACATGAGCTTATTCAGTTAATTAAATATATTAATTAATTCATTATTTGACAGTTGTTGATGATTTAAGAGACTATTAATATAGAACAATGTTAAATATACTCGACCAGTACTTATTCGGGAGTATCCCAACCAAAGTATGCCCAACGATGGAATTTTCAACCAAGGGTAACATTGGCTCGAGCCAACCCAAAGGGGCTCGGGATCGCCCAGCGTCTCCCTGAGTTAGCAAACCCAGAAAGCTCTACTCGATCTACTCAGCCTGAACGAACGACCAGTGACGGATCTTGTATTGTAGACTTGAATTCACGCTAGGCATATCCCAAGATCCCCGCCAAAAAACCCACAATTACTGCCAGCTGTCCATAACAGTTTCACCTACCAGCCAAGGATTCAAGGAATCAGCCACCATATTCGTGATGCACCTCAACCAAAAAATATTTACACTCATATCGTGTGATTCCATGCGGCACCTTACATACATATACGGGCGGAGATACACAGGGGTAAGGAGGACAAGTGGCTCCTTAATTTTTAAGATAAAATTATTAAAATATTTTTTTTATTATTTTAATTTTATTTAAAAATTAAATTGATTAAAAATTAAGATATTTTGATTTTATTAAAAATTTAAAGTTAACTTAAAATTTTTTAACATATAAGAATTTTAAAAGAATCAAACTTGGTATTTTTTGTAAAATAAAGTGTATCCTTTTAATACATTATTGTATATTTTTGTTTATACTATCAGTAAATTTAACATATAACACAATAAATTCTATAGATAATAAAATTTAATAATAATTATATTTTTTATAGCGATGAAAATCTCTAATAAATTTCAGGTGCTTGAGCTATTAACTGTGAGAAATATATTCACTAATTAATACTCAAGAATAATTTATTTTCTCTCTAAAAATAACATCATTTTTTTTCTACTCTTAATCGAAAAATAATTCGATTGTTATTTTTTCTCGGATGTTCGGTACCCCCTTGATGACTGGTGCCCCCTCAGTAAAAATGCTGGCTCTGCCCCTGCATATATATGCATTTTTGTTGCCCTAAACAAGTATGAGACCGTTCTTCCTTGCAGAAGGAACCTTGACAAAAATATTTTTTAAATGCTATAACTAATTTAAGTATTCAAAATTCTTTGTCAGATATTACACCGATATTTTCAGAAATTCCAGGTCTAGATTGGGAGAGACAAAATTATAGCATTATCGGTATCTATTGTTTATGATGGACATGTAACAATTTTATTATATTTTTTAACAATAATTGACATATGAGATACAATAAAATAAAATTAAATATAAAAATTTGAAATAAAATGATTTAATATAAATTTTTAAATTACATTAATAATAAGATACAACCCAACAGCAAGTTATCTAGCTGCCAACAAATTGCAAATCTTTAATTTTAATACAGAATATAATATATAGAGTGTGTTTGGAGTGATAAAAAATGAGACAAAGTGAAATACTTGTGAATTCGTAATTTGTACAGTGAGATAAAAAATAAATAATATTTAGATATTTACAGAAATTTTTTAAATTTTACAATAAATTAAACGGAACCATGATAATCCGGAATCGAAACGTAAAAGACCGTCCACGGGGTTCCGGCTGACAAATTAGATATACATTTTTATTACATAAAAAAAAATTACATTTTCTATGTTATTCGCTTCTCATAATTTTTCCGTCGCGCCATGTGCTTGGTTAGCGTTTGTTGGATTAATAAAGCTTAACTTGTTTGGTATGAAAAATATATAAAAAAAAAAGTTAATTTTTTGTTTTTGAAAAAAAAATCAACTTTTTCATAATTAAATTTTATTTTTTATTAATTTAATATATTTATCCTTTAAAGTTTAAAAAATTTTAAAATATAAGAGAATAATTTTAATTATTTAAAAAATAAAAAAGTTAATAGTAATTTATTTCAAACGTAGCCTGGATTTTATTTTGACCAAGGCATTGCAACTATCCACCCTCATTTATTATTATTAGGGATGTGAGTGAGAGAAAATGAGGTAATTTAAAATAATTTATAAATTTATAATTTATATATTAAAATAAAAAAATAAATAATTTTTTAATATTTTTTACTGCGTTAAACGCACAAAAAGTAATAAGCTTGAACATCCGTCAACCACGAATCACAAAAAGACATCAGAGTGGACCTCCAAAAAGAGGAACACGTGGGAATTGCGATAACAAAGTCCAGCTGCCGACAAATTGCCAGCCTTTTAGGACAGTGATCGCATTAAAATTTGTTTTGATGAACTAATTAAGAATAGCAAGTTGAACGTACAGAGTATGGTTAATTGAGTTGGGCCAGTCAACCATCAGAAATTGAAAATGAAAAGTGCTAACCCATGCCACCAATAATTTAGTGGTCATTTGGTTTATTTATTTTTTTTATTTTTTATTTTTATTTTTTGTTTTAAACTTATTTTTTATTTTATACCTTTGAAAAAAAGAAAAATAACTCAAAATTTATTTAATTACTTGTGTTTTCAAAATTTATTTTCGAAAACTAAAAATGAGTTTATACTAAAATAAAAAATGATAAAAAGTTATTTTGAGAGTTTTTAACAAAAAATAAAGAAAATCTCAGAATAAGAAAAATAGAGTATTTTTTATTTCTTCGTTTTGAGTTTTTAACACATAAAACGGAAACCGAAAATATAAAACAAAAAAATAAACCAAATACCACCTTATATGTTAGAATACGAAGAATAAGAAAGAAAATTCTAAAGGGAATAATTGAATTCTCTGTATTAATGTGTAACATATGTACATATATATAGGTTTATAAATTTTTTAAACACAAGTCGCTTAAATAAGGTAACCAAATATGTTATGATATACATAAAGTAACTAAATATTAAAGAATAATATATATACATTAGAATATTTCTAACATGCCCCCGCAAACTCAAGTTGGACTCAAGGAGGTATAAAAGAAACCAACTTGAGTTTGTAAACTAATTTATAAAATCTTTTAGGAGGTAGTACTCTAGTAACAAATCAACAGTCTGTGCAGCAGAAGTCATATGAACAAACTATATGGTACCCTCTGCCACATGTTGACAAACAAAATAACAGTCAATCTCAATGTGTTTGGTGTGATCATGGAAAATATCATTGTGAACAATTTGAATGACACTCCGATTGTCACAGTAAATAGTCGTAGTAGCAGGATGAGACACACCCATGTCAGAGAGTAACTAACGAAGCCAGAGTAACTTCTGTGTAGTGTCAGCAAGAGCACGATATTTTGATTCAGTGTTAGAGTGGGCAGTGACAGTCTGTTTCTTGCTACGCCAAGAGATAAGGGAGTCACCCAAGAAGAAGCAAAATCCAATGGCAGATCGCCGATCAGTAGGATCACTAGCCCAATCAACATCAGTGTAAACTCGAAGATCCAGAGATATCTGAGAAGAATAATAAAATCCATAGAATAAGGTGCCCTTAACATATCATAGAATACAAAGAGCTACAGCATAATGAGCTGAGCGAGAAGCTGATACAAACTGACTGACAATATGAACAACATATGCAATGTAAGGTCGAGTAACAGTGAGATAGACAAGACTCCCAACTAGCTGACGATACAATGAGGCATCTCATTTGAAAATTCCAAACCCACACAATCACACACTTAGTGAAAGTAATCACACAAAACAATAATGAAGAAACCCTATCACAGGGAGAAAAACCTCTATTTACAATCCCATTATCAACGGGTTACAAGACTCTACTCAGACTCTCTACGAATCACTCGCACGAATCCTTTCGTCACTCTTGCTCGAATTACTCAATAAACCCTACAAGCAGGCTTTCTGTCTCACACAGAAAGTGAAAAGATAATACAAGAAGAATTTAGAGAAAGAATGTGAAAGCTCTCAAAAATCTCAAAGACTCTTTCTCTAGGTCCTTATAATATGTTCTCCCACCCTCTCATTAACAGAGTTGGTTTCACATATATATAGGGTTACACAAAGTTGTCCTAATTTGGCAAAATAGAAAATTAAATCCGGACAGAATATTCGTAGCTCGCACCCGCGCACACCCATCCTCCAGCCTGCGGACCTCACTGGAATTTCTGGGACGCGTCATAACAGCCTGGCGCACCCGCGTGCTCCCTGCGGGCCTGGTGCGCACCCGCGCGCTCCCTGCGCCGTGCCTGCGAGGTGTATTGAAATTTCGTCCACGTTCCTGAGAGCTGCGTCCGAGTCCAATTACGTTTTGTAATCCTTCACATCAATTAGAATTCTTCAAAATCTTGGTTAACTTGCTTTCTGTTTTTATTTCCTTAATGGTTCAGAATTCTTCAAATCTTCAATTTGCATCACTTTAAGAAACTTTTACTTCTTTCCTACTTTAACTGAAATTTTGTTTAGATTTGCCATAAAAACTTTATAATCTCCCCCTTGGCAATTCCATATCAAAATTTGAGTTAAAGTTCAAATTCTGGGTACACTGCACACTGAATACACACATCAAGGCATCAAAATAGAAAGAGCTTAATTAACCAATAAATATGCATGAAATATCCAGTATATCAAAATAGTACATCAAAACAGTCATAACATAATCTCAAATATCAAATCACTCCCCCTTTTTGATATGAAAATGACAAGCTCACAAAAATAAGGAAAATGATGGAAAGACAAAAGAAATCAGAACAGATCAAAAGAACCCACTGCCATCATCAAAACCACCACTGCCACTGCCCCCAGTACCATCAGCTCCTCCATAAGAACCACCACCAAATCCAGTGTCATCATCATCATCATCATCATCATCCTGTGGTAGCTCATCCTGAAATGCTCCCCAATTATCAATCTGGCGATGTAAGGACTGAAATTGAGTGGTGCACAAATCCGTTAAGGCTTGGATGTTTGCATCGATGGTATCCAACCGCCCATTAATTGCAGTTTGATCAACACGAATATTTTCAACCTCCCCTTCAAGTTGCAATAAAGACAAAGACATGGAATTCATGGTAAAGGGGCGTGTGCTACGACTAGACTCAGCCTCGTTTGGTTCATCAAGTGTGTCATTCACAGCTTGACTAATTGATTTCCTAGCAGTAAGTCTGGTGATGGGTGTAGGCTGTGGAGTAAGGCCAGAAGAAGGTATTTCAATTTGATGGGACTGGATAATTTTGGTGACAAGGACACCAAAAGAAAGAGAATCATTTGTGCGTTTCAGTTGTTGAGCAGTGAACATAAGACGAAATATGAAAAGAGGTAAATCAAACTTGAGACCCAGAAGAATAGCGTAGATAACATGACCACGTCTCAATGTGACATCAGAATAGTGTGAGGTGGGATCCATGGAAGCTAACACGAACAAATTAAGCATGCGATGATCAGTCTTGAGATGTCCATGAACATAGGTCTCACCTCTCCAATGAGGAGACCCAGTCAAAACATTAAACACATTGGATAACTCAACTTTAGATGGAAAGGTCCCATCTTGTGCAGGATAAAACAAGGTATGTCTTTCTTCAAGACCAGGACGCTTAATGCCAAGTATGGAAGCTATAATGTCAGGTGTAACACGAATGGGTACTTGATAGACAAAGGTGTTAAAGACTGTATTTTCAAAGTCAGTCTCATGAAAATTTGCATAAAACTCTTGGACAAATTTAATGTGAACTAATGCAGAAATGGAGGTAATGGGTTCCCAACCCAATTGAGCAAAAAGAGGGCGAATCAACGGAAAATCATTCAAGTCCATTTGTCGTTCAATGAGAATTGGGCGTTTAGAAAACAACATACGGAATTCATTTTGATTCAAAAAATGATTTCTAGATGTGGAGGAGGACTCAGTTCGACTTCTTTTAAACATGACTATGAAAAATAACAAAAACTAAGTGAGAAGGACGTGAGGGGTACCTAGAATGCAAACATGCGGACACAAACATTGGGGAGGAAGTCGGATGGTCGTTGGTGCAGAGGAGAAGTGTGCTGAAAATGACCTGTGGACTGTCCAGGCCCCATATATATCCCACAGCGCACTCGCGAGCATCCAGCAAGTATCATACGCCAAGGACGGCGAAGGGGCGCGCATCCTGCGCCCTACCTGCAAGGCTCTCAGGTAAATACTTGTAAGTTCAGATTTGGACACAGACAATCAAAACCAAAAAGAGACAGTAGAAGAATTCACTAAAAATGTTAAAAAAAAAAAATTAATTCTACTATGCCAATGCATGTACATCAATCTCTCACCCTCTATAAAGTCAAAGATTCACATTTTGATTTTCTAAGAAAATCTTCAATTATGCGTCAGGAGGTGAAATAAGTCATAAAATTGGACACATGCTTGTGCACGTGTGAGGTTTTGACTGTAATATACATATAGGCTCCCCCTCAAACATATCATAGACTTAAAAAGTTAAATTTGATGCACCAAATGAATTGAGAGCCAATTTTCTTCCTTTTTTAAAAAAAAAACTTGGCGGCTTTCACATGCTTATGGGTGGGTAGCTATTCCCTTAACAATCAACGAGTCATTAAGGGGCTTCTCACTGGTCCCACTGGTAGCCCTTTCCAAGTTTTTTTTTTTTTTTTTTTATGTATAACTTTGATATGCACATATCAGGCTCCTCAACATTTTTTAAACACATCAAACAATAACCCTTGATTCGTAGAAAAGAAGAGAAAGAGGTATATGCATGTACAGTCAAGTGTAATAGAGAACACTCCAAAATTATGACAAAAATCACCAAAACACTTCGTATCAATTTACAAGGAATGCAAAAATTATGAATTCATTAAAATCTATGAATTTGGAAGATTTAATGCACATGTACCAGTATAGAAGTCATAAAATATTTTCAACTTAATCAATGAACTTCTAACTTATCTTTTAGATTTCAATGGTGTGCACAAATGCCGACAGATTTTCTTAGAGACTCGAAGCGAAGGGCATCCAAAGGTTTTGTGAAAAAATTAGCAAGTTGATTTTCAGTTTGCACGTGCTCCAATATGATGATATTTCCTCTACCAGCTCTCTAATGAAGTGATGCCTAATGTCTATATGCTTGGTGCGAGAATGCAAGACAGGGTTCTTAGAGATACTAATAGCACTCATGTTATCACAAAACAAAGTAATAGGGCCTTGTTCCATCCCATAGTCAGCAAGCATTTGCTTCATCCATAGGAGTTGGGTACAACAACTACCAGCAGCAATGTATTCAGCCTTTGCAGTAGATAATGAAATAGAATTTTGTTTCTTACTGTGCCAAAAGACTAAATTATTTCCAACATTGAAACATCCGCTAGAAGTGCTCTTGCGATCATCTACACTCCCTGCCCAATCGGCATCAGAGTATCCAGCAAGATCAAAATTAGTGTCACATGTAAACCACATCCCAAACTCTAGTGTACCACTGACATATTTTATTATCCTTTTGACTGCATGCAAGTGTGATTCCTTAGGATTGGCCTGATATCTAGCGCACACACCTACACTAAATGCAATGTCAGGTCTACTAGAAGTAAGATATAACAGACTCTCTATCATGCTTCTATACATGGTCTGATCAACACTTTTTCCACTTGGATCTTTATGCAATTTTGTACTTGTGTTCATGCGGGTTCTAGCATGTTTTGCACTTGAGAGTCCAAACCTTTTCACTAAGTCTCTAGCATACTTGGATTGTGAAATGAAAATCCCATTATCTTCCTGTTTAATTTGGAGTCCAAGAAAGTTAGTCAACTCACCCATCTTGCTCATTTCAAACTGTGTACACATTAACTCACCAAACTCAACAGCATATGATTCACAAGTAGAACCAAACACAATGTCATCCACATAAATTTGTGCAATTAAGATGTGCTTGGAATCCATGCGAAGGAATAAGGTCTTGTCTACACTACCATGAGTAAATCCAGATTCAATTAAAAATGCAGTGAGTCTTTCATACCATGCACATGGAGCTTGTTTCAAACCATAAAAAGCCTTTTTCAATTTAAAAACATGATTTAGAAATTTAGGATCCTCAAACCCTTTAGGTTGTTCTACATAAGCTTCTTCTTGAAGAACATCATTCAAAAATGCACTCTTGACATCCATTTGAAATAATTTGAATTTCAACAAACATGCAACAGCCAAAAGCAACCTAATGGATTTAAGTCTAGCAACTGGCGCAAAAGTCCCATCAAAGTCAATTCCCTCTACTTGTGTGTAACCTTGCGCAACAAGTCTAGCTTTGTTTCTAATGACATTCCCAAACTCATCACTTTTGTTTTTAAAAATCCATTTAGTCCCAATTACATTAGTGTGAGTAGGTCTAGGTACTAAGGTCCACACATCATTACGATTAAATTGGTCTAATTCTTCATGCATGGCATTTACCCAATTTTCATCAAGCAAAGCTTCTTAATATTTTTGGGTTCAACACAAGAAACATAGCACACATAAGTTACCTCATTTCTTAATTGCATGCGTGTTTTCATCTTGTCAGGTACCTCACCAATGACATGACTAACTGGATGATTCAACTTTACTCTAGATGATGGTTCCAACTGCTTTGTGGTTTTGGCATGTTCAACTTTATCTTCTTTTCTCAATCCAGTGTTTTCTTCTTCCATATGCTCTTGTGCTTCTTCAGTCTCCTTCATAAGTCCATTATCTTCTTCACCCTGATTAAAAACATTAGCATTAGTATTGTCATCAACAATTACATTGGCAGATTCCATCATAGAAGATGTATTTAAATTGTAAACACGAAAAGCACGACTAGTAGAAGAGTAGCCCAAGAAGATTCCTTCATCGCTTCGGGAGTCAAACTTTCCAAGATTTTTCCTATCCTTGAGGATGAAACATTTGCTCCCAAAAACTCTGAAATACTTAACATTGGGCTTCTTACCAGTCCATAGCTCAGAGGGTGTTTTTGATGAACTAAAACGAAGATACACCCTATTTACTATGTAGCATGCTGTGTGTACTGCTTTTGCCCAAAATTTTGTAGGGAGTTGTTTTCCATGTAGCTTAGACCGTGCCATTTCTTGCAGAACTCTATTTTTCCTCTCCACAACTCCATTTTGCTGAGGTGTCTTTGGAGCTGAAAACTCGTGTTTAATCCCATTTTCATCACAAAAATCTGCATACTTCTGATTTTCAAATTCTCTTCCATGGTCAGTCCTGATTCTAGTAATGCAGCCTATCACACGTTGCTTTTTTTGTTGTAACCTAAAACATAAGGACTTAAAAGCATCAAAAGTATCTGATTTTTCACACAAAAAATTCACCCATGTAAACCTAGTAAAGTCATCTACAGCCACAAAAATATATTGCCTACCTCCAAGACTTTTAGTGCGTGTGGGTCCCAGTAGATCCATGTGGACAAGCTCAAGAGGTTCAGAAGTGTTAATTGATTTTATCTTTTCGTGAGCCTTCCTAACTTGCTTTCCCAATTGACACGAACCACATACACTATTTTTCTACTTTTTAAGATTAGGTAAGCCTTTTATGAGTTCGGATTTAGACAATTTGTGTAAATCTTTATAATTCATGTGTCCTAATCTTTGATGCCATAACTCAGTTTCACCTAAAGTGGCTGAATTGCAAAGAAAACCTTCTGAATTTGCTGCCCCATAGCAATTATCAGATGTGCGTATGCCGTGCAAGACTTGTTGTCCCTTTTTGTTGAAAATATTACATTCATTTTTAGAAAGCTGGACAACGTGGTCAGCATTACACAACTGACTTATACTTATAAGGTTAGCTTTAAGTCCATCCACATATAAAACATTTTTCAAACATTTAAAATTGTGGACTTAATCTCACCTTTGCCTTTTACCTGAGATGTACTACCATCACCAAAGGTCACTATACCACCCTGACAATTTTCTAAATTTGAAAACAGATATTTATTTCCACTCATGTGATTAGAACATCTACTGTCAAGATACCACATGTTTGAGTTCAAAGCTTTCAGGGCAGTTTGTGAAACAAAACAATTTAAATCTGACTTTCTAATAGCTCTAGTTTTAAGACCATTTGTCTTGACAGGTTTTTTCTCACGTTTTTGACCTTTATGAAAATTCTTTTTCTCAACAAATTTGAAATTTTACCTTTTTGAAATGTTGGATTGTTTTGTTTTTGAAAAGAACATGAGTTTTTGTAAGAATCTTCTGAAAATTTTGAAAACACTTGAAATCTATTCTTCACAAGGACTCTAGGTCCAGGATTTTTTGAAAAATTTTTAACATAGTTTAAAGGAAAACCATAGAGCTTGTGACAGTTTGGGTGTATATGACCTTTGATTCCATAATGGTGACAAACAGGTACAAAGAATTGGGGTCTAGCAAAAAGCGTACCTTTCACTATGTAAGGAGGATCCTGATGGTGTTTATTATTTTCAAAACTCTTCTTTGGTGGTGCAGCAGGCTTTGGGAAGGTCTCGAGATTGGCTATAAATTTTGGAAAAACTTTGCTGCTACTGAAGGTGCTGATGATGATGAAAAATCGCACTTTTCTCTCCAGTGTAGCCTAAGCCTGCTTTGTCTCAATGTATTCGTTGTTGGCTCCAAATTTCTTCAAGCTTTTGAGAACTGGAGTTCATTCTTTCAATTATCTTCTCATCACTCTTGATCTTCTCTTTGAGCTTACAGATCTCATCCTGAAGTTCTCCAACAACATTCTCCAATTCATCAATCTTTTTATTCTTTTCTTCAAGTTTTTCTTTGAGCTTTTCTGCACTATGAGACTGAGAAGTTTTGTCAGATTCTAAAATAGATATTTTACCTGTGAGCTTTTCATTTTCTGTCTTCAAGGAATCTCATTCACTTCGGAGTTTACAGTTGTAGGTATGTTAGGTTTGTCTTTGTTTCTTCACCTTATTGTATTCGACAATTAGAGCATCATAGGCCACTTGCAAATCATTGTTGAATTCATCCTCAGATTCGTCATCTTCATGATTTGATATATCTGTGTCGCTTTGAGATCCAGAAGATGTTCCTGCAAATGAAGAGTGAGACGCCATAAAAGTAACAAAGTTACCTTTATCGTCTGAGGATGTTGATGAAGACGGTTCATCTGAACTGGATTCATCATCTAATGTAGCGTTCATGACTTTGACTTGCTTCTTTTTCATCTTTTTGTTTGCACAGTCTTGAGCAAAATGTCCATATCCATGACACTCAAAACACTTGATCTTGTTCTTCTTGTTTTCTTCTCCAGATTCAATCTTCTTGATCTTCTTTCCTTTTTCTTGAGATTGTGACTCCTTCTTGTTATTCTTATTGAATAAGCCCTTTTTCTTCATGTATCTCACGAATCGTTTAGCCACAAGCGCCATTTCTCTATCCGACTCTTCTTCATCACTTCCTTTTTCTACTATCTTTAAAGCAATGCCTTTTGACGCTTTGCGAGGTTTCACCATAGTTGCTACAAACGTTTGCAAGGATCCCACAAGGTCTTCTATTTTCATGGAGTTCACATCTTTGACTTCTTCTATTGCTTTGACTTTAGAATCAAACACTCGTGGAAGAGAACGTAAAATTTTACGTACCACTTTGTATTCTGGAATTAGTTCTCCAAGGTTGTGGCAGGAATTAACAATGTGACTGAGCCGGACATAAAAATTATCAAACCTCTCATCTTCATTCATCCTTAGTCCCTCAAACTCAGAAGTGAGTTTTTGAAACTTGCTGGTTTGACTTATTCGTTCCCTTCATGTGTACTTTGCAGAATCAACCATGCTTTTCGGGTGCTCGTACAACTTGAGATGCGGCAGAATTCATTAGGGCAAACTGCAGAAAATACGGCACTCAAGGCTTTGAAGTTCCACTCCGAACTCTCTTGATCAGATTTAGTCCACGTCTGAATTGACTTTTGTTCGATTCTTCCATCAACTTCATAGGTCGGTTCTTCCCATCCTTGTACTTTTGACATCCAGACTTTGTAATTAATTCCTAGAAGAAAAGCTTGCATTCGTACCTTCCAATATGAATAGTTTGAGCCGTCAAACCAAGGGGGTCTGGTGTTTGAACCTCCTTCGTGCGGTGGATCCATTGGTTTGGATGAAGATCTTCACTCAAGAACTTAGAGTGACCTGCTTTGATAATAATTGAAAATTCCAAACCAACACAATCACACACATAGTGAAAGTAATCACACAAAACAATAATGAGGAAACCCTATCACAGGGAGAAAAACCTCTATTTACAATCCCATTTTCAACGGGTTACAAGACTCTACTCAGACTCTCTACGAATCACTCGCACGAATCCTTTCGTCACTCTTGCTCGAATCACTCGATAAACCCTACAAGCAGGCTTTTTGTCTCACACAGAAAGTGAAAAGATAATACAAGAAGAATTTAGAGAAAGAATGTGAAAGCTCTCAAAAACCTCAAAGACTCTTTCTCTAGGTCCCTATAATATGTTCTCCCACCCTCTCATTAACAGAGTTGGTTTCACATATATATAGAGTTACACAAAGTTGCCCTAATTTGGCAAAATAGAAAATTAAATCCGGACAGAATATTCGTAGTTCGCACCCTCGCACACCCATCCTCCAGCCTGCGAACCTCACTGGAATTTCTGGGACATGTCATAACAGCCTGGCGCACCTGCGCGCTCTCTGCGGGCCTGGTGTGTACTCGCGCGCTCCACGCACCGTGCCTGCGAGGTGCACTGAAATTTCGTCCACGTTCCTGAGAGTTGCGTCTAAGTCTGATTAGGTTTTGTAATCCTTCACATCAATTAGAATTCTTCAAAATCTTGGTTAACTTGCTTTTTGTTTTTATTTCCTTAATGGTTCAGAATTCTTCAAATCTTCAATTTGCATCACTTTAGGAAACTTTTACTTCTTTCCTACTTTAACTGAAATTTTGTTTAGATTTGCCATAAAAACTTTACATCATTCTAACATTATATATATATATATTAGGAAATTCAGTAGCCAGTGTAATTCAAGTGCACTTTTATGAGTTTATATAATTTTGACATAAAAGGATTATAAATATCTGGCATCATTCTAATTATTTATTTATTATTTATTATTGAATTTTTTTAATTACATAGCATAAATCGCTTAAGAATAACCTCCAAACAAGAGACTCTTTCAAATTTTGTTTTGATGTAGTTACATCATCTTGCACGGTTGGTTGATGATGCATCCCTTTTTTTGGCCCGGATAAAATCCAATAATATTAGATTTTATTTAATTTGTGATCTAACAAATTTAGATCCGTTAGATTCAATAATTAATAAATTTGGATTCACATCGATCCATCCGATCTATTATTTTTAAAAATAAAATATTTCAAAATAAAAAAAATTAACGTGAAATAAAATCAATCATTTTGATTATTTTATTTTATTTTATTATATATATATACTAATGTTAGCTTGTGCAATGCATGAAATCGCATAATATTTTTTATAGGCAAAAAATAATTGTAAATATATTACAAAATATTTTTAAAAAGTTGCATAATTTTGTAAAATAATTATTGAGTTGTTTTTTATATCTATATTTTTATTTGTGTCAATGTTAGTAAATCAATAGTGTTAATCAAAATCGGATTTCTATATGAATACTAAAAGTTTATATTTTATCAAATTTTGATCTGACTCATTCTTAAAAATTGAAATTTGATCTAAAATATATATTAAATCACAAACTTGTCTCATTGACCTAATCTTTTTTTTTTATTTTAAACATTTTGTTAATTTTAATATAAATTTTTATTTTTTAATTTTTGACTTATTTTGCAAAATTATATTGTGTTAGAAATACTGTTAATTTTAATTGCATTAAAATAATTTTTGATTTAGTTTATAAAATTAATTCAAACTAAAAATTTTATTTTTATTAATTATATATATATTTTATAAAAATAACTCAAATACTGATTACTAATGATCAACATGACTAATTTAACTTTAAAATTAAACTTAAAAAAATTACTGTCTAGCCTAATTTAATATAGGCACTTTCAAATCTAATTAATAGCAAGTATTATTTTTTTCATACACCGCAACTTTCGAATTTGATAAATTTAAATTTAAAATATAATTTAGAAAAATCACTCCCAATACTAATTTTTTTCAAAGAATTGTAAAATAAAAAAAGTAAAATGAAGAATACAAAAAGTGCCATATAAGATTTGATAATAATTTTTTGATTAATTTTTTATACAAATAACTCAAATAAATATTATTACTAATCATATGCACTTTAAATAAAATCAATATAGTCAATGTGACCAACCTAAATTTAAAATTTAAATTTATAAAATAACTACTTCCCCAACCTAATTAATATTTCTAATTTTTTTTATATTTTTAAATTTTAAAAATGCTAAAAGCTATTGTTAATGAGATAAATAATTTAAATATTATTTAAACATTTTTTATTTGTATCTTTTAATATAATTCCATTTTTATTTTTAATTTAATTATTAATATATTTTAAATATGTAAATTTTATAACTATATTGAATTTATAAGTAAGTAAGTCCTTTTTTGAAACTCATAAGTTTATTCACATTTATTAAAATTATATACTACACCTCTAGTGGTTTCATAAGCAAAAGAAAAAAATGAAATTGTACTATTTTAGCGATGTGAGACAAAAAAATAAATGTTTTTTGAATGAGAAGAAAGAATAGAAGAAGAGGGAATGATGTTTCAAAAACAATTCAAGAATCTAAAAAAACAAAGAAAAGAAAAATAAAATAGAGATCAAATAAACATGTCAGTAGAATTAGAGTGAAGGAAAGAAGGAGAGAGAAAATATATTCTTTTAATATTATAGATAGACATACAAATATATAAATGAAGCCATAAAAAATTATACCGTTTGATTTACATGTTAATTATACAAGAAGCTTCATTATCTACTTTTAATCTTTTCATTTTAATTTTTTTACTCCAAATACGTAAATTTTTCAAAATATAATAATTAAAAGGAAATTTTGTTTGCATTACTTTATTGCTAAAGAATTTATTTTTAGTAATAAAAATATATGTAGAGAGTATTTGCTGCTTATATGCTTTGGTTTTTTTAATGTACTTTTATTTATAATTTATATTTTTTAGTATTCTTTTAATAGAAATTGAAGATGAATAGTTACTGAAAATTAAATTATACGAGTAAAGATTATTTGTCTATTTCCTTTAGTATTAATTTTCATGATTATGTACAAATGAATAAAATATATTTTTATTATATATATTACATAAATATATTTTTGTTTATTTTTATAAAATGATGATTTAGAAAAAAAAAATTATTTTTTAAAATGGACCAAATCAGAATATATGAATCAAATTTGAATTTGGTAAGATCGAATCCAACTATTTTTAAATTTGGTTTGACTCTATGATTATTGAATTTTAATTGAGTCTGAATTTATTGAATCTGATCCAAACTCGGCGTATTAACTGCACAGAAATTTTGCATTGCATTTTCTACACTGTACGGATTTGATTTTCTATACTGGCATTTTCTGCACCTCTCAAAACTGCACAGAGTTCCTGTACTTTTAAAAATTCTGTATTATTGTGAATATTTCCTGCACTGATTTGTGCAATTTTTTGAATATATTATTTTAGGAGTAATGACTTTTATAATTCTGTATTTAAAGTCAAAATCATTTATAATTTTTGTAATTTATTATTATGCACTAATATCTCTAAATTCGTGAGGAAAGTGAAACATTCATATTAAGTGGTAAAAAGATAAAATTATCCTCTTTTTCTTCTTCACTATTCTCCCCCCCCTCTCTCATCTATTCTTCTACACTTTTTTTTTTTCGCACAGCTTTCAAGTATATAACCACATACCCAAAAATTTATTTTTCTCAAATTTAAAATTTCTCTAAAAAGATATATAAGAAACAAAATTTATACAAAAATTACAATATATATAGAAAATATAGGGCTTTACAAAATCAAAACCGGAGTTCTTGAAATCATTAACAGTGTAACTCAATTCGAACAAGTTTCTAACAGAAAATGTTCGTGGTTAATTGTGCAGTCCAGACATTGTAAATTCAATGTCGATAATTTACAAGCCGTAGCCTTGTGCCTGCAATGATGTGCATCACCGGTGTTCGGCAATATTTTTACCCTCTTCTCTGTAGACCTATTCTCTCCCTTGTTCATTGAGATCCCCTCTTAACAGCCTGCAAGCAAATAAAATAGTAAAATGAAGCGGTCGGAGTTGGTCCCCGATCAAGGACACTCTGATGCTTAAGTCAGCAACTCATATCAATAATAAGCTCACGTAAACAAATAGAAAGAGATAGAGAGAGAGAAAAGGACCAGAGAAAAAGGAATGAAAAAAAACCTCCCACCTTGTCTTCATTTTCGGTATTTATAGATAGAGTGGAGTGTCTGTCTTACTTCCTGCTGATTTGACTATTACTTTACTTTGATATGACTTAAAGTAGAGGTAGGTAGCTAACGTTAAATGTCAGATGATGTAAGTTTCGGGAGCTGTGTGAAAGTGTGGTACATAAAATAATTATACAACGTAACTAGCAAACTATTTAATCCCAATTTAACCGGAATATACCCTCCTGGTCGGGGGTGCAATTTATGGTCGGCAGATCAATCTTGTGGTCGGGTAAGATATTTTTATGCCACACATTATGCCCCCACTCTGGTCGGAATAATTTATTACTCGAGCAGAGTAGAGTAGAACTTATAAACCTTTATCCTTTCCGTGTCAATGTATCCTTTCCGTGTTAATAACAACAAAATAAACAATATGTACCCAAAAATTGAAATTCATCAACAGTGGGAACATACAGCATTGCATAGATATACTTCAACATCAGTGAAAACGGTTTATGCTCTTTAGGAGATGCAAAGATAGACTCATGTTAAATTGATTTGCATGTGTAAGTAAGTAAATATGTACAGCCATAAGCCATAGGCATATGGAGAACTTCTCGTAACTTTTTATAATTTTTTTTGCCACCTCATATGTATTGTAAAAAAATGATGTACGTGGACTTCCTGAGTCAAGTAATGAATGAAACAATTTTGATGCTGAAAATCTTCTTAGCGGAATTTAGAAGAGAAGAGGCGAGGCAGGTAAGGCAAGCTTAAGCTTGAGCATCGAACTCTAAGGAACTCTAAAGAACTTGAGAATCGAACTTGAACGATATGAGATAGAGATGATTCTATTTCGAATAATCCTTTGTCTGCGAGACTGTTCAGCATAGTGTGGATGTCGATCAGAAAACCTTAGTTTGCTTTTACTACGCTGTGCTGGCAGGCTTAATACAGCTCTGAATTCTTCAAGAACCATCTGGCGTTCGAGCTGCTAGAAGTAATTAGCTTTGAATGCGTAATCAGCCTAAGAAGTAGTAATTATCTTGAAGAAATGAGGTGCTTTCATCAGAGTGATCGACTGATTTGTCCTCATGTCAGTTTACCACTGGCGAGAGCTACTCTTAACCATATTTATGGGTTGAGCAATCTTTGTGAGGGTAATATATGGATGCAATAATGGACGTATATAGAGCTGAGAGCCTTGCACAGATGCATAAATTTGATCTTGTATTGAAACAATTAATGAATTTGGTCTTGTGCTGACTACTGACCGACCGATCTTCTAGTACACTGTTGGTAACACAGGGAGTCGAAGTTGTTCTTCATATTCTCCATTGAATCCCAGAACATCCCACGTAATCTTAAAACTATCCTTCGAGTTTGTTCATCTCATTCTATATTGTTGGATGGGCTTGGCAAAGTTTGCATGAGGAATAGATATGGGAGCTTGAAATACAAAAATCAGGTCCTTATCTGTATAAGAAGCCTTACTTGCTTTACTTGTAAAATTCACATAAGCTACTCGACACGTAAGTTGCTCGGCAAGGTCGCTGTCAAGTTGCCCGGCAACTAAGTTGATCGGCACTAGTTTGCTCGGTAATGTTGACCACATCCATTTGCTCGGTTGTTTCTCTTCATCAACTTTGGCTGGGGATGACAAGTGTATTGAAAATACTTCGACGCTCTAGCTAAAAGTCATATGAAAGAACTTGAGCATCCATAAATAAGGATGTAACTTTGAATTCACCGTTTGCTCGATCAGAGAGCCAAAATCAAGGCTTCGATAACTCTATCTGAACGTAATCAGGGCTCAATCATCAAAAAGGTGAGAGAAATTAGTGAAATATGATTTGCTGGGTTGCAAATACTCTCAATGGTGCTAACAAGGGTACAAGAAAGAGAGAAAACCAAACTAAATTGGGCTTTATAACATGAAAACTTCAGATGGTCATAACTTTTTGCTCGGGTGTCCGATTTAGGTGATCTTGGTGTCTATTTCATGTATTTTTTTGAGATCTATGTGACCAAATTGCCTGTAGCGGTTTGCGATGGTCAGAATTGTAAAATAAGCTCATCTTCATCACTTTTTTGAACTTTTTCCCTCGGATATGCTAGTTGTGGCTTCGTTTCAACATAAATAAGTGTTTAAACTTTGAAAATTTTATTTAGTAACTTCTTTACAAAGTAATAACCTTATTTAGGAACACCTTTACTTTGTTCATGATACTTTTAATGACAAATAACATTGCTTGAGGAGAGACGCCATGCTCGGGGCTAGTTTTACATAGTTGTTGTCTCGTTTGATGACACTAACCTTGCTTAGAGATGTGCTTTAACTTACTCAGTGATGCTCTGCTCAAGGAGGATGCAGTCGACCTCAAGATGTGCCTTAAACCATGCTCGGGAAAGGAAGCCGAGCTCCTGATATGCCTTAAACTTTGCTCGAGAAAACCATGCTTTGCTGGAGTAAGCCGAGCTCGGGTGCACTTTAAACTTTATTGGGAAGAGCTGAGCTCAGATGCGCTTTAGATCTTGCTCAAGATGTGCTTTAAACCAAGCTTGAGAGAGAGAGCCGACCAGAAGATATGCCTTAGACATACTCGGGAATGAATCCTGTGCTTGGAAATGGTATGCTTGGAATACAAGCTCAGTCAGGGAATAGCGTGCTCTGGTTATGCTTTGTTCGGGGGGAATCCCTATATGCTCGAAAATGTTGCAACCTGCTCAAAAGCAACTTAAATCTGCTCAGAATTACTCAACTAGAATATGGTTGAAACTTTGTTTTTTTTTTTTTAAATAATATGTCAGAACAACCCGACTTTAATATGGTCGAGACAAAGCTTTCGAATTGAATTTTTCTACCAGAATATGCTTTTGAATATAACTTAGCCATAATATGCTTGAAAATATGCTTTTGTCGGGTCTTAGCTTCCTGAAATGAACTTGGACAGAATAGCCTCATGAATTTGCTTTTGTTGATAACCCAGCCAGAATATGATCGGGAATAAGCTTTAGAATGAACTCTACTAGAAATATGCTTTCTGAGATGATCCAAGCCAAAATGTGCTCGGGAAATAGCTTTCTGAAATGAACTCAACTAGAATTACCTCATGGACATGCTTTAATCAGGCTTCTACTTCTTTAATTGACATTTTCTCATGAAATGATCAAAAAACTATTTACATATTAATCAAGTAATTATTTACGTAATTAAGGCTTTTCAAACAATAGATTACTTTAATCAAGCAAGTCAAACTTTCAAGTGAAACTGGCACAGCTTTTAAACATAAAAGAGTCACTTAGCTTTAAAACATGAAAGAACAACTTTTCCACATACCTTTGTAAGGTCGGCTACCTTTAATTTTTATATGAATGTGAGAGCTTTGGCTTTTTGGGAGCTTTTGCTTCTTGGAAGCTTTTGCTTTTTGAAAGCTTTGGCGCTCCTTTTGTGTAATACTTTTCAATAAACCAAGGAACCGAATCTTGGTTTAAAGAGGAACCCGATCAATCAATAAATCGGGGTTATTGCAACCGGGACAAGCCAGTTGGACGCACTTTTTGATAATCCTTTTCAATAAACCAAGGAACCCAAACTTGGTTTAAAGAGAAACTCGGTCAGTCAATAAACCGGGGTTGTCACAACCGGGACAAGCCAGTTGGACGTGCTTTTTGATAATCCTTTTCAATAAACCAAGGAACCCAAACTTAGTTTAAAGAGAAACCCAGTCAGTCAATAAACTGGGATTAAACCAACACGCAAAGGATACGGTTCCCTTTCTGTATGAACGTTCGGTAAGTCGAGCATGGCTCCTTTCTGATAATCCTTTTCAATAAACCGAGTAACTGGATCTCGGTTTAAAGAAAAACCCAGTCAGTCAATAAACCGGGGTTGAACCAGCACCCAAAGGGTGCGGTTTCCTTTCTTTGCCAACGTTCGGCAAGCCGAGCATGGCTCCTTTAACTATGTGCATGTCTCTGAAGCTAGAATAATTCCTTTGATTATGTGCGTGTCTCTAAAACTGCTCATTCGTAACACTTATCTGCAAAAACTTTCAATAATAACAAATAATTGAATAATGCCTACATGTAAAATAGTTGTAACAAACTGAGGCAATCCAGCTCAAGAATGAGATAAAAACTGATTGAATAATGAAAAATAAAAAATAAAAAATAAATAAATTTGGGGACAGATCAAAGAAATTTGGGGCATCATAGGCATGCTCAGAGTTGACATATCATATTGGAACCCTACTCGGGATGATATATTTTGAAAAGTATAAACCTGTCCAGCTCCTCTTGAACAGATACAACAATAAGCAAGCACAGTAATCAAGATTTGATAAATATTTGCATATATAATATCTTCAGATGAGTTTTAGGAGATTGACGAAACCGACGAGAAATCCAGAAATTGGTGGATTCCTGTTGTATTCCTTTTATATGCTTGTGAAGAAATATAGGTGCACTGGTGCCTTCTGGATGACCTTTTCATGCACAGGATTGAATATTTTGAGAAATATAGACCGACTGAATTCCTCCTTGAGATGAAGTTTTTTGCTCGGCCGACAGTTCCTTTCTCGGATTGTTTTAGATCTGATAATAAGCTTAAAGCATCCAAGCGTTTGTGCTGTATATTAGTTCCTTTTAGAACATTTAAATAAACAAATATATATATATATATATTATAAAAATTTCAAGAGTCGAACTCAATAAATAAGCCGAAGTTGATGCTTGGCCATGCTTGATGCTCTTCCAACTCCAAAAATTGTAAATATGATGCTCGGCCACAGTGTCATTCAATTGGCATAAACATCATGCTCGGCAATACTTATACTGTATATAAATAGTTTCTGTAGGATTCTTAGTCAACTAATATATATGGACAACGGTAACTTCAAATGAAATAAAATTAAACTTATAACTGCGTTTGAAAGCAAAACGTGTTGTACAGTTGATGCTCGGATAATTCAAACTCAATAAGAAATTATGCTGGCAAGGAAATTTAAAATCCTATTATGTTCGGCCGGCCATACCTAATTAGCCTTAGTCTTATTTACTTAAACATATATAATATGCTTAGCAAAAGAGCCTATGTGAAATTGATGTACAGCGTTCAGCGATGCATCAGCAAGTGGCTCTGGCAAGATTGTTCGGCAAAGAATTTGCATGGCAGATTATGGAACCCACAGCTGTATATTCCCACTTTTATCCACTGCATTTCGATCAGAAGGATTGCCTGTCCCTTGCTGATCTTAGGAACAATAGACCTAAGCATGTATAGTCTATCGTTAAGCTTTTTTCCTTCGACGTCTTTCAGCCATTAAATTTTTTTGCAGGAAGCCATTCTAAAAAGGGGTTGTGTTCGGCAGCAAAAATTACCGCCGAAACTGCTGACCACGCCAACCGAAAATGCAATCGCCGACCTACCGAACAAAGACAGAAAGAAAGGTGACGGCCGGAGAGGAGGTATCTGGCCGGAAAACCCTCCGATGCTTAAGTCAGCAAGTCGCTCCAAGAAGAAAACTTTTAGGGAACAAGTGAGTAAAAGCTTAAGTTGGCAATAGTCAGCTTACCTCTGTGGTTCAGTAGAATATCCTATTTATAGTAGTCCGAGTAATGATTAAAGCATACCTGCGACTTGACGTTACGCACACTGCCGTGTCCCTCTTTTTCATCTTTGCTTTAAATACTCTTCCCCTTCATTTAATGCCTCAAACCCCTCATTTAATACACCATGCCTCTCATTTAATGCTTCTGACGACTTAACACGGCATTACAACCAGAATTTCAGGGTCAGACTGTCTTCCTGTCACATCAACCAACTACTCGTGACGAGATGGACTGATTTAGTTACTTCCTCAGAGACAAATACCCAGTTCAGTCTTAACTACGGTGCATTTATGGTCATGAGCTCTCTTTAAAGGCTGTGGGTCCCAGATCCAACATTTACTGGCCGCCAATGGATGGGCCGAACAAACTAGCTACCAAGATCCTCAGCTATAGCCATGTAGCAACACACTGTTCATTGGTGCTGAAGTTTAGGGTATTCTTTGGAACACTAACCTTAAGACATGTGTTCATGTATAACACTCATGTGGAGCTAATGTTCGACAGGGCGCCATGTGTCACGACGCAACGTGCTCGGTGAATGACTATGTGGCTCACACGAGTATGCTCGGCACCGGGCCACGTGGCGCCAGACTACACTTGTTCGGTACAAGTACATCTTAGTATTATTTTGCCCAACATTTTGCCCCCACTCTGGTTGGGAAAAAGATATTTTTCGACCAGAGTAGCAGAGCAGAATAACCTTACCTTACTGATCCTTCAATCTCCCTACACAGTTTATCGTTTAGTATCCCCCTGACGCGCATCAAATCTGATTGGACTCTTCTCTCTCCTCATAACGACACGCGTAGTGCCCTTTCAGCTTTTCATCTGCCGCGCCGCTTACGCGAATCCCAGATTCGAGGTGTTAAAACGTGAGTGGTCAGAAATTTAAAAATTGAGGCGGTAATAAATGCCATTTTTGCCGCTCGTTGCCTTTTCATTGGAAACGCTTCAGTTACCCCCCACAGATACACACACATATACATATATACCTGGTTCATTTTCTTTTACTTCCTTTCCGCGATTTGAGCCATCAGATTTCCTTTGCTTCTTTCCCTCTGAGTTTTCATCTTCTCAAGCTTTCATCCTTCCTGTCGTTCTTCGTTCCTGGTGAGTTAATCCCTTTTTTATTTCAAATCTTCTGTTATGGGTAGACTCGCAAACGAGCTAAGCTCTGAGGAAAAAATTAAGGTTTTCAAGGAGAAATACCAAATTCCTCAGAACGTAGGTATTAGGCTCGCCGAACAAGGCGAGCGCGAAACAGGGGAATTCCCCATAGTGGCAATCACCGAAGGTGGCCTTAGGTTCCCCCTGCACCCTTTTCTTCGCTCTATGATGAGCATTCTAGACCTTGGCCCTAGGAACCTCACCCACAACTTTTATAGAATTGTTAATGGGGTAATAGAAATAAATAGGCGATACGGATTCCACATATCCGAGTGGGATCTTCTTTACTGTTACTCTATCCAGAAGGTGAGGAAGGATGAGAACAGGTGGTACCTGAAATCCCGACCAGAAAAGGCCCTGGTCCACATGCTGCCTGATACGATTAAGTCAGAAAGTGACCTGTGCATCGTCACAGGTCACTGGACACACGATCCAGACGAAGATCGTTATCCAATCGTCCCTCGGGTTTCTTTGGGCCCAGGTTGGTTGATTTCAAATGCTACCAGTTCTTATTCTCCTTCAGCATTTTATCTTCTCTTTTAAGCATGCTAACTGTTTGATTTAATATCTGTGCAGCCGTCCAATCAAAGAAGATCTGGGCTACTGGTCTTCGTGCTGACAAGGATCATCTCAAGGAGATGTTCAAATTCCTTGGAGGTCCAGATCTTTACCCGTTTGCGAGGGCAGTTCCAGTCCTATTTGACTTCATCCCTTCGCACCAGACGTTCATCGCCCCTCCCCAAGGCTTCGCGACCTCAGAGGCCATTAGGCGTCTTCAGTGGTGGTTCCGAGCCTCCGCTGAAGAGAAAGAAGATTACTACGCCTTAAGGCATCCTGGGTGGACTCATCCTCCTTCGTTTGCTATTCCGTTGGTTGCCGAGCAAGTTCATGCCCCACAAGTAGTGATTCCTGAGCCTGCCGAGTAGCCAAGGAAGCGAAGATTTGTCCTTTTGGACGAGGAGGAGGAGGAAGAAGAAGAAGAAGTTGAAATACCCCCTGCTTTGACTACGTTTCAGATCTAGAAGGGGAAGAGGAAGAAGATATGGCCCCAAAGATCGATTATAAGAAGCTCACCATGGCAAAGGCAAAGGGGCAAAGGGCCGAAGTGGCCCAGAAGAAAAAGGCCGATGAGCAAAAAGCTGCTGGAAAGAGAAAGCTTGACGAGGGGAAGGCCCCTGCTCCTCCAACTGCCGATCAGATAATGAAGGTAAAAATAGAGAAGGAGAAGGAGCAGGAGGCAGCTCAAAAGAAACCTTCTGGTCCTCCTGAGCAAAAGAGAGCCAAGACGCAGTCTGCGGACACAACTCAAACGGTCGAGCAGTCAAAACTGCCGAAGGAGGATGCTGCGAGGGGGGCAGCACCTTCCAAGGTCGTGCCACCCACCAAAGACGCACCACCCAAAACCTCCGAGCCACTACCTACTTAACCGATTGGGCCTGTGCCTCTTGCCATCGAGTATTCGGCCAATCCGGTTCGAGACTCCCCCCCATTCGTTCCACAAATCCTAATTCCCAGCCTCGAGCACCCTTAAGGCCGACCTTTCACTGTCCAAAATACAGCCCTCAACCACGCCAAGGAGTATCTCAAGGGTATCCTCCTTCCTCGGGATGTTCATAACACAAGAAAGAATAGAACGGAGGACATCCACAAGACTCTGATGAAGAACATCATCTCTGTAAGTACAATCATATTCCCTTGTGTGCATTCTTTCGCTATTATGATTTTTCTAACTTTCTGTTCTTTCTACAGACTTCTCTCTACACGATGGAATTGATTGCTCGGAGCCAAGCCTCCGAAGCCAGAGCCGAGCAGGATAGGTCGGACATAAAGGAGTTGAAAGCGAATGTGAGGACCTTGGAGAAGGAGAACAAGAGTCTCCAATCCAGCAATGACGCTGTGGCAAAAGAGAGAAGTCAGCTTCGAGATGAAAATAAGGAGATCGAGCACCAACTTAACACTGCCCTTAGCCAAGTTGCAGGAAGCATAGCTCGTGTGCAATCTATGGATAAAATCCTAACTCGCAAAGACGAAGAGCTATTGGAGGTCAAGGGCAAACTCTCAAGGGCTGAGTTTGAATTGTCCTCAACAAAGACTGGACAAGAATTACTCCTCAAGGAGTTGGAGGCTTCCAGGGCCGAGCAAGGGAAATCGAAGCAAGAGCTTGCCAACTTTCGGGCAGAGCTTGCGCTGAAGACTCGGGCCCTGGAAGAGAAAGAAGCTGCTCTCCGAGAAGCCGAGGAGAAGGCTAAGGCTGAAGTGGAGGCCCAGATCAACGACTGCGTGGATCAGATGAGGGATGCTCACAACGACTTCTTCCTTGAGGGTTGGGAGGCCGCAATGAAGAAGAACAATATCGATCACACCAACCCCATATACAAGGAGGTCCCTTATCCTGATCCAGAGCGCCCAATCCCCCAGTTCAGCTTTGAACATCCACCTCAAACTCCCTCAATTCAGACTGCCGAAGAAACAATTGACGAGGGGGAGGTTGAGGTGGATAGTGCCCAGAAGGACACCTCCCAGGCGCCTGAACAGATTGATCTGATCGTGGAGAGTGATCCCACTAAAAGGGGAGAGAAGTGAGCCTCTCTGTATTTTTGTTTTGCTTTTTTCTTCAATTCAGATGTAACAGTGTAAAACTTTTGGCTCTAAATGAATGAAAATACTTTGGTTTTTCTCTAATCCTGCTTTATTTTTCTATGTCTTTATCTCTTTAGAATTGCTGATGAATTGATTGGGGAATGCTTTAACTGGCTTGCTGACGAAATTGTAAGGAATGCAGCCGAGGAGCACCTTGACGTTTTTTCCCATGAGATAGCTACAAACCCTTATAACAAATGCTAATGCCCCATCTTAGGTTTAGGATAGCCTCTTCGATTTACAGTTATGTAAAATGTATTGTAACTGTACTCTGAAACAAGTAATAAAAGCTTTTGAATTGCCTCCTATTGGGAGTCTGTCTTTCTGTTTATATGTTTTATGCTTTATATTGAAGTATGTACCGTGAAAGGATTTATACCGATTTGCCGAGCAACCATAACTCTTAACAGAAACACTTTAAACATCAAGTCATTCAAGGGTAACAAGCTCATGTAGTAGTTTGCTTTTCATCAAATGACTTCAAGCTTTTGCTAAATACTTTAATAAATCTCACATACCTCAATAAGTTCGGTTGTCCTCCAGCTTTCATATAATAACGGACGTAACTACCTTCTGACAAAACTTCACTTTTTAATCTCATACCGAGCATCGAAGAAGTAAATCTTTATGATACGAGGGCTTTTGCACACAAGCGCCGAGCTTCTTCGGAATGTTTCTATGTGTTGTTTGAACTTTTGCTTCTATTGTACCAACGCTAAGAAAACTGAGCGTGGCTTCTTTTCTTTTCCAATTAATAAACCAAGGAATTGAATCTTGGCTTAAAAAAACGTGTCTGGTTAATGAATAAACCAGGATTGGGCCAACATCAGAAATGATGTGGGTTCTTTCTGTATCAATGGTCGGCGAACCGAGAATGGCTTTCTTTTGACAATTCTTTTCAGAAAACTGAGGAATTGAATCTCAGTCTAAAGAGAATTTCCTGGTCAGTAAATAAACCAGGATTGTGCCAACGCTGGGCAGGCCGAGCGTGGCTTCTTTTGATAATTCTTTTCAGAAAACTGGGGAATTAAATCTCAGTCTAAAGAGAATTTCCTGGTCAGTAAATAAACCAGGATTGTACCAATGCTGGGCAGGCCGAGCGTGGCTTCTTTTGATAATTCTTTTCAGAAAACTGAGAAATTGAATCTCAGTCTAAAGAGAATTTCCTGGTCAGTAAATAAACCAGGATTGTACCAACATCGAGGGGGATGTGGCATTCTTTCGTTCCACTGCTCGGCAAGCCGAGCATGCTCTTTTCCATGCCACCACTTAAAGAGACGTGGCGTCTTTTTGCTAAGCAGGGAGTTATCTCAAGCTTTTGAAATTGCTTTTAATTGCTTACAAAAGAATCGCTTTTCAATAAATATACAAAGTCTTTAATCAACGAATGTACAGCAAAAATCAATGATAGTACAACTTTAAATGGGCTATATTCCACGGTCTTTTGATCTGCTTTCCCTCCATGTCAATTAACTTGTAAGCACCATTGCCGAGCACCTCCGAAACGAGGAATGGTCCTTCCCAGTTAGCTCCAAGCTTTCCTTCGGTTTGATCTTTCCTGCTTCCCATCAATTTTCTCAACACCCAATCGTCAGTGCTGAATTCTCTATGTCTGACCCCTTTATTAAATTTCTTCCTTGTCTCTTGCTGGTAGTTGGCTAACCTTAGTGTTGCCAGTTCCCTTCTTTCATCGATTAGATCCAGGCTTATTCCCATAGCTTTATCATTCTCCCCTCTGTCAAATGATAGAGTTCTGATGCTCGGGAGGCCAATTTCCAACGGTATGACGGCTTCAACTTCGTAAGCCAGAGAGAAGGGAGATTCTCCAGTTGATCTCCTAGGGGTTGTTCGGTATGTCCACAGTACTGATGGCAATTCATCCACCCATTTCCCTTTTACCGCTTCCAGTCTTTTCTTGATCCCATTGAGAATGACCTTGTTCGTAGCTTCGGCTTGACCATTGCTCTGGGGGTAAGCTGGTGTAGAGTAAATATTCTTGATTCCATATCTAGAACAATATTCCCTAAATGGGGCATTGTCAAATTGTGTCCCATTGTCGGAAATAAGTGTCCTAGGGATGCCATACCTGGTAATGATGTTCTTCCAAATAAATCGAATGGTATCTACATCTCTGATGTGAGCTAGGGGTTCTGCTTCCACCCACTTAGTAAAGTAGTCGGTGCCGACCACTAAAAACTTTCTATTTCCCGAAGCAGTAGGCAGGGGTCCCACAATGTCGAGTCCCCATTGAGCGAACGGCCAAGGGCTGGTAAGCGGACTGAGTTCTTGGGCTGGCTAGTGAGGAATGGGGGCGAACTTTTGGCACTTCTTGCATCTGCGAACATAGGCCTGAGCGTCATATCCCATCTTTGGCCACCAATACCCTTGAGTGATTGCTCGGTGCGCCAATGATCTGCCCCCAGTATGTGCTCCACAGACCCCTTCATGAAGCTCATAGAGAAAGTCTTGCACTTTGTCAGGATGAACACAAAGAAGATAGGGGCCTGTGAATGACTTTTTGTATAACTTATGGTTAGGAGAGAGCCAAAACCTGGCGGCTTTTATTCTTAGCTTCTTTGCTTCTGTCTTGTCCTCGGGAAGTGCCCCATCCTTCAGGTAAGCGATGATTGGATCCATCCAAGATGGGGCTAGGTCAGCACACATTACCTCCTCATCTTTCGTTATGCTCGGCTTCTTTAGAACTTTCATAAAAACCTGATCAGTTAGCCTTATTCGAGAAGAGGCGGCCAGCGTTGCAAGTGCGTCAGCGTGAGCATTATGATCCCTGCCAATGAGCTCCACGCTAGCTTTATTAAAGCCTTCAATTTTCTTTTTTGCCACTTCTAAATACTCCGCCATCTTCTCACTTCTAGCCATATACTCAACCTTCAGCTGGTTAGCAACCAACTGAGAGTCAGTCCTTATTACAACATCATTTGCCATCAATCGCCGAGCAATGTCGAGCCCAGCCAGGACAGCTTCATACTCTGTCTCATTATTAGTAACCTCGAACTCGAGCTTTATTGCATATTCTATCGAGACCCCTTCTGGTGTAGTCAGAACTATGCCCACGCCGCCTCTTTTTCTAGTCGAAGATCCGTCAACCTCGATTTGCCAAGATTGTTCGACCTCATCATGTTCGGCTGGGGCAGACTTTACTTCAACTTGCCATACTTCTTTTGTTAGATCACAGACTGGTGTGGTAAATTCTGCTACAAAATCGGCCGGGACTTGAGCCTTTATTGCGGTTCTTGGGATGAACTTTATGTCAAATGCACCGAGGGAAACTGCCCATTTCGCCACCCGGCCAGACACATCAGCTCTCTTTAAAACATGGCCAATTGGCTGATCGGTGACTACCTGAATGGTGTGTGCATGGAAGTAATGGGCTAACTTCCTGGATGCCATTATTAATGCCAAGGTTAGCTTCTCTAGGGGAAGGTATCTGGTCTCCGCCCCTTGTATTGTTTTGCTCACGTAGTAGATAGGATGCTGCTTCCCTTGTTCCTCTCTCAGCAAGACGGCACTGACTGCGTGTTCTGAGACTGCCAGATATAGCTGCAAAATATCCCCCGGCTCGGTGTTGATAATATCGGGACAGTTGTCAGATATTCTTTCAGTTTTTCCAATGCCGCGTTTGCCTCAGCATCCCATTGCATTTTATTGGCCCCTTTGAACAGCCTAAAGAATGGTCGGCACTTGTCGGATGACCTACTGATAAACCGATTGAGCGCCGCCACCATTCCTGTGAGCTTCTGGACCTCTTTTTTAGTGCGTGGAGGAGAAACAGATTGGATGGCACGTATTTGATCGGGATCAGCCTCAATTCCCCTTCTGCTCACCAAGTGGCCCAAAAATTTACCTGAGCCAACTCCAAAAGCGCACTTGGCAGCATTTAATTTTAACCCATACCGATCAAGGGTAGAGAAAACATGCTAGAGATGTTGGAGATGAGTGTTCGGCTCCTTACTTTTCACCACCATATCATCAATGTAGACCTCCATCGTCCGTCCGAGGTCTTCTTTGAATATTTTCGTAACTAGCCGTTGATAGGTGGCTCCAGCGTTCTTTAGTCCGAATGGCATAACTCTGTAACAGTATATGCCTCGAGGGGTTATGAAAGAAGTTTTCTCTTCATCAGGGCCGAACATGGGGATCTGGTGATACCCCCTATAAGCGTCCAGGAACGACATCCTGGAACATCCAGCGGTTGAGTCAACGAGTTGGTCGATCTTTGGCAGAGGGAATGGATCCTTCGGGCAGGCCTTATTCAGGTCTGTGTAGTCTACGCAAACTCTCTATTTTCCATTCTTCTTTTTGACCATGACTGTATTGGCCAACCACTCCGGGTATGAGACTTCCCAGATGGCCTCCGCCTCTAACAATCGGCCGACCTCCTCTATGACCGCCTCCGCATGCTGGAGAGCTGATCGCCTTCCCTTTTGTACCACAGGTTTTACCCCCGGATTCACATTCAACTTATGAGTCATGATTTCGAGGAAAATACCTGGCATTTCATGTGGAGTCCAGGCGAATGTTCCAATATTTTTCAAGAGCATCTCCGTTAGCTCCAGTTTCTCCTCGACACTCAGGTTGGTGCCAATCAGGAAGAATTTATCATCCTCAACCGGGCCAATCTGATATTTCTCTAGGCCCTCTATGGCTTTTCTTTGTGGATCACCACCGACATCATCGATCTTTGGGGCGTCCTCGGGTAGTTTCGTCAATTGGACTTGTTCGGGGATAGTTTTGGATTTTAGGGCTGCAGAGAAGCACTTTTGGGAAGTATTTTGATCCCCAAAAATAGAAATCACTTCCCCGCAATAGGAGAACTTCAGCACCTGGTGGTAGGTTGAAGGGACCGCCTTCAAAGCATGAATCCACGACCTTCCTACTATAGCGTTGTAGGAAGAAGGGGAATCCACAACAGTGAACTCAACCTCTTACTCCACCGGACCCACACGGACAGGAATGACAACTCTGCCCAGAGGCCAGACAGAGGCAGAATTGAATCCTATGAGCGGGCATTCAGCCGGTTACAGATCCTCTTCGGTTAATCCAAGCTTCTTAAATAAGCTCAGGAACATGACTTCTGTTGAGCTTCCTGCATCCACCAGAATTCTTCTTACTTCTGAGTCGAACATGCCCAGAGTGATTACCAGGGCATCATTGTGCGGCAGCTGTACACCAGAATGCTCATCTTCATGAAAGGTGATTTCCTCCATGGCGGTTTTCCTCGGGCGCTTGTTCGGCTGACCCGCAACGCCCAAGATTTCTTTACTTGGTGGATTGGGCGTATGATTGATGACACTCTGGGGCCGCCGCTCCATATGGATCACGTGGATGACTGCAGGTCTTGGGACATCTCTACGTGCCCTGACCCTTGGTGGGGGTTGAACTTCCTCGGCAGTCTCTTCCCCGGCGGTCTCTTCTCGTTGCCTCCTTGGCTCTCTGTCCTGTGGGGCCGCTTCTCTAGTTCTGCCCTCATCTACGAACTCTTTAAGGTGGCCTTTGCGCACCAATTCTTCCAGATGATGCCGCAACGATCGGCAGGCTCCGGTGCGATGCCCCTTGTCTTGATGATACGCACAATAATTCTTGGAATTCTCTTTCCCAGGAAAGTCCGGCAGCTTTCCGGGCCATCGGAAATACGGCTTACTTCTTATTTGAGGGAGGATCTTGAAAATCAGTATCTTGAACACCGTATTGACCGCTTCGAAAACGGACTTTTCTTCGTCTACGAATCGGTGGCCTCCTCCCCGGCTTTTATCTCCTCTCTGGCCCTGGGATCTCCTTTCTTTTTGCTCGACCGGCTGTGTCTCGTCCTCCACCTTGGCGTACTTTTCGATCCGGCACATAAGATCTGACATGTTGGCCGCGGGCTTTTTGGTCAAGGAGAGCCACAGCCTATCCTCCTTCCGCAACCCTAGTTTAAACGAGGTAATGGCCAACTGCTCTGAGCATTCTCCCATCTCGTTATAGAGCTCCAGGTAGCGGCGGGAATAATCTCTCAACGATTCCCCAGACTTCCTTTTCATTGTGAGGAGAACGTCAGCGGTTTTGGGCTGTTTTGTGTTGGCCAAAAACCGAGTGACGAACTCCTCTGCTAGTTGCTGCCAACTCCGGATACTGCCAGGGGGCAGTTTATGGAACCACTGAAGCGCTGTATCCCCCAAACTGGAAGGGAATACTCTGCACATAAGGTGGTCGTTGCTGCTCCATAACGTCATGGCCTGCATGTAATGACGGTAGTGGGCCAGGGGGTCAGTTCTCCCATCATAGAGATTAAACCTCGGAGTTTGGAATTTCTCCGGAGGCTCCGCCTCAATTATTTCATCGACAAATGGGGAAGCAGAGATCCACCCCAGGGCTTTCCTTGCCATCATACGTGTGCTCTGGCCCTGAGCGCCCCATTCCTCTGCTTGCCCCCACTCCTCCACCTTTGCCTTTCCAGCTTTCTTACGCTTCAAAATCAGCTCTTCTTGGTCCGAGCTATCCACTTCTTCCGAGTGTGCCTCTAGCTCCTTTTTCGAGGAACTCCTTTGGTGATGTGCTTTGGTGGGCATGTCGGCATCAGATTTCGTGTCACGTTTTGCCACGGATTTAGCATGGCGCGAGCCCTTTCTAGAAGGAGTGACATCACGTCGTGAGCGGGAACGCACCTCCTCTTGTTCATGGGTGTCCCCGTCATCTCCATCAGTGGGATCCTCGTAAAGAGCGTCGTAACTTTCGTCAGATTCTGAGTCAGATTGATCAGAATCGGCTGCATGTCTAGCAGTGGACTTTCCCTTCTCCTTACTTAATTTCAGCAGAATCTCCTCCAGTTCTGCCTGCTTCTCGCTGGCCTTAGCCATCAATTTCTCTCTCCGTTTCAGTGCCTCAGGGTCCTCCATTTTTCTTCTCCTGGCATGCTCTAGACCTAGAGTCCGGATAACCAGCGCACTCCCTTTAGTTTTGGCAGGAGTGGAACCATCCCCTGCCCGTGGAGATGGTGGTGGAGTAGTGTTTCCTCCCGAAGTCATTATGTGGACAAGTACTAGAGACTTGACAAAGAAACAAGAAAAAAGCTGGTGAAGAACAATACTGGGCTAAACAACGGGCCCCACGGTGGGCGCAAATGTTCGGCAGCAAAAATTACCGCCGGAACTGCTGATCACGCCAACCGGAAATGCAATCGTCGACCTGCCGAACAAAGATAGAAAGAAAGGTGACGGCCGGAGAGGAGGTCTCTGGCCGGAAAACCCTCCGATGCTTAAGTCAGCAAGTCGCTCCAAGAAGAAAACTTTTACGGAACAAGTGAGTAAAAGCTTAAGTTGGCAATAGTCAGCTTATCTCTGTGGTTCAGTAGAATATCCTATTTATAGTAGTCCGAGTAATGATTAAAGCATACCTGCGACTTGACGTTACGCACACTGCTGTGTCCCTCTTTTTCATCTTTGCTTTAAATACTCTTCCCCTTCATTTAATGCCTCAAACCCCTCATTTAATACACCATGCCTCTCATTTAATGCTTCTAGCGACATAACACGGCATTACAACCAGAATTTCAGGGTCAGACTGTCTTTCTGTCACATCAACCAACTACTCGTGACGAGATGGACTGATTTAGTTACTTCCTCAGAGACAAATACCCAGTTCAGTCTTAACTACGGTGCATTTATGGTCATGAGCTCTCTTTAAAGGCTGTGGGTCCCAGATCCAACATTTACTGGCCGCCAATGGATGGGCCGAACAAACTAGCTACCAAGATCCTCAGCTATAGCCATGTAGCAACACACTGTTCATTGGTGCTGAGGTTTAGGGTATTCTTTGGAACACTAACCTTAAGACATGTGTTCATGTATAACACTCACGTGGAGCTAATGTTCGGCAGGACGCCACGTGTCACGACGCAACGTGCTCGGTGAATGACTATGTGGCTCACACGAGCATGCTCGGCACCGGGCCACGTAGCGCCAGACTACACTTGTTCGGCACAAGTACATCTTAGTATTATTTTGCCCAACAGGTTGTTACAGACAACATTAAAGAGTGAGGAAAAGCAAGATGTGGGAGGCACGAAGAACGGCTGCGACTGTGATAGGTCAAGGTTGAATGGTTGTGACGGAGAACAAGATGATGAGGAGTCCACCGGCTGCTGTAACAGTAGATTATCGGCGGAGACAGATGGGTTTGAACATAAGTCCGTGTTCATGTATTGGAATTCTTGGTCGCTTAGAATGTTTTGGAAGGCATCGTGAGCAGATGGGTGGTTCATAGCATTGCTCGTCATGTACCAATAGCTTTCGAGATTGGGTTTCAAGATTGAGATAGAAACGTTCAAGTCTTCATCCTGGGCTTCTTCTCCATTATTCCTTGTCTAAGAGAAGGCATCGTCTTCCTCTCCTTCCATCCAACCCACACGATTGTAAGCCCTAGGTCGCATCTCTTGCTCTTGCTCCCTCTCTGTAATTTTTCTTGGCTCGGCAGCAAAGTAGTAAGAAAAGTATTCGGCTTCATATAGAATGTTCGGTTAGACAATGCCACTGCTCGGGAGAATATGAACTGCTGGAGTCAAGCTTTCCCCGTGGGTAGAAGTCTAAAATGAATCAGTTAAAAATATAATAAACACACTAACCATATTAAAAATATAATAAACACACTAACTATAGTCATCTCCAGAGATAATGCTGTTCTGTCTCTTGAAATATATATAAAGAAAAATTACTCAGCAAGCTCAGAAATCTGATCAGAATGCTCGGCAATTCCGGGAATGAAATGCTTTTACTCGGGAAGTAAGCTATCTTAGTCGGGAAGCTCAGAATATAACTCATGAAGCTTAGTAGTTGCTCGGTAGTGCAGCGCATGTTCGGTTGCCTCTTTCTAAATGACAGTGTAGTGCTCTGCATTACAATTTCTTCTTAATTGGACAACCCGTTTATTTAAAGTTGCTGAAGAAGTTAATGTTATGCTCATGGTGTTCAGGAAGCAAGAATATAAGAATATAAAGTAGGTTTTGTGCTATTAAATGTGATGATTCTGGGCTAGCTCCCCCGAGGCAATATAGAGGCAATATAACAACCATAATAATAAAAAAAAATTAAGCTATGGCTTATACAAAAAGTTTGAACACAATCTTTTCAACAAAAGTAGCATAAATTTTGACAAAAATTAATTATTTGAAAAAGTGAGTATATAAATAGGTATAACCCAACAAATAAATATGAGTAATCTCAAACCAAGTATAAATAAATAGAGAGAACAAATCTGTTTATTTTAGTAGGATTCCCTTCCAGTTGAAAAAACCTCCTACCCCCAGTGATAGCAAGACAATAATGCAACGGCAAAATAATGCCTCCAGTGGCAACGAGATGCCTCCAACAACAATAAACAAGTACTTCCACAGCAATAGAATAGAAGAAATGCCTTCACCAATCGTAGGAGAGATGCTTCTGACGGCAAATAAAGAAATGCTTACAGTAGTGACAGGAAATTGCTTCCGATAGAGAAAATATTTTCAGTCACGACAGAGAAATTGATCCTGGTAGATAAATTACATGGGCAAGAATATAGGCCTCACAGTGGGCACCAAATGTTCGGCAATATTTTTACCCTCTTCTCTGTAGGCCCATTCTCTCTCTTGTTCATTGAGATCCCCTCTTAGCAGCCTACAAGCAAATAAAATAGTAAAATGAAGCGGTTGGAGTTGGTTCCCGACCAAGGACACTTCGATACTTAAGTTAGCAACTCATATCAATAATAAGCTCACGTAAACAAATAGAAAGAGATAGAGAGAGAGAAAAAGACCAGAGAAAAAGGATCGAAAAAAAAACCTCCCACCTTGTCTTCATTTTCGGTATTTATAGATGGAGTGGAGTGTCTGTCTTACTTCCTGCTAATTTGACTATTACTTTACTTTGATATGACTTAAAGTGGAGGTAGGTAGCTAACATTAAATGTCAGATGATGTAAGTTTCAGGAGCTGTATAAAAGTGTGGTACATAAAATAATTATACAACGTAACTAGCAAACTATTTAATCCCAATTTAACCGGAATATACCCTCCTGGTCGGGAGTGCAATTTATGGTCGGCGGACCACTCTTGTGGTCGGGTAAAATATTTTTATGCCACACAACCGGTTAATGGGTCTATTCATTTTCTTCGTTTGTTTCTATTTTCTTCTGAATTTTTTTAAGAAAAAGAAAAAGAATATGAAAGAAAAAAGAAAAAGAGAATTGTGACTTTGTTTGGTGCCGAGAAATTGGGCAAGTTTCTTTTTCTCTTTCATTTTTTTCATCTTTTCTTTTTTGTCATATCATACGTAGATTAGCGTAAGTTGTCATTTTGCAATTTGGTTTTCCTTCAACCGTTGTGGAGGGTTTTTGTTAGATTGCATTTATCAGAGAAAATTAGAGATTTGATCCCAGAGTTTTTCTCTCGTCATGTGATTCTCCTTACCAAACTCTCTCTATCTCTTTTTTTTTTTTTTAATTTCCCCTTCACTCTATCATTTTGTATAGAATTACATTAAAAAATCTAATTATAATGCACTGTTCATCTGGGTTTGTTGCCTTTTGTCTTCTAACTGCTAATTAATTGTAGGTAGACATGAGATTTGTTTTCTTTCTTTCCTTTTCTTTCTTAATTTTTTATTTTTTGGGCTATCAGTTGTGGTTGGGATTGTTTTAATGTGAAGGTTTTTGTGTGTGTATTGATTAATTTGATCTTAACAAGTGGAAGTGGGGATCATAGTAACAAATTTGTATTTCGAAAATTATTCAGTAGGGTGAAAATTTTGTAATTTAAAAATTATTGGGTGTAATTTAGAAAAAATATAAAAAAATCTCGATATGACACTCAAATTCGTTAAAAAAATTGAAAATAATTTGAAAAATAATTTGACAAAATATATATCATTAATTTTGCTATAGCTATAATATTTTTTTATCAAATAATTTTTTTATTATATCTTGAACTGTAATTATATAAATAAAAAATTATTCATTAAATTATATGCAAAAACAATGAGTGCAAAAAATAACTTAAAATATTTTATAAATAAGTTTGTTATTAAAAATGTACAAATATGGAAGACTATTTTATGTAAATTTAAAAAGTATTATAAAAATTATTTTTATTATGTACATAAGGATAATTGTTTATATTATTATATAATATGTGTAGTTGTGAAATTTTATAATGATATAATATATTTTATTTGATAAGTTTAGGTTATATAGACACAATTAATCTATCTAACAAATAATAAATAAATATAGAGTCACAAAGTAATTTTGTAGTGTTGATATTTTGTTTACATGATTCACTTATTCAATAATTTAAACATAGTCAATTAAAATATGAAAAGATATATATATATATATATATACATATTATATTATATCATATATGTATACACAAATTGTTAATAATTAAAAAGTCAGCCTAAGATATAATTATATATCTCATATATATATATATATATATAATTATTTTTAATCAAAGTGAAAAAATAAAAAAAAAATATTGCTATTGATGAATAATATTGAAAGTTTCAAGACATCGCTTCGATTTCAACGTCGTAACCAAGTTTTTTTTTTTTTAATTTTTAGTTTGTACTTACTTATCAGTGTATTTACACTATTAGGTAATTTAGATTTTTAATAAGGCGTGCAAGGTACAATATGGTAAGTCTAGAGTGACAGGAGATTGGACAATTTCGCGAGATTCGTGAATTTATCACTAAATTCGTGGTTATCAAAAAGTTATTACAACATTTTCATTTTTTCATGATTTAAACAAGTTTTTAAATTTTTATCAAAATTTCACAAATATATCGACAAAAATTAAAAATCTCGAAGAATTTTGTTACTATGGTGGGGATCAAAACAAAAGCAACTTTATTTTTTTACAAAGAATGGAAATGGAGGATGAGTAGTTTGGGTTGATTAGCATCCTCTCTCCCGTGCTAATATGGTTTTTGATGATAAGAACCATTTATTGCACATGTGATTGTGGGCACCTGGTTCCCCTGAAAATTTCTATTTTACTCTTTTTTTTTTAATGTCAACTATTTATTTTAATGTATCTAAGGCTTAAAAATATAAATTCAATTTATAATAAATGTAGAAATAATTATAATATAAGAATTGAAGAAAAAAAAGTCAATACAATAAGACCTACAAAAATTTTATTGCCAACTCTTAAATCAAAATAAATTAAAATGAAGAGTTGAGATTTAAAAAAGTAAAAAAAAAAAAAAAAAAAAGAGAAGAAAAAAAAAATTCGATTATGGGTGATCTCTTCGGTATAATAACTGAATCTCCTCATTTTCCGTTGAAATAAAAAATATTTTTATCTTGTGATTTTCAGGGATCTGACTTAAACTTTAGGGCTCGATTGGATGATACTAAAATTTCAGGGAATAAGTTTTAGATAGGGTATAAGATAAAAGAGAGTATTATTTTTAGAGGGTTGGCCCACATTGATGTAATGTTATGGATAGGGATAACTTTTGACTTGGTTTGAATGTTTTATAAATAAGAGTAGGTGAATGATGAAAAAAGTAGTCAAATGACTCTTTTGTCCTTGCGGTGTCCCAAACTTGATTACCCATTAAATTAAATATTAAATTGTAAAACCCGCTCCATTTAATTATTTTTGGACAATTTGAAATTATATTATTTATTTCATTGAAAATTTAATTTTTTATAAATTTATTTAAACAAATTTTTTTTAAATATGTACTTTTGAATGGTTAATTATTATCTAATTTTATTTTTAATTATGTTTATTTTGATTTGTTAGCCTATCTATTATTTTTTTACTAACATTATATTTATTTTGATCAAATTAATGAGGACTAAAAAGGCCAAAATAATATCCATTCCCCCCGGATAAATTTTGGCAAGGGTCAAGGGCTCCCAAAATTTATCTGGGAGATACCGCGCGAGAGGAAAAGTGAAGACCCGGGAGGGGGGTATTATTTGGTTGCCAAATCATGGCAAAGGCTGGGACCCACCTGTATAGCTGGGGATAAGTTTTGGACGCTGGCTTTCCCCGCATTCAAGCGGGGCCTTACAGAAAAAGAAAAATGAAGGAGAAGAAGAAAGAACGAGCCCTGAGGGCATTTTGGTCTGTTCAGCTCTTTTTTTCTTTTTGTATAATTTTTTATTTTACTCGTGAGTATAGGAAATATTAATATATAATAACAAGTTGTAGAAGGTGTAAGTGATTTTAACACTATGTACAAAGGGTATGAAGACAATTATCTAATTATTTTATACACATTATGCATTATTTTAAATTTATTGTAATATAAAACAATTACATATATTTCATTAGTATTACAAATCTCATGAAAAATTATGTATATTTTGTAAGATAAGTAACTTATTTTATTTTACGGTTTTTTGTTCTACCCTTTAAATATGGGAAAGTTTTAAATTTTTTTTAAACAACTCATAAAATCATAATTTCTTTATATTATTATATTTTGCGCTAACCTTTACTTTAGGGTAATTTTTTTCTCTTAAATAGATTTCAAAAAAATAATAAATTATACCTTTTTATATAATACACTGAAAGAAAATAAAAAAAAATTAATCAGAGAAAAGGTTGAGTAAATCTAGTGAAATTTTATTTTTTTCAATTTCTTTTTACACACAAATCCACACACTTTGAAGACTTATTAAAAGAAAAAAAAAAAAAAAAGCTTTTTTATTTTTCATTTAACTCTCTATCTTTGCATCCAATGGCTGAAAATTGCACGAAACCCTGTGCACGATAAACCGGACGCCCAATCCCATTAATTACGAATGTAACACAAAAATTGCACGAAACCCTGTGCACGGTAAACCGGACGCCCAATCCCATTAATCACGAATATAGTTCAGACAACATTTACCATGCCAAGCAACTTGGTTACGTGTGTTTGAAGTGATAAAAAATAAGATAATTTATATATTTATAATTTATATAATAAAATAAAAAGTGAATAAATTTAAAAATTTTTTATATTTTATTAGTTTTCAGAGTTTTTATCACTTAAACAAAACATATATATATGAAGTGTTTGAATAGTCAAAAAAATGCTTAAAAGGTATAAAAATTATAAAAATTTAATGTAAAAATAATATATAATCAAATTTTATTAAAAGAAAGTATGAAAAATTAATAAATTTAAATTAATTTTGACTAATCACATATTGTCATGAATTTATTTATTTTTACCATTGTCTATTGAAATATGAATTTAAATAAAAATAGAGCAAAATATGTTTAGATTTAATTGTGGTGTCAGACCTTAAACAGCGTGAGAATAGGGGGGAGCTTGGAATTAATTAATCGTTAGCTGACAGAAGGGTGCGTCGATAGATGCAACTGCTTTAATTAAATTTTTAATTAAATATTCACATCGTTAACAGTTATCCCAAATATTCATACTTACCACCTAATAATATTTCGGGTTCTAGGGCTGCAGTGGAAAATTTTAATATAAGGGTCACAGTGAGTAAATTAACTGTTAAAATGTGATTGTATTAAAATAAGATGTATTTTTTTATATTTCTCATTAATTATGTACCAATTAAATTTTATTTGACTTTTATTTTTATTTTGAATTTAATTTTATTACAATAAATTAAGACCATCAGATTTAATACTATCATTGACTTACTTACTGCAGCTCCTGTAAAAAATTTTTTCACTGTATCCTCCTGAAACCCTAATATTTCATACATTTTTATTACTCTGAGCACCAGTCAATTGAACAATTAGTCAGAGTTTTTTTATTCGTTTTTTATGATAACCAAAGTGTACGGACCAAGTTGTTAGAACCTTTAGGATTGTGTTGGGTGTACAAAAAGTTGATAAAAATATATAAAAACTTTCAAAATTTTCTATAAAATTTTATACATTTTTACCTTTTTAAAATTTAAAAAACGTTCAATATCTTTTCAAAAAAATCGATAATTAGAATTCGATTAATCAAATAGTAAAAATTTTTCCGCCATTCTCACTATGGACTCCTAAATTATCAAATGACACCTATTTTAACTATTTTTTGTAGCATTTTTAAAATCATTCCAACGGATTGTAAAAATCGTTTTGACGGAATCGCGCCGACAACTTTTATCCAAACGGTTTCTACAATCCGTTTGGACGGATTATAGTGTAAAGAAATTATGACTGTCTAAAATTTTGAATTCAGTCAAACAGAAATCTGATCCATCGGAACGAAATTTTATTATTCATCTTTAAAAAACACAATTTGAACGGTATGCACCAAATAAATTTTTTTTTTCAAATTATATTTTATCACATTTTTTCTTACTTGTTAGTGCGAAAAACGCAGCTTTATGTTATGATAAAACATGTTTCGAAGAGACCCAAATTACGGAAAGCAAAAAGTTAAGATTTTATCCGTTAATTAACCTTCGCAATTAAATGTTATAGTGTTATCCAACCCAAATGAGACCTTGCATTTCTAGGAAGGAAATTTATTAAATTTTTGCAATTGAAATATGTAAATCGAACATCAAATAGAAATATAAAAGTTCTAGAATACATTATTTGTGTTTTAAAATAAAAATAAAAACACGAGCTTATTCAATTAATTAATATATTAATTAATTCATTATTTGACTTTTTTGAGGATTTCAGAGAATTAATATAGAATAATGTTGACTATACTCGACCAGTAAATTTTATTTATTTTAAGAGAAAAAAAGTGTGAGCAGGTAAAAATAAAATATATTTAGTATTTATTTTTTTAATATATTCCAAACAACCATTGATATGGTGTGAACCTAAACAAAAGTGAGAATAAGAGGCTGGAATATATATCATGTAAATATATTATCTAAGTGTGTATATGTACAAATATTAATTAATTTTTTTAAATTAGTTTGTTTGCACTAAAAATTTACGCTCAACTTGGAAAGAAAAATATAGAGTTTTTTCTTTTTTTAGTTAACTGCTAAAAATTAATTTTTTTCTTTTTTTGGGAAGAAAAAATCAAAATGTTTTATAATTAACAAATAAAAACTAATTAAGTTAGCTTTTTGAAAAACAAACCACTTCTTCTAACTTAATAAAAAACATTAAAAATAGTTATTTTTTTTTCAATATTTAAATGAGACTATTTGCGTATCAATAAATAAACTTATTTAGGAATATCTAAATAAGACTGTTCGTTAAAGATAAATGAGTTTTTTCACGAATATTTGAATAAGCACATTAATGAATGACAAACAAGTTTGTTCAAAATCTCATCAAGCCAAGATTAGCCTTGTTTATTTGTTGAGTTTGGAAAATGCATTTAAATTTGTTCACTTAGCTAATCAAATGAACGTAAATGATTTCTTAATGAGCTCGCAGTTTGTTGATTGCTTGGTTTATTTACAGTCTTAAATTTATAATTATCCAAAAACGTTTTCGTACAACATTTTCAGGTCGAGACATTAGTAAAATTTTTTTAATTCAAAAAACGTATATTGGAGAATTTTGTTTTCTATTAATAAATTAAATTTACAAAATACAAAATAATTTTAATATTATTTTTCTATATGTTAAATTATCATAATTTGTTTCTTGTATATTTCTTTTTTTTTTTTTTTTTTGTTAGTTAAGTGGGGGAAGAGGAGTCTCGAACCCGAGTCGGGTGAACGGGTAAAAATAATCTCAACCGACCGAGCTAAGGCCACACTCTTTCTTGTATATTTCAATCATCACATTTTATTTCAATCCGTCAAATTTTTTTACCAAAACGCATGTGTCTATTGTGTAGGATGGAGGTGTGATAATTTATTATTATTTTTAACTATAATTGACATAAGAGATACAATAAAATAGAATTAAATATAAAAGTTTAAAATAAAATGATTTAATATAAAATTTTAAATGACATTAATGATAAAATACAACCCAACAACTAGTTAGCTAGCTGGCTGCCAACGAACTGCAACTCTTTAATTTTTATACCGAATATAATATAGCAACCCTTTGAGTAAGTTGAAACATAAAAGATTATCTATATATCATCTAAATGTATTATCTAAGTGAATATATGTACAAATATAAATATATATATATATATATATATATATTTATAAATATTAATTAACTTTTCAAATTATTTTGTTCTCATCAAAAATTTTGCATCAATCTGGGAAGAAAAAAATAGATTTTCTTTTTTGTAGCTCACTATTAAAATATAATTTTTTTCTTTTGGAAGAAAAAAATCTACTTTTTTTTTTGTAGGTGACTACTAAAAAGCTAATTAACATTTTGTTTAGCTTTTCAGAAAACAAATCACTTTTTCTAACTTAATAGAAAAAATTAAATTAATGTTTTTAAACATTGTCTTTCTTTCATGAACCGTAAAAAAAAAAAATTTCATGAGATTGTTCATGTATATTTAAATAATACAGTTTGCGAGTTATAGATGAGAGCTTCTTTACAAATATTTAAATGAGAATGGTCACGTAATAATAAATAAACTTATTCATGAATATTTAAATACAATTATTCACGATATATAAACAAATTTATTCATAAATATTTAAACAAATAAATTCATAAACGACAAACAAATTTACTCGTGAATCTTATCAGAGTTTAGCCTTGTTTATATATTGAGTTAGAAAAATACGTTTAGATTTGTTTATTTAGTAATCAAACGAATATACACGAGTTCTTACGAGCTCATTTGTGAGTAACTTGTCAAACGTTTGGTTCGTTTGTAATTCTAAATTTATAATAATTCAGAAACTTTTTTGTACGATTTTTTTGGGTTAAGATATCAATACAATCTTTTTAATTGAAAAAAAAAAGCATGTAATAGAGAATTTTGTTCTCAATTAATAAATTAAATTTACAAATTACAAACTAATTACAATATTATTTTTTCTATATGTTGTCATAATTTGTTTTTGTACATTATATTTCAATCATCATATTTTATTTCATTTCATCAAAATTTTTAACTAAAAGCACGTGTCTATAGCGTACAATGGATATTTACCAATTTTATTTTATTTTTTTAACAATAATTGATAGAAGAGAAAAAAATAAAATTAAATTAAATATAAAAGTTTAAAATAAAACAATTTAATATAAATTTTGAAATCTATACTAATACAGTAAAACGGAAAGAAATGTTTGTGGTATTGACACGCATGGAAAATATTCTAATCACAGCGAGTAACAAATAATTTTACGCGTATGATGACAGGTCTTTGAATGAAAAGTAGAAATTTTTAATGGTCAATATGAACCACAACTAAGCGACGTTTTGAGAGAGGGACCCCCACCATAGATAGAATAAAGTTCCGTTTGGCAAGGGGTAGTCAGTAATTGAGTTACCAGTTATTAATTTTTTTAAAATAATTAAATTTATTCTCTTATATTTTAATTTTTTTAAACTTTTAAAGATAAAAATATTAAATTAACAAAAAATTAAAAAATTAACTATTAAAAAGTTAAATTTTTTCTTTCTCAAACACAAAAAAGCTTCTTTTTATTGTTAGCTAACTAATTAACCAAAAAGTTAGGTTTTTTTACTTGCCAAACCAAACCTAAAATTCAAATATCCCTTAAGAGTATTGTGGGCGGAGGTAAAGTTGATGTTTTTGTGGGCTTCACTATAAGCGCCTGCGGCTCAAACTGTTTGCTTGACAAGTTTAGGAAATGGGAAAAAAAAAAAAAAAAAAAAAAAAAAAAAAAAAAAAGAAACTTATGGTACATTTAGCGCATTGAAAAAAGTTTTATTTTATTTTATTTTTTTTTAGAATTTTATAAGAGTTTCATTTCAATTTTTAACTTTGCTTTCTTTCGATCATGATGAGTTTTAATTTCAACATTAGTAGTTAATCTTTTTATCCTTATTCTAGTTCATGAATTATTATAACTAAGTTTTGATTTTTAGTTTTCTTAATCATGTGCTTGAGTTCAATATTACTTTAAAAAAAAAATAGAAACTCTCCTCTTTAGTTTTGTAGAATCGAAATCGTAAGTTCATAGTTATAATCCTGCTTTTACATGTCAAAATTTTAAGTCTCGATACGGAATACTTGATCCGATGGCATGACTTATCGAATTAAAATTTGAATACATAAAAACTAAGGAAGAATTTTATATCTTTCATATTTTAACTAAGAAATCTTCCAACGAATTTGTACCAAGTTGTTTCTTGGTTAAGTTATAAATTGAGAAAATTAAAATCATTCTAAGTTTTAGCATGAATTGAATTGGGATAAGGTTTCATTTTAATTTGCTAGATTTCAATTTCTAATCAACTTTTAATTTCAAAAACATTTTCAAAAAAAAAAAAAATAGAAGAAAACAAAAATATTTTCTTTTATTGTAAAATTTACTCCACAAAATTTTTTGTAAAATTTTTTGTGGAGTAAATTTTGTTTTCGAAATGATTTTTCTAATCCATCACGAAAGATTTACGCTCCCTACAAGACGACTCGGACTTAACCAGATTAGTTTACTATAACTGATCTCTACACTTGGGGTGAGCAAACATATTTTGGCGCCATTGCCGGGGAGCCAAATGACAACGGTGATAGTTTTGGAGTCAGATTGGAAGTGAGATTTACCCCACCACCATCTTCAACAACAGAGGCCTAAGCACTTGTTCGGTAACTTCATTTTGCCTTCTTTCTTTTTCCTTTATTTTTAATATTTATTTTTTTAAATCTTATTTGTTTTAGCATAAATTGCATTATAGTTATTTTTTTTTTATTTTTTTATTCATTTTTTTTATTTTAATCATGGACATGGATATGGGTGATTTTGAACATGGACTTTTTGACACCTATAATTATATAAGTTATTTAGGAGACCTTTATGGTTATGATTTTGCCCTAGAGACCTATTATTTACTCCCCTAATTTTACGGGCACAAGAGCGAAGACCCACGTCTTCACCTTGACAAATTTGAGGAGGTGTGTGCTATTCATACCAACTTTAGAATGGATGAACACTTGATGTTTTTGTTTTTCCCTTTATCCTTACAAAGTGTAGCCAAAAAATGATGTTATGCCATTGGTGAGTCAGCACATACTTTGGAAGAGCTATTTGTCCTTTTGTTGAAAAATTTCTCCCTCGTTTTTCTAAATTTCACAATTTTTCAGCTTCAATTAGAAAGTTTTTCTCAAATGGAATTTGAAGCATTTTACAAATATTCGGAGAGATTTCATGAACTTTTAAAAACCTTCCCTATTGGATATGATTCGTGGAACATCCTAATTTTTTTCTATGAGGGTTTATCTATTGGGATGCGTCATGTATTAGATAATTTAGCTAAGAGTGAGTTTATTAACCTCACTCTCTATAGGGCATGGCACATTCTTGAGGCTCATTATGAACATTCAAAAACAAAGGGAAAAACTAGACCGAGTGTTGAGTCTAGCACTTACGAAAGCCACACCAACTTTGTCTCGTATTATTCTTCTTCACATGATTATTATTTTTCACCTATTGGGAGTTAGGTATGCGAGGAGCCAATTAACACTGATTTTGCATGTTCTTACACTTTACCACTATTTAAGGACTTGTCTGATGAGTCCTCTGCCTTTAGGTCACTTGCAAATGAGCATGACCCACACTTAGAGACCTTAGACCTCGAGGGGAAAAAGAGCGACCCTACTGCTTCACTTCACATGGACTCTCCCATTCATAAGAATTCCTTTTTACCATTAGAGCGCCTGGAGGACATGCTATCTATCCCTACCATCGAGCATGATGCTCACCCCACCTTAACTACCCCAAACACAATTGAAAGTTTTTGACTCCACTTGAGCACACTCATGATACGAGGCTCGATAAGCATATTAATGAGTTGGTTGACCCTAGATCACTTACCCACACACTCGACGTTGAGAGTGGTGCACACCTCTCACCTCTTGGCTTAGCCCTGTGCAAGAGTCCTACTCAGGGGATAGTGAGTGAATTTCATGAGACCGGCCAACATTGGGGGAAGGTGGTAGATACAAGGGGAGCTTACATTGACTTTTTGGGTGTTGAGAGACAACTAAAGCCCATCATGTCCATTTTTGATCCATTCATTGGGCCATATCCAAGGTTGTTTAATCCCACAAGGCCATCATTTCCTTAGGTTGTTGTCCGCTCGAGAAGCATCCACCCTTAACTCTTTGTGCACCTGAGAAGAATATTTTATTCCTTAAGCCATATGTGGATGCTTGGGACTAATTGAGAGTTGGATGATCCCCCTCTTTCATTGCCTTTGTATATAGTAGATTAGATTTTTATTTTCTTTATTTTTCATTTTTTTCTTAGCTTAGATTTTATTTCTTTATTGTTTTATTTTTATTTGTATATCCTAACTGTTTTTTTCTTGCATAGTTTTATTTTTATTTTTGTACAATTTTAATTTTAGTGGAATAAAGAGCTTGAGGTAATATTTTTTCTATCTCTTTTACTTAGTTTTGTGCTTCACTTCCGCACTTAATGAATATAATTTCTTATTGTCAAGAGGGTTGTAAAAACTAGGTGGGGGTGGATTTGGATTACTTGTTGAGTGGCTAAAAAAGAAAAAGAAAAAAAATAATGGCTGCTTGCTTGGTTTCACTTGTGCTTTGTCGTTATATATTAACTAGCCATTGATACATGCTATTCATCATGCTCACTTGCACACTATGGACCCACATATGCTTCAATTTTGTCAGGTTGAGGACAATGTGTGTTTTAGGTTGGGGTACAGGTTCACATGATGAAAATATGTGTTCTTATTGCAAATTTTTTTAAAACTTTTTAAAATTTGAACATATTAAGCTTAGATGTCATAACTTAGCACATTTTTTACTTAGCATGTCTCCTTTGGTTTAGATTTATGTTGGCACTTGTTATGAGAGTAATAGTGACTTTTGTTCGATCTTTGATAAGGTGCTTAGTTTAAGTTGAGTTTATGTCTTCCTTGTGCCTTGAGAACATGTCATTTTGAGACTTTTTGCCAAGAGTGTGTCTTAAGGAGTGAAATTCGTGAAACTTGGTTACTTAAGCATGCTTTACATAGGCGGAGACTTATACCCTAGATTTTTGTGAGCTTTAGAGCCTTAACTTTCTTTCATGAGGGTTATATATATATTCAAGGGTTGTGCACTTTTTTAGAGCCTTGACTTATATGACTATTAAAGGGTTGTGCACTTTTTTATCTAAACAAAGCTTATTAGAAACAATAATTTATTTTTTGAAATTATAATAAATCTATCTTTTGACCATATAAGCAAACATGTTCAGACGCTCTAGGAGAAGATCTGGTCCTCAAACGATGGCAGACCATCTTAGCATATCTTGCACAGTAATAGCTCAACAGATGCTGTCTCGCCATCACCGTCAATGTCGGTGCATCCTTCGACGTAGAGTCAGGCACCTTCAGTGTCTGACCATTTAGTGCTAGGTATAAATTTTTAGTTTAAGACATTTTTTAGTCGTTAAAACTTTTTTTTTGACTAATTGAACAAACTATTTTGTATGCAACAGATTCTCCCACTCTGAGCAGGCCCTCCAAGTCTGATAGAGGGCCTTCAAAAGCATTATCGCAGTGAAAATGCAGGTCATAGTTGATGACCGTGTAGTTCGATGACACGCCCCACTCGGTCGAGAAGACCGAACAAATCTTCATTTCTCAGATTAGGCACATAGTTTGGACTCTGATCAGATTCCTGCTGATCACCCTCGATTAGGATGCTTTCCTGCTTGACGCATTTGAGGGCCTCTTGGTCGAGGTGTAGGTACTTGAATATATTTTCATATATGATAGTTTGCTTTATATCGTACGTAGTGTCTGTGTTACAGCACATATTGAAAAATATTCTGTAATTTATCATTTTCAGGCAATGTGATTGGGGTTCCTCCAGAGTTCTGGGACGTTTGCTACGACAAATGTCGGAAGATATAAAAGGATCATAAGAACAAGATAAAGTTTAACCATTGGAAAGGCCATGAGATTGACCCTAATATCTTTCAGCGAGTCCTGTTAGGCATCCTCTCCTACCAATAGGCTGAGCTCGTCAGTTACTAGTCAAGCGAGGAGGCACAAGTGAATAGATTGTGATCTAATTTTTTTTCCTTAAGTTTTAAGTTATAAAGCAGAACTTATAAAAACTAATCGACAAGAAATAAAAACAGGAGGTGACCGAGAGTAACTCGCAGAATTGAGGCATGCAGGGCCCTAGCCATATGGAGGGGATTCGACATTTTACACAGGTCCACCACGAGAACGTTAGTTTGCCACGTAAAAATTTCATTTTTTTCGTTTCCTATGATAATATATTACTAACATATAATTTGTCATTCAACAGTCGCAAGAACAATGCCAGAAGGCTGATCGAATGGCAATCTGGTTAGAGACCCGCAATGAGAATTCACTAGAAATTTAGGCCATAGAGATAATTCACTACTGGAAAAGAGGGTATTAAAGACAGCTATAAGCGGTTGCTAAAAATGGAAAAGCGGTCGCTATAAGTAATAGCGACAGCTTAGCGACCGCCTGAAGCAGGTCGCATTTGAGTCGTCGCTAAAAAGTATTAGCGACCGTCAAAGCAGTCGCTAAGTTTTTTGCGATGATGGCTGCGACCGCTTGTGGAAAGATGTCAGACTATTAGCAACTGCCTGTAGCGGTCGCTGTTTATTTGCGTGAAAACTCCTTGAGATGGCGCCAAGTGGCGCGAACTTTTTGCGACTGCAAGTAGCGGTCGCTAAAAGACTAGAGGCGGTCGTAATTACTTATCGAGAAAGCCATGGCCATTTGGCGCCAAGGAATTAGCGACCCATTTGGTGTATTAGCGACTGCTTTAAGCGGTCGCTAATACATAGTTTAATATTTTTTTTAAAATAGAATCTCAATAATTTATTATAATAAAATGTTAATAATTTTTTTTACAAATCGAATTATTTAAATTATCTATTTAATAATTATTTATTATTTATTTATAATATTTATTTATTTAATAGTTGCTAATTATTTATAATAACTATTATATTTTATTATTTATGTATAAATATTTATATTAAATTTAATTTAATTATATTTTATTAATTTGCACATGAAACTAAAGAATTTTTTCATAAAATCAATCAAAAAAATGAACATGGCTCCTAATTATGATCATATATACAAACACAATATCAAATTAGATTATAATTAAAACAAAATTTTATTATATGTAAATGTTCAAAATAAAAAAACTAATAAATATATAAATGTATTGATCAAAATATATACAAATGGATCCTAATCATCCTAATCCAGTCCAAGAGGGCCATCCGCCATCGTCCGGGTCCTACAATGGAATAATAGCGAAATTAGAACATGATAAAAAGATATGAATATATAAATTTATAAAATTTTAAAGAGTAATAGTAACGAAAAATAAAATTTTTAACCTGAGGAGGAGGAGGTGGATGGCTCTGACTCTGAGAGAGGCGCCTCTCCATCTCAGCCATCATCTCGGCCCGAAGTGATGCCTCTCGTGCGTCCATCTCAGCTCGAAAGCTCTTGAGCAAATCCTGGTCGCGACGTCTGGCCTAAGAAGATGACTCTACTCGCGCGATGGATCGGCGTGGAATACCTGCGCCCCGCATAAGCATGTATCCATGACCATCACGCCTGACAATAGAGAAAAATATCTCATCCCTCCTCTTGTCGGACTCTCTCTCATCCAACGGCAGCTCGTCTAGACGTGCATGAAACTGCGCCTAATGCAAACAAGCCGAGATAGAAAAAACAAGATAAGTAACTATATTATCTAAAGCAAAATTAAATTATATGTTCATTAGACAAAATATTAAAATTAGTTACCTGTATGGTCTGAACCTCTGTCGAATCAGTACGTCGAGTTGCCAACCACATGGACATCCGATCTGTCCTCAGGCCCTCCTCTGTCCTCTGTTGAAAGGTGAATTATATGTTAATAATTTACTATCATTAAATATGAAAATAAAAAAGTCGCTATTGGCGTGGTAAACTAATGTTTTTACCTCGTGGCGAACCTGAGAAAAGTGTCGAGTCCCCTCCTTGTGGCCCGGGCCCTGCATTCCTCGATTTCGCGAGTTCCTCTGGGCCTCTGCCTATTTTAAGTTTGTCTCGATTAGTTTTTGTAATTTACGCTTTATAGAGTCAAAACTTAAGGAAAAAAATCAACTCGCAATCTACTCACCTGTGCCTCAAGACTCGACCAGTACCTGACGAGCTCAACCCACTGGTGGGGAAGAACGCCCGGTCGGACTTGCTGGAGGATGTCAGGGTCATTCCCATGACCCTTCCGGTATTTATCTTTAATCTTATATTTATGATCCTTCCACATCTTCCGACACTTGGTGAACATAACGTCCTGGAAGTTTGGAGGAACATCAACGACAATGGCCTAAAAATGACAAATTGTAAAATATTATTTATGTTACAAGTTTCAGCACATAAACCACGTACAATTAGAATATAAAATTTTCATACCTGCACATCGGTCCATAGACCCTCGAACGTAGAATCTGGGAAACGATCCCACTCGAGGGCGGTCAACGGGAATCTAATCAGATTTCGGACCAAATGTCCGAGTTGTGAAATCAGAGTAAATGTAAACATTATCTTATAATATAATTTAATTTTATATTTATTTTAATTTTGTTGTGATTCTAAATTTATTTAAAATAATAATTTTTTTAATTTTACTGAGGAATGTTTAATTTTTTTTATTTTATTGAGGAATGTTTAATTATTTTAAATTTGAAAAGTATTATTAGATTAAAAAATGAAAATACCATTAACGCGTAACAAAAAATATAATAAAATATAATTATTTTGTCAATTTATATCTTTTATTATCATTCATTAAACTAACTATAAAATAATTTTAAATAAGTATGAGTGAAAATCGACAAAATATTGGTTAAAATAATTATGAACATAATTTTAAAAAAGAGAAATGCAATTTTGGACTTTTTTTTTTTAATTTTGTTGAACTAAAAATTTGAAATCATAACGGAGCGAATGTTTTATTAATTTAAACTTAAAATTATTTTTAAATTTAAAAATTTAAATTTAAATTAACTCCTACCAAATATATATTATTTTTCTAATGATTTATATAAATTATTACCATTCATTAAAGCAACTTTTGACACCTAATATATTAAAACAATTACGAAAATATTTTTAAGTATTAAAAATAATTTTGAACGAAATATGTTATTTTATTGAAGTATAGTATTTTGAAATTATAAATGAGTGAGTGCTTAATTTTTTTAATTTAAAAATATAAAAATATTAAAAATAATATTTAATATGATTTGCTTTTGAGGTAATGATTAAACAATTAGGAAATTAATTTTAAATAGGAACAATATCAAACTAAGATATTGGGAATTATAAATACATAAATGTATAATTTTTTTAAAATAAATTAATTAAGTTACCTTAAGGAAATTAAATTATATTATGATATTTATAATGTTAGACAATAATATTAAAAATATTAAGATTAAGTAAATAATAATATTAAATTATAACTTGTAGGTTCATTAAAAATATAAATTAAAATTAAGTTCTAATAAGAGAATATAATTTATTAAATAATTTATATATATTATTATCATTTACTAAGACAATCATGAAAAATATTAAATAAAAAGTATTTTTAAGGTTTCAACAAACTATATTATTTTATTCAGTACAAAATTAGAAATCATAAGTAGGTTAATGTTTAATTTGTTGAATTTAAAAGTATATTTAAATTCAACATTTAAAATGAAAATTAATTCTTAGCAGAACAAATTATCATGATTTTTTTGATAATTTATATATATTATCATAATTCATTGAGTCAACTATAAAAATAATATTTAATATGATTTCTGATGAAGTCTTAATTAATCAATTATGAGATTAATTTTAAATAGAAATAATATTAAACTACAATATTTTGAATTGTAAATATGTAAATGTATAATTTTTAAAAATAAATTAATTAACGTTACCTCAAGGAAATTAAATTATATTTTGATATTAATAATGTTGGACAATAATATTAGGAGCATTAAGATTAAGTAAATGATAATATTTAAGTTATATTAATATTAGTCAAAATATTAAATAATAAAGCAGAGTATTGATAATATAATTAATTTACATAAAATTAAATTGCTTCAATTAATATCGTAATGATTAGATTTACTTAAATTATCAAAAATATTCTTATTAGATAATTTATATATTTTTTTATCATTCACTAAAACAATTATGAAAAATATTAAATAAAAAGTAGCATAAATGGGAAACAATAACACTAAAAAATATTAATATCGTAATATTTGTTGTTAATTTATTTATTTTATATTAAACAATAATACTAAAAATATTAAGATTAGGTAAATAATAATATTAAATTATAAATTTTAGGTTCATTAAATATTAATATTAGTTAAAATATTAAATAACAGATTAGAATATTGATAATATAATTAATTTAGGTAAAATTAGATTGCTTCAATTAATATTGTAATGGTTAATTAGATTAGGTTACTCAAATTATTGAAAATAATTTTACTATTTGAAATACTAAATTATGATTTGATTTATGTTATGATGAGCAAATATTGAATTGTTCGTAATATCTATTGGCAATTTATTTATTTTGTATCGTATTATTTTATTTGTTGTATATTTTCATCTTTGGATAGTTTATTTAAGTGTTATTTTTTTAAATAACAATAATTAACTCTAATCTTTAGGCCCAATCCAATAATTACCCTAATATTGCCTGGGCCCAATCCAATATTTTTCTTGGGCCCAGTCCAATCCAACATAAATACGATGAGAAAGTTAGGTCAAATAATAATATTATAATATTATTTCTAGGTAATTTAGGTAATAATATTGTAATTAATTAGACAACTAGCAGTACTTAATTAATAATATTTAATTAGTTCAATTAGTAGTTAAAAGTAAATCACTAATCTTGCCTAGGCCCAATCCAATATCTTTCCTAGGCCCAGCCCAATCTAACATGAATACAATGAAAGAATTAGGTCAAATAATAATATTATAATATTATTTCTAGATAATTTAGGTAAATAATATTGTAATTAATTAGACAACTAGTAGTACTTAATTAATAATATTTAATTAGTTCAATTAGTAATTAAAAGTAAACCCCTAATCTTGCCTAGGCCCAATCCAATATCTTTCCTGGGCTCAGTCCAATCTAACATGAATACGATGAGAAAATTAGGTCAAATAATAATATTATAATATTATTTCTAGATAATTTAGGTAATAATATTGTAATTAATTAGACAACTAGCAGTACTTAATTAATAATATTTAATTAGTTCAATATTTAATTGCCTGGGCCCAATTCATATCTGATTCACAATCCCCTAATCTTACTTGGGCCCAAACCAATATCCTACTTGGGCCAAATCAAATATGTTAAATTTGTAACAAATACACAATCCCCCTAATCTTACTTGGGCGCAATCCAATATCTTATTTGGGCCCAATGAAATATGTTTCTAAATACTTTATTCTAAATTAGAAAATAAATAGAAATTTACAACTCCTTTGTTTTATTCATTTGCATACATTAGTGAAAGTTAGACCTATTCGAGAATCTCGTACACCACCCATTTGGTCATCCTTAGGCAACAGATTAGGTCTTCGACCAGGTTCGTTGTTCTTTCGATGAACATGCAGGGATTAACGTACGCGATTCTTGAATTGTCCAGTTCGGACAGTTTGGGAATGCAACTATCCATCTTGCCTTCAACAACTCATGTAATATCCTATGTTAGATGGAGTTTCAGTTGACGTCCTGTTGTTCTCTGGGTGCATACACAGAGTACGACTAATGTTGTGTTTGTGTCGTGTGCTTGAAGAACCACGCGGACATGCTGCCGAAATTTTATCTAATTAGGGGGAAAAGCCATTGAGTTGTTGAGTGCAAGTTGGATCGTGCATTCTTGAATGGGATAGGACCAACGACCCTGTAATGAGGAGGTGAAGTTTAAGACTAGGTGCTTTGCATACGGCATTATTTTTTAGAGTAATGACATTTTATCCTTTTAGGACTCCATAGACACTCTAAGCGAGATAGACAAGAGTTGGATTGATTTGTTGAATAGGATGTCCACGGAATATATGGAAGGGTTTATCAGTTTATTGTATTCACCAATGGGTTTCCCAATGAGTACATTAGTTGTCCCTGCAGAAAGTGTGCTAACCGGTATTACTATACACGGGAGCCTGTCAGGGACCATCTGATCCATAATGGGTTCTTGAAGCAATATAAATATTAGACTCTCCATGGGAAAGAGTATACCCTCTCTCATCTGGATGAAACCGTTGGGATGGAGGCCGAGGCTACGGAGGAAGCAAATCTAATGCTCGCGATGCTAGCTGATATCACGTGTGGATTGGCACATGAAGATAGAGGTTCTTGTATTAATCTGACGGGTGGAACTAATTGCTGCTTAGGTGCGGATGATGAGTCCTTGAGATATTTTGAAGTACTTGACGATGCGCAGGCAGAATTATATCCTGGATGTCAGGAATTCAGTAAATTGTCATTCATCATTGAGCTGTTACATTTGAAGGCATTAAATCACTGGTCGGATACGTTATTTGACATGCTACTGTAGTTGCTCCGCAGAGTTTTACCAGTGGGAGCTAAGCTTGTTGATTTGTACTATCAGGCGCGCAACTTAACTGAGAATTTGGGATTCAAATACCAAACTCTAGATGCATGTCCCAATAGTTGCATGTTGTTTCGGAATGAGAATGCCCACCTCGATACGTGTACCATGTGTAGGGTTTCGAGGTGAAAGAATGTTGGTAGTGTCCAAATTCAGCAGAATCGTTTGGGTATTTCAACCCGTGGTAAGCTTGTGGCTGCAAAACAAGTGCACTATTTCCCACTTAAGCCACGGCTGAATAGATTTTTCATGTCATCTAAGATTTCTAAACTAATGACATGGCATGCTAAGAGCAGCGGGGAGGACAGGAACTTATCTCATCCAACAAACTCCCTAGCGTGGAAGGATTTCGATCAAATACACCCTGAATTTACTGCTGATTCTCGCAGCGTGCGGCTTGGTTTGGCTGCTAATGGATTTAACCCATTTGCAGCCATGACTGGGGCGACTCACAATACGTGGCCTATACTGTTAGTTCCATATAATCTTCTACCCTGGTTGTGCACAAGGCAACCTTTTCTCATCCTATCGACATTGATTGACAGACCTAAAGGTCCCAGGGATAACATAGACGTTTATATGCAACCATTAACTGAAGAGCTTAATGAATTATGGGTTGACAATGTGATGACGTTTGACTTAACAAGAAATGAAATGTTAACACTATAGGCAACATTACTATAGACCATTAACGACTTCTCTGCGTACGATAACTTTTTCAATTGGAGCACGAAAGAGGAGTTCGCATGTCTTTGTTACAATCAAAGAAGAAGTCAACCTGGCTAAAGTATGGCAGAAAGTAGGCGTACATGGGTCATAGACGCTTCATACCTTCGATGCATAGGTTTAGGAAGGACAGAGTCTCTTTTGACAGCACTCGAGAGTACGGTCCAGCACCACGAACAATGACTGGGGTTGATTTGCTGGCCCAGATCGAGCGGGAGCAAATATGAACAGCATATGACTTTTAGGATCTGTTAGCCCCCTCGCGCTGGCATCTATTTCTGGTGCAAATAGGAACCGAAGCCATAATTAGAAAAAGAAAAGTATTTTCTATGAGTTGCCCTACTGGAAAGATAACTTACTCAAGCACAACGTGGATGTCATGCACATTGAGAAGAATGTTTGCGATAATAAATTGTGGATGATCCTTGGTGTAAAGGGGAAATCAAAGGACAATGCTAATGGTTGATGTGATTTGTAGGAGATGGGATTGAGAACTCCATTGCACTTGCAGGGTAGAGAGTCCAACAGGGCATATATGCCACTTGCATAGTACACAATGAGCAAGGAGGAGAATGATGCGTTCTTATTAATTCTGAAAAACGTGAAGGTTCTTGATGGGTATTACTCGAATATTTTGAAACGAGTGAACATGAGCGAACGAACGTTACAGGATTTGAAAAGTCATGACAACCACGTTCTCATTCAACAGTTGCTGCCTATAGCAGTAAGGAATTGTCTGCCTAATAATGTGGTACAGCTACTGATCGAGCTCAGTAACTTCTTTAAGAAATTGTGTTACAAAGTAATCCGTACAGAAGATTCGAAGGGTCTGCAGGAGATGATTGCTTTGACACTGTGTTATCTGAAGAAAAGTTTTTCACAGGCATTTTTTGATGTAATGGTTCACTTGACCATACACTTAACTAAAGAAGCCCGACTTGGTGGCCCTGTCCAATTTAGGTAGATGTATCCGATCAAGTGCTATATGAACACATTGAAGAGGTATGTGTGGAACAAAACTCAACCGGAGGCATCCATAGCCAAAGGTTATTTGATGGATGAGTGCATCAATTTTTGTGCTACATATCTAAACGATGATGTCCAAACAAAGTTAACGAAGCCGAAGCAGATAAATGAAGGTCCTATTGGGGAAGGCACGTCATTTGATCTCAACCACATCGAGTGGATCTAAGCTCATCGATTCATGCTCTTCAACACCCAATCAGTTGTGCCATTCATTCAGATATGTTCGGAGAGTGATGCCTTTGTGGCTGCTGTATCTGATCATCTGTTCTACACAAATGTTATGGGAAGGAGAATTGCTTCTAGAAAGACTCAAATTCTTGTTCCTTCCAAAACAATAGCATCGTCATCTTCTTTTGTTTCTAATTATATTTCCCCTTACATCTCTAAAAGGACTCATTTGGCTTATTCTTGCTTTTGTTGACTTTCTCTAACCAATCTGGTTAATTTTTATTCCTGCCAGAATAAGTGTATATATATATATATTTGCAATTGTTGTTTGCTTTTTCAATTTTTTTCTTTTTATTTTTAATTTTCTAACAATATATGAAATCAGCTTGTGCTAAATATTAGATATAGCATTGCCCTAATCCCTCCCCCCCCCCCCACACACACACAAAAACAAATGAGACTCAAACATATAAGGTGACTTACTAGTGAGATAAGTTCTTCAAGTTTCTTAGTTATTTCTCCTTCAATTATCAATATGTAGTCCTCAATTCTTCTTAATTATTTTATTTAAATTTTTTATATTTTCTCTAAATTGGCAAAAGAAATTAATTTAAAGACCAAGAAATTAAAATATTTACTTTAAATAATATATAATGGCATTTAAGTAAATAATGAGTATTTTTAGAGAACTAACAAAAGTAATTAATTGGAGGTTGACTGACATATAAGGAAACTATTTGATACATAAATAAAATAATTTAAATAACTTATACAATTTCAAATTAATTATACACCTCTTTTAAGTTGTGGTTGGTGTTTAGTGATTGAAGAGTATTACTAGAAGAAATTAAAAATTTTCACCAAATAGTCGGCTTCATTAATTTTTAACCAATACTCAGATTCTTTCATTTTAAAATAGTATAATTGTAGTTTTTGGTATATAGGGTTGTAAATAAGTTGAGTTGATTCTTGTAATAGGTTATTTAAGTTAGTTTGAAAATCTTATTGAGTATGATAATGTGATCAAATTTACCTTGTTAAGATTTTGAACCAATCTTGTGTAGTTTGATTATTTTACATATACTTAAATTTTTCGAGTTAAATTGGTGTCGTGTTCAAAATTGGTCAAACTACAAAATGTTTTCGAGTTTGATTTGATTTCATAATAAACCAATTTTGAACAAGTTTTTAACAACAAAAACACAAATTGGGCACAAATTATTTGGTTCATTTAACAGCTGTATCCTTAGAAAGTGACCCTATGCAAGCCTATGCACATTTCATTTAATTTTAATATCTCTAACGAAAATATTTAATTTGAGATATAAACAAATAATCTGCAATTATTAACTTTTTAAAAAATTAATATTTGTAAAAAGAAGTATTAAAATTAAGTGTCACATACAAATTTGTAAAGTAATAATAAAAATAAAAAAATTAGTAATGGTTTTATGGAAATTTTGATTTTTTATTTTTTTACAAAAAATAATACTATTAAGGATAATATGCTAGTGGCATTATCAAATTATTTAATTGATAATTTTTATTTATTCTTTTTAACTCTAAAACACTCTTTTTTAAACTATACATGCATATTTAACAAGAATATCATATATAGATAATTTGACATAGCTCAAAAAAATTAATTATCAGTTGCAATCAATAATTAAATTTACTAATATCAAATTATAATTGTTAAAATTCATATGCATTTGAAAAATTTTTGTGAAATTGCTATTTTCCATTAAAAAAATTGAAAATTTTTCGTAATCTTAATATTTTTATCTTAAAAATAAGAAAAATAATGAGAAATTGTTAAAATTGAATCCTTTTATAATGAAATAGGGGAATAAAGGGAAACGAATGGATGTAGTCAAGCTATATATTTGTAATTCAAAAGGAAAATTTAAATAATCTACTAAAAATTAGAATCTATTTCAAACAACAAAACTTTTTTTAATTACTCAAACTTTAGTGCCATCAAGTACTCGAACCCCTATATTGAAATTTCAACTCGGAAGTAAAATTGAAAGACTAAAAATAAACTTGAAAAAAAATTTATATATATATATATATATACATTTTAAAACATTAAATAACTCAACTGAAATGTAGTACAAGAAAGTGTTATTTAAAAGAAATAAAAAAAAAAAAAGGTCTAGCAAAATTGGACAGAAGTAGACAGCTCAGGTAGTAAAAGCTTTTCAATTAGTTCCAATTATGTGGGAACATGGGAGGATAAGATAGATGATTTTCAAATAAGAAGTTGAAAAATTTTAGAATATAAATGAATTTATTTGAAAATAAGATGGTATAATATTCTAACAAATTTTTTTCATATTTTTATACTTTTATATAGTAGTGTAAATATCTGAAGTCCTCTCAAATTATATAAAACTTTTGTGTTTCTCAAAATTGTAAATTTGTTTAGCTTATAGCTCTTACCATATATTTGTAATAAGTGGTCGGATTAATAATATATACTAGGTCGATATCCTTGTGCAATGTTGTGGGCTTTTGTAATACATATCTTCAAATTTTGACAGATAAAACATGAGTACGTATAATATTCAATGCAAAAATAAGTGATGTATATATAAACATTTAAGAAGAAAAAACAATTCAAATACCCTTAACAACAAAAAAAATAATTTATCACTCGCAAAACAAATAATGACAAAGTAATTTATTATAAACATACCAAAAAAAAAAAAAAGAAGTGTAAACGCATCGGACCTTCAACAATCTCATATTTGTAATGTAAAAATAACATTTAATAATCAAGCACTAAAAAGGATTAAAAAAAAAATTCAAATACTCTAACAACAGCTAAATGATCCATTGTAGTTTTACCCCCAAAGTGCAAAGCATGTCGAACCTCCAAAAAAAAAAAAAAATGTAAAAGTATAAAAGATGTGTCGAATAGTCAATAATAATATTTCTAATAAAAAAATATTTAATGTTCAAATACTAAAAAAAAAAGGAAAATAACATTTGAGTACCCGAAAAAAAAAACAAAACACTAAAAAAGACAAAATAAAACAGTAGCCAAAATAAATAAATAAATAATGCGAACATGGGTCTAAAATATGTTAAATTTTTGTATAATTTTACTCACTCAACAAAATTTTTTAATTTGCTTCGGTATTTATACTTCTATATATATGTACAATTCATATCAATAACGTCTCATCTCTCAATAATTTTACTATATTTAAATGCCCAATACAACGGTTTAAGTTTAATGCCTCAGTTAACATATAGCTAGCATGCATGCAGTCAGACTGCTATTTTTTTTCTTTTTTCTTTTTTTAATTTTGTACAACTTAGCTATCAAAAGTTGAAAGAATCAAACAAAAGAATAACATAGAATAGTTCAAAACAACCCAAACAGTTGAATTTACGAATGAACATGGGCCCTGAATTAAAACAATATAAATTCAATTATTATCATTACAAATGAACACGAGTTCAGAATTGAAACACTATAACTTCAATTATATCATCTCACGCATATATATATACATATATATATATATTACAAAATAATAGGATTTTTACCATAATAAATAAAATAAAAAAATATCAAAATAAAGTGAAAATATACTTATTTAATCAATTATCTCAAGGAAATATACAATATTTATACCTAATGAAGCTATTTATTCGTGAACCTCAATCCAAACCTTTGAGAACTCGATTTGTCGGAAAAAATGGAGATCTGTCCGCTTTGAACATCGGTGTGTGACTGCCAAAAAATCTCCGATACTTAAATTAGTAAAAGATCTTCTAATAATTATGGTAAAGTTTTATATATATAGAGAGAGAGAGAGCTCTACATCTATATAGATGAATAAAAATATATATGCGTGTGTGTGTTGCAAAATATACCTCCTTCTCTTTTTAAGGTGTAGTATCTCTTATCTTTTCTAGTAGACAGGTGAAGAATTCTTTCTTTTCAATCTTTGTAAACGAAGAGATAAAGGGGTGCCACATATCATGGTGATCTCCCAACATAAGATGTTAGATGAAATTTCGGATATTAAAAATTACGCCCATCAATACCAAACATATTTGTCAAAAATTTAAGCAAAATTCTAATAATTCAATAAATTATTACGTTAGCTCATGCTCTGCTTTCCTTCACACCTCATTGTTTGTATATTTATGCAACTCAAATTCTCCTTTTTTTTTGTTGGGGGGGGGGGTAAGTGTATAACTCAAATTCTTATCAACAAAAAATACTCAAGTAAGCATGAACAGCAAATTCAATTCGAATAATGAGTGAGAGAACTGGAAACCAGTCCAGTAGCTTCTCCTCTTTCCAGAATTACCTTAGGATTATATAAAATTCTTGTCTCCTTCTATCTCAGTAACTCTCCTCCTCTCTGCTCCCCCAACCGAAACCTAGTGCATACATATAAATATATATGTATACACCATATAGCTACACCTCATCAACCGAGAATAGGTGGAATGGAGAGAGAGAGAGAGAGGGATTAGCCACGTAATTATACACCTGCAGGAAGGGAAGTCATCCGCGTGTAAAGTGCAACTCGTCTACCAGGAAGCCTAACCCACGACTTATATATAACTAGAAGGAGCTATGGGCTTTGATGGAAGCATTTGTAATATAAATAAGCTGCAAATTGAGCATTTACAATATATATATATATATATATATATATATATAACTAATTATTATCAATTTAAAATTTACGTAATAAGTTAATTTCAACAATATTAAATTATCATAATATATTTAACAAATCATCAAAACTCAAACATATTAATGATAAATTAGTGACACGTGTCAATTAAGTACAAACACTTACCAACTATACATATTAATCAAGAAGAAAATGACTCCGAAAATAAATAAATAAATAAATTACCAAAACAAAATGTCATAACGAAAGTTCATAAAAATTTTGTATATGTTAAAATGAATTAGAGTTATTTGTTTAAAATAACTATTATTATTAAACTATACTAAGCCAAGTGGATAGCTCATCATTTAATGCAAAATAACATTTAATGTTTCAATCACTACAAAAATAAAAAAAAAATAGAAAAAAATTAATTTGTCAATAAAAACATATATATTAGTTAATTAGTTGATAAAGTGACTAATTATAAATTTACTTACAAAAAAATAAAAAATAATAAATAATAAATAAAACGTGCAAAAAAGTTAAAACACATTAATTTTTAAAAATATAAAAAGTAAAACAAAAAATTCTTAAAAAAAAAAAAGAATATACGTAAAAGTACACGTAAAAGCATGTAGCATCTAAATGAGATGTCTGTTAAATAGAACCCAAGTTCTTGCATCACCAAGATGATCATTCCATTGAGTATGTTGAAGGAAATATCCAAGGTGGACAACGCACGTAAAAATAATTTTAATAGTGAATGGCTATCAATTCACCAATGATCCCTCATAAACAGTTGTTAAATACATAACACTTTGATTTGATTTTATTGTGAGTTTTGTAATATATTTAATTCTATGATAAATAAAAAATTAGCATATACAAAATACAAAACAACATTTAACGAATTAAATATATAATTTTAAACATTTAGAAAAAAAAAACATTTTAGATAACTAATCTAAAATAAAAAATGTGACACATCTCAAAACTCCAAATAAAAAATAAAAATAAAAAAGTACGACTTGTATAAACCACAAATAATTCATCAAATACTCCTAACAATAGCTAAATAATTCATTTCAGAGCTAAAAAAAATTACAACACCTATCGATCCCTTAAACAACAGATAAAATATAAGAAATAAAATAATGAGGCGTGTCAATCCATCAAAAATTTTTAAATGTAAAAATAACATTTAATATCTAAATAAAAAACAAATAAAAACTAAGGAAAAAAAAAAAACACGCGTTAACTTCTTATAAAATCTCAGCAGTTGACTGTTCTGCAACCTTACAGTTAAAAAATCCATGCAAAGAATCATATCTAACATCATCCACAATCACAATTGACCTAAATAAAGGCTCATGAGAAGGTCCTTCCTTAATTGTCTCATAAACCGGTATTGGCTTCTTATGAAGTCATGTGCCAACCTAATATTTGTACTTAAAATTTTAATATATTAGTACAGATAACACACATACACGAGTTTTTTTTTGTTCTACAGATGGTTGAGAAACTATTTCTGCAATTGCTGCTGGGGAGAAAATATTTAGAAGAATACAGTTAATGAAAAACCGCGATATGGTACTGCGATTATGGTGCTCTGCAAGACCCAAAAACTGCGGTATGAGATCGCGACTTTTCTGTAAGACCCAAAAACCGCGATCTGCAAGAGAGATCACCAACGTGTGCTGTTGTGCATCGATGCCAAAGAGAGATCACCAACGAGTCGCCATTGCCGTCGGCAGTTGAGACGAATTGCGAGAGTGAGAGCGAGACAGATTGTGAGAGTGATACAGAAAGATCGAGTGTGATTGTGAGAGGGTGTAAATAGGGCACATACCCGCGTTCTCATAGCACGGTTGTTGATTTGGCAAGAACCATCCTTTCAAAACGCGTTTCTTTCGAGGAACTCTCTCAAATTAGAAGCATTTCTTGCGGAGAAAAACCGTTCTCTCAAATCAAAATTTTTGCATACTCGCAATTTGAAAACGCGGTTTCTCATTAACGCTATTTTCTCAAATAGTTTCTCCTCATCGGCAAATACAGATATAGTTACTAAAACATCAGCAAAACAAAAAAAAAAAAAAGTCCACATACACTTAAGTGGTGAGTTAATGATTTACCAAAATTACAATCCAACCCCAAATTTTGGAGCAATTTACCGGGCGACTCAATAATTATATAAATCAAAATAAAATTCCAATGCAAAGTTTAGTTTTGAATGAAAGTTGGGAGTCATTATATTTTCGACCTTATCTAGTTTCTCATCAATAATGTGAAAGCAATTATTAAAAATTCTAAATCTCTAATGATAATTCAAGTTGCATAAAAATCTTAACAAAAATAATTATCAATTTATATATATATATATTATAATCGAAATGTTTACAAGAACAAATACAGCCTAGTGCATACAGGAAATCTTTCTTAAGATAACAGGAAAACCTTAGTTACTGAATGTGAAGGTGATAATAAATGTTCGATTAAATTGCAAAAGATCATAAGGCAGATACAAATTTTGATTCAAGAGTTTATTTGCATTAGCTTCTAAGAAAATCAAGTAAGGCATTTGAAATATTTATACATATACATAAAAAAATAAATAAATGATCAACCAGGAAAATACCATACAAATCACATTTACATGAAAATCTAATTTAATTGATACCACATAGGGACTGGAAAAAAAGCAGAAGAGTCAAGTTAAGCAGGATTTTAACTTGTTTGGGACCAATTCGAGCTATTTATACTGAATTTGAGCTCGAACTCAATTTAATGTTTTATATTAGTTGAAGCTTGATTCAATAAAAAAAAATATAAACTCAAAATTGACTTGCGAATAGCGCAATTAATCAAAACAAAATCATTTTCGTCTAAACTAAAATAAAAAATATTATAAAAATATAAATATACTATAAATATATATATTATTTTATAAATTCGGCTTGCAAACTTAAATCGAACTCTTCTAAACTTAGATCTCGATTTTAAACAAGCCTAAATCGAACTTAATTCGAATTCATTTTAATCACGAATTGAACTGAAATGGAATTAGAGCTTTTTTTTTTTTTTTTTTTGGGCCAAGCAAAAACAGCTCAAGAAAAAAACTAGGATCACAGTAAATCCCCCACCCCAACACACATCCAAACACCCCCACCCCCCTAAAAAAAAAAAAAAATCCGGTATGACAAAATAATAGGAGCTTCCTACCATACCACCAAACTAGTAAACGACTTACCAAAATGGTAACTAGTAATTAAAAATAAAAAAATAGTCAAATTCAACATTAAAACTAATATCATTACCCTAGTTTAGGACAACAACCGAATTATACAAAGTACCAACATCATCAGGTTCAACTTTTTAAGCATATTACCAACCCAAAATATTATATCCCAACTTGTTCATCAAGTTTAATAAAGAACTCAAGCATACTCGTAAACCTCTAATCGAGCCTGTTTGCGAAAATAACACACTTAAAAGCTAATCTAGTTATTAATAAGATGATCTAATTCATTAAAACCTTACAAGAAAATCTTAACTAATCTAATTATACACATGTTCAACAACAAATAAACGAGCATATTAATGAGCTGTAAAAGAGGGATTTGTATTTCTGCTTGTTTTGTACAACCGGTATTACATATATCGTCATTTTCTGTTGGAGAGAGGGAAAATAACAAAAAAAAAAAAAATCACTGCAACCACTAATCAGCGATGCTATTTCCAGTACTACTCTGCCTCCTATTGATTGAACCTGAAATCCAAGTAATGTCAAAAATTAATCAGGCAAGCAAATAATTGCATCTTTTATGCACAAAGGAATGGGAGGCATTTTTACCCCGTCGATTAAATACTCTCTTGAAGTATTCGCTGAAAGGCGTCTCTGGGACAGAAATCAGCTTTCCAACCATTGCAAGAGGCCAACTAGTTCAAGTGGAAGTGGGGGAGAGAGAAGAATTATCAATATTTGTATAATGATTTCAAATAACCGACGCATGTATAATTATTACTACTGATTTAGCAATTAAAGATGAACAAATTGAAACTTCCAACATTCATGGAAACAGAAATTCCCTATGTGATGAATCTCTCCTAGATGTGACAATGAAAAAAAAGAGAACAGAGAGAGAAAGGGTCGTGTTGGTGGTTGGTCGGGGTAGCAAGGGAGACACATTACCCCTTCTGCCTCAATATTTAATCAATTGTTAACACACTGACCTGACAATGCCAATTGCGATCGAAATAAGCCAGAGTTTCCAGCTGAGTCTGACAGTAGAAGTAAACTTCCCAAGAAACATGATTATAATAACCTGAAAGAAATAGAGTAAGACACAGCCATGCATACGCAGCATAAATCCCAGAGAGAGAGAGAGAGAGAGAGAGAGAGAGAGAGAGAGACCTGAAGCACAACAGTTAGGCACACTATGCCCACAAAGAGAGAGTTTCTTGTCACCCCTTTGAACACATTAATTTCATCTGGCTTCCGAGCATTAAATTCATTGAACACCTGCAATTTAAGTTGTTTATGGTTAGCTATTTTATGTGTTTTTCTAGGTAAGCACACACAAACAACAATAAAATGACAAAGAAGTTGCATCATTAAACACAAAAGGTCAAGAGAAACCTAGCCAAGGCAACCTTTCCAACTAGATTTAGATTTAGTGCCAGTAAAGTGCCTTCACCTTTAATGAGAAGCTTCATTGTTGTTGAACACAGAATAGCACTTAAAGATCATCTCTGAAATGTCTAAAACGTGTGATTCCATTGAAGGCCATGAATACTTGAAAAGAAAACAATTTTGATACCTAGGGCCCATTATACAAACGTTGAGAGAGACTGGTGGGGATGTTAAAGCATGAAATTAAGGTGGTCTGAATTAAACAGAGGAATGCATCAAATGTTTTATGTGATCATCAAATACCTTTTTATGTGTTAAACGAAAGTTCTATAGGACAAACAGTCAGACCTAGTATGCCATATGGTTCAAGATGTAACCCCCCCCCCCCCCCCCCCCAAAAAAAAAAATTGTAAATAAAATGAATGAAATAGAGATGAAAATACTAAGGAAGATGTGCATCAAAATGAGATCAACTGAGGTAGCACCAATTGAAAATAAAAATGATAAGATGGTAAAGGTACAGTTGAAAATAAAATCAGAGAATCAGTTCAGGTCATTCAATCACATACAACAGAAGACTGGTGGAGGTGCCTATTAAGAGGGAAGACACCATCCAAGCCATGGGCAACACAAAGGGGTTATAGTAGACCAACTAACGTGGGTAGAAGAAATTAAGAGAGAAAGAGAGAGAGAAATGACTCGATGTCATTTACCAGAATAAATGACCCAAAACTGAGCGGAAGTGGGAAAAAGATCCATGTAGTCAACTCCCGGTTAATTGGGAAAGGCTAAGTTATGCGATATGTTGGAAATTAGACGTTTCTTTCCTTATTCTTCCTCACCACCCCTCCAAAAGTTTGCTAACATTTATTCCAACTGGTAAAGAATATTCAATTCATTTAACTTCTTTAAAAATAAGGGGAAATAAAGGGGAAGTTTATGACAGAAATGTAATGACCAATTAACATAACATATGTTGCACTGTACCGGTTATTATTTGGGGCCTCAAATTTAACAGGGATCATAGATATTGGGATGATTTAGCATTCATGCAAAAAATGGAAAAGGAGTAGAAAATCAGATCCACAATTACGTTGTGAGGATGCGCATTAAAAAAAAGTCTTACTTTCTGCAGCATAAAAAAGACAATTGAGGACCAATTTATGGCACCATTCGCATAAGAAACTGAAAAAATAGGAAGATACAAGATTGCAATAACAATTCCTGTATTTATCTCAAATGCTCTGTACATGTATTATCATGCTTAAGCAATCGCTTTTCATTTCCTTTATTTCAGCTAGTAAACATACCTGACAAAGGACAAATGCATTGAATATCAATGTATTCTTCACTTTATTGGCATGTTCATGGGTGCCATCTAAATGCAGGATACTTCTACCTCGGAAATTAAGGACAAGCAGAACAGTCACTTGATATAGGGCCTGCAGTATTTCAAACACCGACAAGGATTACAATTGTGGCAAGTGAATTAAGAGTCATGGATCAGAATTTTTCCCACCTCGGTGGAATTAATCATTTAGAGCTCATGACCTACCAGGTCCCACCCACACCACAACCGGGTACCACAGAAGGGGTTAAACTGGTGACCACTATCTTACCACTGAACAGCCTATGTGTGGGCCTTCAACTTTGCCATTGTGACAATAAAATAACCGTTACAAGTCTAAAGGAAAATTAAAAAAAAAAAAAAAGAAATACCTGTATTAGTAGGTTCCTCCACATGATATTTGTAATCAGAGGTTCCCTAAGTAAAGAACAAGAGACAAAGTAATCAATGTGGTGTACATATCAAACACGAGTGATATAATAAGAAATCATCAACAAAATTGGGGAAAAATAGGATCTCACTTACAAGCATGGATACAAAGACAGAATGCGAAAACGAAGATACAGACACACCGGAGATATGGCCAAAAATATAAATTATGTATATTTTTATTTGCCATATATACGGACATAACATCAACAACAAAACTAATTCAATATACAAAGCATTAAAAAATATAAGATAATAGCATTTTATAATTTGATAAGTTTTGCCTATTCAAATCTAAATTTGTCTTAATCACATAATTGAAGAAAAAATGACAACAGGACAGCCATGTGGCATGTCCTAAACATATCTGGAGTGTGAGGAGTATGTATGCCCGATACGTGTCGGATAAGAATACAAAACCCATATTAAAGTATCTGTGCTTCATCGTTCAGCACTGTATAACTAATGATTTGTTTTTGCAAGAATATGGAAACATTTCAAAACCTTTCATACGAGTTACAAAAATATGAAAATTCGTAGAAGCTTTGACAAGGATAAATTGAAATATATCTACTCCATAGCAATTAGTTACATGCATTGTCATTTGGCATATTATACTACTGGTGTGATTTACTATGATTCCTTGAAAATATAAAATTATTACTCCACTAGGGTTTCATTTCCATCACTTAAGAAATGGAATTGTTTTCATGATCAACAGATATATGTTTTACGTTCCTTGGGTGTTATACATTCATTATTTATCGAGAGAAGGATACCTGCAAACCATCACAGCTATAAAGAACGCTACAAAAAAGATGCGTCCCTAGGTGGGTCCGAATCAAAGCAGAGTATAAAGTGCACAATTTTAAGGATGAAAAGAACTTATTTTATTTTATTTTTTGATAGGCAAGCGCTGGGGGGGGGGGGGGGAGGGCCCCAGGTTCAAACTTGGGTGGTGAGTAGGCAAAGAATGGAGCTCAACCACCGAGCTAAGTGCCTCACTTAATAATAGAGGAAAAATAAATTTTTCTATCACTTTAAACAAAATACACAGGTGTATCTAATCAAGCCTTAAGGGCAAATGAAGCCATATAGTCGGTGTAAGTTGGTGGCCTGAGTGCATAATTTTGCAAACAATGATTAAAATTTCATTTCAGAAGAGTGATTCATTTAGCATGGAAACCAAAATATTTCAAAGACATTCCAATAACCGAATAAAAAAAATTAAAATACATGGAAATGGAAGTATAAATTCAAATATATCTAAAAGCAAAGAGCCTAACAAAAAATTAACTTAAATTTTAATCATATCAGTATATTATTTGATATTTTTGTGTTTCACTGTGCTTTAATGCACTAGACTTTTGGTCACTTTCTCATAAAAAATCACAAATAGATACGGAGGGGCAACATTATTTACTCCTATTGAATGATTTTCTTCGACACACCCATCAAGTGTTGTCGAACTTTCTTTTTTGACAAGATCAAACACACATGAACACTGACTTTTTAATTGGGTTAATAGTGAGGTCTGAATCAGAACCTGTCTCCTCTAATATTACACTAAACTATCAGCCACCATCTCACCTAAAAGTTTAAGGTGTTAGGAAGAATGACAACATTATTACTTATATTGACTGATTTTCCTTCAACATTAGTTGTTCATCTAGTGTTTTGCTTCGGTTCTTAAGAAATAGAAACTTTTTATGAGAAAAAAGCTATTATAAATGTTAAGGAAGTATATCAATTATGTTAGGAACACCTATATTATATTAAGACATTGACAGAGAATAAAATTACATTATTTTTCTATTTTGACAATTTCGTGGAAATGAAGTCAGCAAATTACAGACTAAGGGCTATAATTTTTGTATTTAAATTATCCATATTTTCCTAAAATACCCTTCCCTAAGAATCAAATCTTCTTTTTTTTATTGGCAATATCTTAACCTCATCACTTCCTCCCCTCTCAGCGTTGGTGCCTCACCCACAAACCTGCAAACCCACCTACCCCTACACACCTGGCCAATCGCCCCACCCGCTCCTAACCTTGCCCTACTCCAGCTGCACTACTCCAAATACTATCCCAACACCTAACCATCGCTATCCCATCCATCCTTTTCATCATCTTCGTCTAATCTTCATTTGTTTTTTTAAATAATTGAGCAATAAAAGTGCTAGTCGTTACAATATCCAAGTGCTAATCCACATTATATAACAACCCTACATAGTACCGACTGGAAACTGTTGTAGCTATGACCACCACCCAGATTAGACGAATCCCGGTGCTAATCCACATTATTTAGCATCCTTGTGTATCCGTTGTAGCTATGATGAGCACCCAGATGTTGGAATAACTAGCACCTAATACCTTTTCTGAAAAAATTATTTAAACCAAAAAAAAAAAAAAAAAGAGTGGTGGGGGTTGTGGTGGCAGTGGTCATAGGATCGGGAGTTTCCTGCCCCACCCCCACGCGCACGGGGGAGGAAATAAAGGACAATTCCATGAATGTATAATTTCTAATTGTAGAAATCCATGTTTGTGTACTTTTTTCATCTGAAAAATCCAAATTTTTGAAGTTTCCAAATATTAGACCAATCATTTGTAATTTGTTAACATAGTTTCCATGAAAATGTAAAAAAACACTATTATTCTTACCTAGTTCATTATAACTAGAAACGAGAAGAACCCAATTGAGATGCTCACATTTTATTCAAACACATTGTTCACAGAAGCGATATTTTGTTCCTTGCTCACATACATTAGAATCTACTCATTCAACTCATCTAGTGTCAACCATAGTTACCTGGTTCGTGAGATGATTTGGTACGTGGTACAAGTATGGATTCATTGTATGATACCTTGACCGGTACGCAATATGGTGGAGGTATACTTAACTGGAATGTTATTTTGGATTGCAATTCATTTTTGAAATTTTTACTTGGTTCGACACGTAGTAGTATTTGCAATATCATAATGTACATTATAAAATATGTATGGAGTGTTTAACAGCAATAATAAACATGGTAAAAAAAATTATCTAAAGAATAAAACTTCATTTAAATCATTATACTAGTATCCAAAATGAGTTGTAAATAGTTTAATCATTCCAAACTTCAAAAGAAATCATAGATGAAACCAAGTCTCAAGTGAATATAAGAAGTTAAAATACTTAAAACACATCAATTGTCAATTACATTATTTAATTAATTGTGATATATATGCTTTTGAAAAATATTATTAATTGGCCATTACAATTCCTAACTATAAATAAGGAATTCTATTATTTACGAAATCAAATCAATTATATTACTTAAGTATTTGTAATATATATTTTTTAAAATAAATATTTAAATTGATTCAAGAAATAAAAATCGAGTTAGTTAAATTAATTTGTGATATCTAAATCAAGTCAATTATATTATTTAATTAATTGTATATAAATCTTTCAAAATTATAGTCCATTTAATTTAGGAAATTAAATTAAAGGTAGTTGTAAATATATATTACAAAGTTACAAAGTCTCTTTTGATTTTAAAAAGAAAAGGAAATTCGTAGAGACATTTTTGTTTGAACAAAAAAAATAAATTAATTATCCTGACTTGAAAAATAAAAGGAAAAAAAATTGTAGAGTCCTTTTTGGACCAAATCTTGACCTAAATATTAAATGTAGTTGTGGACATACACTAGGAAGTTATAACCAAACCAAACTAAGCTTTTTCCCACTAGGTGGGGTCGGCATACACTAGGAAGTTATAAAGTCACTTATTTTGATTTGAAAAGGCAAAGGAAATTCGAAATGTCTTTTTTGGTTGGAACAAAAAATACAAATTAATTATCCTATCTTGAAAATTAAAAGGAAGGAGGTTATACAGTTGGACCAAGTCTTGATCAAAATATAAGAGGGAGTTGTAGAATCTCATTTGGGGGCAACAAAGAGTCTGTGATAGAGCCCCAGTCAAAGATAGTCGACGATGACTCTAGCCCTAAGGGCGATGACTACAAATCAAAGATAGTCAACGAATCAAAGATAGTCGATGGCGATGAAAGCCGACTACGACGGCCTAGTTGACGACGAATCTAGGGGCAACAATGAATCAAAAATAGTTGACAATGATGAAGGGCGACCGCAACGACGATGAAGGGCAACGAATGTTTCTTTCTCATCTCGGATACTCCTCCCATCGAGAAACTGGATCGCTAATATCTACGATTTGGATTGAGATCACACCCTATTTGGGATCGAGCGATTTGGTTCGAGGGTTGGAGGGGTGGGAGCGAATTAGGTAACCATGGTGTCAACTTGGTTTCAGCACAAGAATCAGTATCCTTCTTGTACAGTCATTCCAAAATAAATACCTTCTAGTCCCTACATTCTATCCTAAACTATACCATGACATCTTCCATCCCACAAATGTAAATTTGCAAAGGGGTAGTTCCCAACTAAGACCCATACTAAATAATATTTTCCAGATCGATAATATCAAAAACTTAGTACTGATGAAAAAATGAAACAAACTACATGGCATGCCTGTAATATGTATTTGTGAAGTTTACACTATCTAGAAAGTCTAACCTTCGACCAACTGGAGGCCTATGCATGAGGTGATCTGTTGGTGGTTCAGTCGCCAAAGCAAGTGCTCCAAGTGTGTCCATGATAAGATTGACCCAAAGAAGCTGTACAAAGAGAAACATTAAGGACAAAGCACAATATCAACCAACAAACACTCAGATCACTAAACACAAACAAACCTGCACTGCATTCAAAGGGACATCTCCAGCTGAAACTGCTGCGACAACATTAATTACAAGAGCTGCAACGTTGACTGTGAGCTGAAACTGGATAAATTTCTGAATATTTGCATAAACAGACCTGCCCCAGCGGACTACCTGCATTGGTCAGATAATACATTCATACATTTATTAATGTCTTTACATCTTTTAATTCCAATTTAAGATTAATTTTGAACAATCCAACATATCCTTATGGATTGGGACTATTCTGAAAGTGAAGAAAGTAGATTCATCCAACTTTGTATAGATTAAGATGTTGCCTATGACAAATCAAGAAAACATTTAGGCCCGGAGAGCGATTGATTCTCAGGTCCCAATTCCATCTCTATGAATATCAAACAACAAAAATTGTGGAAACTCTAGACCAAAAGGTGGAAGGCAAAGGTCTGAATCATAGTGGCAGATTGGGACAACTACAAAGCCTTTATTAACCAATATTCAACTACATTACGATCCTCAAACAAATTAATTCAAAGTTCATAAAGTACATCATACAACTGTGGTACATATCTACTCTTGAGTCTCTGACACCCTCAACAACTAATAGAGTTGATTTTATGTAGGTCTAGGTTTTGGAACCTAAAGGTTGTGAGCAGAGAAAAGAAACATATATATATATATATATATATATATCATGCAAAATGCCATACATACTAAATTAAATTATGTTCATTTTGTTATTCATTTCAAGCAAAACTATAAATAAATGAATATTCTAGTGTATCAATGTAACAGCAGCAAATGGGGTCCAGCGGAAGAAATCAGTTTATTCTCAAATGCTATGGTCTGCAACTCAGAAAACAAAAGACACATAGAAAGCCAGTCAGCAAGATTCCGGGACATTTTATGAGTCATACCAGAAACCTTAACGATGCACAACTAACCTTTACAACTGAGGCAAAATTGTCATCCAATATAATGATATCTGAGCTTTCTTTTGCAACTTCTGTACCTTGGATACCCATAGCAAGACCAATGTCAGCCTACATTCCCAAAAAAAATACCAAATCATGTTAACAGATTATATTGACAAATTATTACCATTTCAAAGTAAAAATTAAAATAACATTGTAAAGGGAAAAAAAATGCTAAAACAGATAAACAAAAGAAGTTTATCAACCAGATCAAGGTACATATCTGAAACCCTATAAAACACGCACCACTTGCACATCAGAAACATTAGTTGTCAAGTCAATATTTACAGTAAATTCATGAATCCCAATTCAAACCAGATAATCAAATTTGAGTATTATTGATTGCAATTTAGAAGAGACCTAAATCGAATGCATCAACAGTAGAACCACACTGCCTAAATAAAAGGTCACCCAAGGCATAGATTAATCCACAGACCCCTACCATCTATCAGACTAGTGAGGCTGTATCATACCTCATGTAGTGCAGGAGCATCATTAGTGCCATCTCCAGTTACTGCAACAACATGTCTCTTCTTTCTTAATGCTTGCACAAGCAGCAGTTTGTCATTAGGAGAAGACCTTCCCATTACCTACAATCAAATTACTTTATATTTACATTTATTCCAAATTGGGAAATTATCATTCTGAAAGCACACAAACAAACAATTTTCATAAATTTCTGTGCAAGTAAATCAAAAACCATACCGATATGTTTTCAGCTATTTCTTGTCTTCGAATTTCTGAATATTGACGGAATACCTTCCCTTCTATGAGATTTGGCTCAGTAGCATCAGCATCTGACGCTAGAATCCCACATTCTAAAGCTATTGCTCTAGCAGTTTGGAGATTGTCACCAGTGACCATACGCACCTATTCAGATGCATATTCCATTGTCAATCAATCGAAGACAAATTATTTTACAAATTGTCTCAGAAAATCAGTATAGAAAATTTTCCAAAAACTGAAAATATGTACACCTCAAAGAGAACATAAATGCAAAGCCCCAAAAATAACAGGTTCAATTGATCGACAGAGGAACAGATTCAGATCATCAATTAAATATGGCACATGAGCATCATTCATGAATTACTGCCAGGAAACATATTTCAACATAGTATATTTAATCTGTTAGATAGTACAGCCTATAAAATTTTTCAAATCGAGCAACAATATGGATTAAAATAAATATCTACACAATCACAACCAAGATTTGTTGATTGGTGCCACTAAAGATCTATCAATGCAATATATATTTCATCTGAATAATGTTTCACATCCTATCACAGCTTGCCACAAGGTTCGTATTCGCTATAACCTAAAATGGGCAATCAAGGAACAGAAAACATGCAATTTGAATATCACAAACACTAGCAAAACATTTTCTTCTCTGTTCTTTCCTAGAGTAAGATTACATTAGACACATTCAAAGGATAAAAATTCATGAAGTTCAACACTTCCCAGATTTAAGTAACTTCAAATGCAGGTACTTGCCAATCCTCACAAAAATTCACGTCAAATCAAGAAACAGGACAAGGCAGACCCACCAACTTATAGAGGATAGCATTAATCATGTCCTGAGTTCACAGAACATAAAGTAACTAGAAAAAAAAATACAAGTCCAGTTCAATGCCATCATTGTCACTATTGTTAGAATAGAAGTCTCCGACAATTGGAAATCAAGATTGAAAAAACCCACAACCGATAAGCCATAAAACTAGGAGATCAGCACCAACACAAAAAATTTGTTCTGACATCAACTTTAGAAGAAACGAAAAGGACTTAGTTGTACTATTGGCTCAATATACAAGTCAACACCCAACAAGCAAACCTGTTAGTCATCCATAAAAGCATAAGAAACAAGAGGAAATAATTTATTAAATAGCCTAGAAACTTTACCATCAACCCTAGATCACATCATATTTTCAGTATTAGTTTCTATGCAAAACACAGCACAACAAACTATAAACTTGATGAATAACAAGGGAAACACCAAAAATACCTTAACACCTGCTTTTGTACATAACTCTACAGCATCTCTCACACCTGGCCGACATGGATCCTACATCACAAAATAAATATATGCTCATGTTAAAGTAGCAAGTCTCTGTAGACAATATTACCAAAATGAATGAAAGAGAATGGATCATATAATACAATAAGAAAATGAGAAGTGCCAGAAGTTCACATGCCACTGTAAACTAAAGAACCATTGAAAAAGACCCCTTTTGACTTTAAAAAATAAACAGTTGAATAGTTATTTCCAGACTTCCAAGCCAAAAATAGAAGTTGAAACAAAATAAAGGTCTCAACTATTGGTATATAAAATCAACATAAGAATGCACCTAACTAAACATGTGGTATTAGTTTATAATAAAAGACCAAAAATGTTAATAAGGCTTGAAATGCGTGATCTTATAATAATCCTGAGAATGGACCAAAAGGCCCTTTCGTTATCACTTATCAAATCTCAAAAAGTTGTGGTACAATAGATGCCAAAACTGATCTAGAAAACTGAAACACATTACAGTACCTAAAAAAACAGCTTATTTAAACTTAATGAGACAGATGCAAAAAACCAAAATCGGAAACAAAACTATAGGTAAATTTTAAGTTGAAAGACATTGAACTTCCAATTTTCCAAACCACCGAAATGGCTGCGACAAAAAGAAAGCTAGTATATAACAATATCTTGCCTAATTGAATATTATGATACTGCTCTCACACAACCACTACTCTAATCAAAAGACTAAAAGCCCCTGATGAAGATTCAAAGGGCAAGCACAGTCCATGAATATAGTAGTAAATACAGTATACGGATACTCCCCAATGTGAAGTCCTATTTTGATAGAATTCATTCTTATGTGAGCTTAATTTGTTTATGCTGAGAGCCAACCAATTGGATGAGCCTCTGTGTCACTAGCAAATCACGAACTAATCCACATAAGGTGGCACAATGGCCTCTTATGGTGATAAAAATGTACTCACAGAGGATTGAATCGGGTAAACTAATTACAAGAAAATAAAAGATAAGAGTGTTTGTTATCCTTCATTGATGAGATTTATAGTCCTCGCCATATTACAATGTAATGGAAAATGCTATTGTAGTAGAAAATAGAACTAGAATGATGTGGCAATGGTAGTGTTGAAATTAAAGCAGACTTTTATGATTTTATGTTTAAAAGTGAAAGGTCCACAAGTGTCACATCATTATGATTACATTTTCTGGTAAAACTTTCTGGCAAAACTTTCTGGCTATCAAGCATTACTCTAATGCAATGGTTAAAAAGTAACACAAACGTTCAGCATTATTACAAGCAATTGTAAGATAATAGTTCAATTTTGAACCTTACAAATTGCTATGTTTGGCACCTGGGAATGGAATGGAATCCATTCCCACATTAGCATATTCTCATGTTTGGCATCAAAAAATTAAGGTGGAATACTATTCCATGGGAATAGTCATTCCCACCTAATGTGGGAAAAGGCATTCCACCATTTAAGTGATGGAATAACCATTCTACTACAATCAAAATTTGATCCAAAAATTGAAAAAAAAAATAAAAATAAAAAACAAACTACTACTTTGTAATAAAAAAGTTTTTTGAATTACTCCCTTGGGTTGTAAAATGACAATTTTACCCGTTAACCTTATTTTCAAATTGAACCCGAACTCAAATTGTAAAATGACTGTTTTACCCTAAGCTTCCCCCACCCAAATAGTATTTCGTACTTCTGAAAAGCTAATAAAAATATTCATTCATATTACTTAATAACTAAGTAAATTTTGATCCTATCCAAGCTCAGGTTGTAAAATGACCATTTTTCTCCTAAGTTCGTTTTTTGCGTAAATTTGTATTTTGGGCTTCCCAAAAGGTTATAAAATACTTATCGGTGTGTTTCTTAATAACTAATAAAATTTCATCTCAATTGGAACTCAAATTGTAAAATGACAATTTTACCCCTAAGTCATTTTTTGTCCAAATTCGCATTCTAAGCTGCCCAAAAGGCTTAAAAAAATTATCCTTGACACATTTCTTAGTATTTAAACAAATTTTGATCCGATCTGACTTTAGATTATTTAATGGCTATTTTGCCCCTCGACCCATTTTTGGGCTAAATTAGTATTTTAGGCATCCCAAAAGACTAAAAAAATATTTATTAATATGTTTCTTAATAGTTGAGAAAATTTTGGTTCAATTCAAACTTGAATTGTAAAATGACTGTTTTACCCCTAGGCCCATTTTTACTGAAATCCGCAATTCGAAAATAAAGTTTGTTTTTATAATTTTTAAAAAATTGATGTTAGTAATTTTTATTATATTTCATTATATTTAAAATATGTAATCATATTATGAAATTTTGACTGTTTATTCTATTCCCATAATTTTCATATTAGCAAACCAAACAAAGGAATGGAATGAGCATGCCATTCCATTCCCACCTCTTATTCTATTCCATTCTCTTTCATCCCCACGTACCAAACATAGCCTAATTTTGCTAAGCAAAGGCAGCCAAAAAAAAAAAAGAAAATTATACAATCAAACCAGCAGGCATCATATGAAAGCATCAGAACACAATTATACCTTCATACCAACAATAGCTAGCAATACAAGATCATTCTCAGGTATTTCCCAGTGAGCCAGTTCCTCATCATCAGATGGAACATTTTCCACTTCATAGGATCTATAAGCAATAGCAACACAGCGCAAACTTCTAGCAGCCATATCTTCAATAGCACTTTTAAATTGTATCACCTGCAGATAAGATACATTTCACAAAATAAACATTAGAATGGAAAAGGCAGGTGGCCACACAAAATAAGCAGTAGGACATTATTAAGCACAAATCAAAAAATAAGCAGGTTGTGCTTATACAACCTTTCCTTAAAGAATTTTACAAACCATGAAGTCCTTTCCAAGATTCTCATATTTCAACAAACCATCTTGGCCCCAATGAAAAAGAGATTAAAAGAACGAAGAAATTAATGAAATTTAAAAAAGATATTTCAAATCAAGAAAATCTTTTTGACTCTTGAGAAACAGCTTCAACAATATAACTATCAATGCGAAACATTTTTAATCCAGAAGATAGACTACTATCGCATACCTCGTCTTCATCCATTGGTACAATGTCACCATTCGTATCAATGTAGCTTGTACATGAAGCCAAAACTATTTCAGCAGCACCTTTCCAATGTATATGAACCTTAGAATCTGGCTGTAAAAATAACAAACATTTTAAACTTTATAAACAACATGAATTTATTAATAAGAAATAGTAGTACAAGAGACTGAGGACGAGCAATCTGCACAGATCAAAATAATAGAAGAAAATGGAAAAGAGGAAAAAAAGAAAAATAAGGGGAAAAAAAAGACAGAAACTAAATAGAGAAACCAACAAAGTAGTACAAAACATAGCTTTCAATTACAAAAACCAATTTGACTGCCAATTGGATAAGATCATAAATTCGAGGATTCCAAGAGATTCCGTGTTAATTGAAGCCCATAATGAAGCCAAAAAGTTGACTGCCTCCCATAAATTGTCATTGTCTTCTATTCTTCCATCAAAGATTCTTGCATTTCTATTTTTTGTTTTTATAAACAATCAAAAGTTTTGTTAATGAAGCATCAAGAGGAAAATTCTTGCAATATTTTTCCAACCAAAGAACCCAAAATATCACAGGTAATGCAAATCTCCACAAAATCTTTGCCTTCCTCTTCTTTCCAAAGTCAATAACCCAAAACCTTTTCCTTCCTCTTATTTCCAAAGACCCAGAAGTCAATGACCAACATATCAACAGAAAACTTGTAGATGGAATATTCACATTACGTAGAATGTCCTTACTCTCAATAGTTACATACAAATCTATAGAACATAGAAAAGCAGGATATCCATGACATGTACGTGTCGGATGAACCAAATTTTCATTGAATTTTATTTTTCCATTAGAAGGGGGCATCCAATCTACCATTTCTAAAGGCGGAGACTTGGGAAGAGGACAACCTGTGTGAGCTGTCAGAAGCTGTAGCTTCGAATGTTAGATGAAATGACCAGATAGCCTGGATATCCCAATCTCGCTTAATACAATGAAACCAACCAAGGAAAGTCACAAGAAAAAAGTTTTCTCCAGAAGATATATGGCACCAGACAGTGGAGAAAAAGATGATCAATAGATTCCTCCACCACTCAACATAAGACAAACCATTGGAGTCCAAACAGATGATTAGGTAGCATCCTTTGAAATAAATCATTGGTGTTGGAACTTTTTGCAAACCAAAATCCAAACAAGAACTTGAAATTTAAGGCCCCATTTGTGAGTTTAGGAGAGAAGAGAAAAGAAAACATTAGTTAGGAGAGAAGAAAAGAAGAGAACTGATAATATTTTCTTTCTATTTGTTTGTAAGTTTATGAGATAAAGGATAATAATTTTCTCTCTTTGTTTGTGAATTGAGAAGAAATGGAAAGGAAAGAAAGTGTATATTGTTATTTTATCATTAAATCCTTTGTAGTTAGAAAGTTGTTAATTTATTTAGCCATAGGATATATTTGTAATTTTCTTTTTCTTGTTCTTTATTTTATGGGCAAATATGTCATTTTGAAAGTTTCATTAATTCACTTTTCTCTCCATTTCTTCCCACTTTTGGGAAGACGAAATTTTTAAAACTTAAGCACTCACTATTCTTCCACTTCTTTCCATTTCTTTCCCTTTCTTTCCGAGAAAAACTCACAAACAAGTGATGGATTCTAGAATCTTTTCTTTTCTCTTCTTTTCTTCCCATTTCACTCCATCCAAATGGACTGTAAGGAGAACGCTTGCCTTCTAAATCACCGTAGAGGGTTCAAAAAGGAAATACGAGGGTTTATTAATTGAGATTTGAAAGAAAGAATTTGCAAAAAAACACTCCCAAGAAGTCGTAAGTCCAAACTCTTCTATGAAAAATGTTGTCCCTAAGAATAACTCCTTTCAACAAAGCACGAAGTGAGGTAATAAGATGCAGTCTCTCTATCATTAAGATTGTTAAAGAGTGTTTGCTACCATTTCGCCAAAACCTTAATCTGATAAGGAAGGGCCAACTTTATCATTTATATTTACCTGTTTTCTTTCAACACTTCCCCTAATATGTAACTAGACTAACTTTTTGAAAAGGCCAAACATGTGGGAGTGTTGATTTTTAATTTTTTATTATTATTATTTTTTAATGACAGAGAGGCATGAATTCAAGAACTTTGCCTCCTCTGATTCCTTGTGACAGAGTTAGCCACCATCTCATATAAAAGCCTAAGATGTTGAGGGGGGCAACTTTATCATTTATATTAACTTGTTTTCTCTCAACAAAGATTACAAATAAAATTAATGCTCCAAAAAAAAAAAAAAAAAGAAGATGAAGTAACCATGGATGCAATAGATTGGAATCTCACCCGAGCATAATGAACAACACAAAAAAATAAAACAAAAATCAATCAACAATGAATAAAAACATTTGAATCAAACATATGCAGCCCTATTACCAGTTTTAGTGCGACACCTCCTCTTTTTTTCTCTGAGTTGAATGGAAAAACATGGATGATTGAAGAATTTGATCTGATGAAATCAAAATTCATCCCAATCTGCCAAAGACATCAATGATTACACCTTTTTTGAAATGAAATGGACAAATAAAACAAACTCAGTAAATAAAGCAACAACAGTACTTTGACCCCCCATTGAAGAATGGCCTTTTCTGTTGGTGATCCAGAAACCTCTAGGTTTCCACCATCCTGAAAGAATTGAATATCCCAGTTTAGTTAAAAAATAAAATAAAAAGAAGAAGAAGAAGAGCAATCAGTTATAAGCAATCCCGTAATTATCCTATTGAAGGCGGCAAGCACACAACAGAGGGAACAATACCAGCAGATATTACAATCAAAAGTAGCTGCCCAGGCATGATTTGCAACATAGACATCAAAATAGCTTATGAACATGTCAACCGGGATTTTCTTATCAACGTTATTTAATTCACCACCTCATGTAAAAGCTGAAGCTATGACAGAGGAGGACAATTTTATTATTTATATTACATTTTATGCTTCCAATCCACACGCTCGTGTGTGGAAAGAGTTACATTCTTTTTACAAAGCCAAACACAGTGCAACTATTGACTATTAAGTTATTAAGTGGGCTGCAAAATTTAAATGCAAAACGTCATTCTGTTCATATCATATTAAAAAGCCACTCACCATTTTACTAAAAGCTCAAGTTGTTAGAAAGAGTGACTTGTATTATATTTTACTCTCTCAAGAGAACTGGCTTGGATCCAAAAGTAAGAAGTATATCAATTTGTTCATCCTGAATATGATATTTACAATCAGGGTTTTCTACAGGGGCATTTGACAAGGAGATCCATTTCCTACTTTTCTTTTTTAGTGTGGACATTTAAGGCTGAATTATAAGCCAAAACAAGGAGGGAAAACCAATGGCTTTAGGGCAAGTTTATAGAGAAGGGGTGGTGATTGAGTTCTCCCTCTTTATTTTGCTAATGAAACTGTTAATCGCTCATACTCGTTACACTCATGCACTAATAAAGGGCAAGTGTTTGAGCAAAGGGGGTGGGACGTAGTGTAACGAGCAAAGCAAAGGCATCAGCCCGTTCAAGTTCACATTGGTTCACAGGAATGCAAAGAAGTTGCCCCTGCAGTATGTTACAGCAGTGAAGGAGCTCACTAGCACTCGGGAGAAAAAAAAGACAAGTAAAAGTGCATAGGAACTTGCTCGATGTCACCAGGAGTTACAGACTTGGTTCTACAACAGAGTAGCTCGTTGGGAGATCACTAGATGGTCGCTGGGAAAAACGTATAGGAAGCTCATTGGGAAGCTCGTCCGAGTGAGCAGCATGATTTCAGAATTTTTAGGACTGCTTTTAGAGCCCAGTATGAGTAGGTTTCTTGTTCCTATACATATGGGATGTATTGTACACATAAATTAAGTTCATATTAGGGTTTTCTAAGCATTGCATTGAGAGAAAAACTAGGAATAAGGTTGGAAGGGCTTCTATAAGGGTCTCCTCAAGGTTCATAGTGAAAACCTAGTTATACATATATACATAGGCTCGTTGTCAAACTACGTAAATCTTGCATTTCTCTCGTGATTGTTCATTCATTTATGTTGCTAAGATAATCCAGATTCAACACAACAAAAACCATTTCTGAGGCTAAGAAGGAGCAACTAAGGTATTTTCAATTTGTTTTGATTTGTTTTGAGCCTATCTCAAGCTTGAAAATTAATTTCAGAGAGTAAATTATGTCCATTTGCGAATGTTCAAGATATTTAAGACGTGGCAAGGGGTAAAGTAAGGTCGATTCTAAAGGTTCATTTGGGGCTACCTCTTGCTTCTTCCCTAACACTTTTCAGTTTATTACAATGGGAATCAACATTTGAAAAGGGTAAGGATATGTTACATGGACTGTTCTCAATACATGGTGTACTTGTGCTGGATACTCCACAATTGGGCAAGGATATGGTATATGTAAAACCAAACCAAACCAAGCCAAGCATTTTTCCACTAGGTGGAGTCAGCTATATGGATTTGTCGACACCAATTAGATCTGTTTAGGGCAATGTCCTCCGATAGATCTAGGTAAGCAAGGTCATGTTTAATAGTCTCTTCCCAACTTTTCTTGGGTCTTCCTCTACCTCTCCTACTCCTAGCAATCTCCATACTTTCACACCTTCTAACAGTTACCTCCGCTGGATGCCTTCTAACATGGCCAAACCATATTAATCGGTTTTCTCTCATTTTATCTTCAATCGGTGATATTCCTACTTTACCTCTAATCTCCTCGTTCCTAATCCTATCTTTCCTTGTAATTCCACACATCCACCTTAGCATCCTCATCTCCACAAGTGCCATCTTCTGACCATGATTATGCTTTACTGCCCAACACTCTGATCCATATAGCAGCGCTGGTCTAACCGCCATCTTATAATACTTTCTTTTCACCTTCAAGGAGACTTTTCGGTCGCACAAGACGCCCGAATCACTCCTCCATTTAGTCCACCCGGCTTGAATCCTGTGACTTATATCAATATCAATCCCTCCATCTTGTTGCACCATAGATCCAAGGTACCTAAATTTATCTTTCTCTAAAATCTTTTGTGTGCCTAAACTTACTTCTATACTACCCGTTATCGTACTTTGACTAAACTTACATTCCATATATTCCGTCTTGTATCGGCTTAGCCTAAATCCTTTTGTCTCTAATGTTTCCTGCCACAATTCTAGCTTAGCATTCACTCCTTCTCTCGTCTCATCTACTAAAACAATATCATCTGCACATAGCATACACTACATCACCTCGTCCTGAATATGTCTTGTAATTTCATCCATAACTTAAGCAAATAAGTACGGGCTTAACGCTTAGCCTTGATGTAAACCATCGTGATAGGGAACTCGTTAGTCTCTCCACCCGTCGTCCGTATCGATGTCATGGCTCCATCATACATGTCCTTTATCATCTCAATATATGCGACACACGCTCCTTTCTTTTCCAATACTCTCCATAGAATCTCCCTAAGAACTCGGTCATATGCCTTCTCTAAATCAATGAACACCATATGTAAATCTTTTTGACCTTCTCTATACTGTTCCATTAACCTCCTCAAAAGAAAGATAGCCTCCATGGTTGATCTTCCAGGCATGAAACCAAATTGATTCTCTGAAACGTTTGTTGTCCTTCTTAGTCTTCTCTCAATAACTCTCCCCCATAATTTCATCGTATGACTCATCAATTTAATCCCGCAATAGTTCGCACAATTCTGAATATCTCCTTTGTTCTTGTATATGGGTATAAGGATACTTTTCCTCCATGCATCAGGCATCTTCTTGCTCTTTAGCACTACATTAAAAAGTTTTGTCAACCAACTTATGCCATCCTCTCCTAAGCACCTCCAAAACTCAATAGGGATACCATCTAGCCCAACCGCTTTCCCATTCTTCATCCTTTTTAATACTTCTTTTACTTCTTCCCTACTGATTCAACTATAGAACATAAGATTTAATTCTTCCATAAAAGTGGTAAACTGCCCCAACTGTATGTCACTACTACTGCTTTCATCAAATAACTTGTAGAAGTAGCTCTTCCAACACTCATTTATCAGTTAGGATATGGTATATGTATCCTAATATAATTCAATAGATATTTAGAAATTTAATTTTAGCACATAATATGCATACATTTTATAATTTATGCATAAAATACTTTGATAGAACCTTGTTAATACCATATTAATTCTATAAAATAAAATAATTATATTAAATATTTCAATACTTTCTCGTGCCCTCATATCCTTGAATAAGAAGACTAATAGATCCGACTCATAGGCGTGTACCCATACCTAACACCCATATCTGAGTCCTTGTAGCATAGGGATTAGGAAAGCTACCAGTTTTCAAATTAAGGAAATTTTTGCTAAGGAATGGTAGCATAATTCTATTAGGTATAATATTTTAGGCAAGGTGACCAACATACATGCATGTTTGTGTACACATCAAGCATCTAACAATTTAGTCACAACAAAAGATTCACACAAACTACCAAAATCGTCTAAGACTTATATCATGAATAAAAATGTTATTTGTAGGCTATTCCATTATTTCTCCTAATTCTATCATTATTGGCCCAAAAACAGAAATTTTTTACTTTTTTATCACGAAACTATTCCATATCAAAAACAAAACCCATACAAGGCCAAATAATGTATACCATAAGACAACCCATCGATGACCATTACAGCACATATTCAGCCATTTAAAAAATCACCAGAATATGCCCTAACTACCAAAAACTTTTTATTGAAAAAGATAAGTAAATGTTTATTTAAAGAAAAGAAATCTACATGAGCATCGATGTGATGCTAACACAAGACAAAGCGAAGATCAAATACAAATACAAACCAACCAATCAAAGGCAAACAAAAATATCAAATCCAAACAAAATAGAGATCAACCTATCTGATCGAGAAAATTCAAGAAAGAAGATAAATCAACCACCCTTCCTTCCCTCACCCAACCGCATAGACAAGTAAGAAAATAGCTCTTTATCCTCAAGATTGGCCTACTTTCATCTTCGAATATTCTTCTATCTCTCTCCTTCTATATCAGCCAAAACACATAAAATGGTACCACATTCCAAATGGATTTCTTATACTTTCCAAAGGGTTAACCCCACCAAGCCAAGAGAAAGTCACATACATTCCTTGGGAAGCATATGTACACCAAAGCATGCAAGAATCAAACTCCACAGCTCCGCTGTCCACTGACAGTGCAAAAGAAGATGTGCAATAGATTCCTCCTGTCTAAGGCATAGAATGCATCGGTTAACTATGAAATAACCTCTAAGCTTAAGGTTATTCATAGTTAAAATTTTTCCCCTAACTGCACACCAAGTGAGGACAGCTAGACAACTAACATTTAACCAATCGTGTTTCCAAAATAAAATCCTATCTCCTCTGCCCAGTTTCCAGGAAATGCAGCGAGCAAATTTCAACCAATTCTTCCTTATTCCTCTCCAAATGCTTGCACCAACAGAATTAGAACAATGGACTGAGCACCAACCACCCAGTTCTTCCTCATATTTAATCGAAATTACTTTCCTTCAACGTTTGTTCTTGTCCTGAGAGAATCTCCACAACCATTTGCCTAGAAGAGCTTCATTTTGTAACTGCAGCTTTTTGATACCAATACCACCAGATCCAATAGGAGAACAAACAGATTTCAAATTAACCAAGTTGTGCTTGAAAGCCCCCTCGCTTTTTCCCTAGAGAAAATTCCTTTGCAATCTCTCGAGCTCTTGTAATACTGAGGCAGGAGCTTTGAATAGGGAGAGAAAGTAAGTTGAGAGGCTGGAAAGCATACTCTTAATCAGTGTAACTCTAACCCCTACTGAGAGGTATTTCATCTTCCATACAGCTAATCTATTCCTACATCTTTCTGGGACAGATTCCAAACCACTTTAGATTTTGATGGTGCTCCCAAAGGCAAGCCTAAGTAAGTAGTTGGGAAGGTACCTATTCTGCATCCCAAGGTAGCTGCCATTTCCTGTAGAGAAGTTGAGACTCCAACAGAAATCACCTCTGATTTACTCAAATTTATTCTCAAACCAGTGACAGCCTCAAATCCCCAAAAGAGTACAACGCAAGTGACTCAGTTGTAGCTTATCAGCACCACAGAAAACAATAGAGTCATGCAAAGAGGAGGTGAGAAATACTAGTTGATTCACTAACTCTATTGCTAACCGAAAAGCCTTCAATCAGTCCAGCCTCTTCCACTCTCTGCAGCATTCTACTAAGCACCTCCATGATAATTATGAATAAATAGGGGGAGAGAAGGTCACCTTGCCTTAGACCTCTTGACGATGCAAAGAAACCTACTAGAGAGCCATTGATCAAAATTAAGAATCGAACGGTAGAAACACACCATTGAATCCACTGACACCACCTAATTCCAGAACCCATTCTCCTCATACAGTAAATCCGGCAATTCCAGTTTACATGATCAAAAGCTTTCTCTATGTCCAGTTTGCAAACAATACCAGCCTTCTTTTTTTTTTTACCTTTGAGCCAATAACTTCATTAGCAACAAGGATAGCATCTAAAATCTGTCTTCCACCCACAAAGGCATTTTGAGAAATAGAGACAATAGGATCCAATACTTTCCTCAACTTGGAAGCCAGAACCTTAGCAATTAACTTGTAGACAGCACCAACCAAGCTTATAGGCCTGAAGTCTTTAATATCAACTGCACCTGTTTTTTTCAGAATTAAAGCTATAAAGGTGGAGTTCAAACTTCTAACAAACCAGCAGCTGTGATGGAATTCTTCAAATACTAGCTGTAAGTCCTTCTTGAAAATGTTCCAGCACTTTTGAAAGAGCGTGTGAGTCCACACATCAGGTCCGGGAGCTTTATCTCCACTAAGCTCCATAAGGGCCTTAAAAATCTCAGTTTCTGAAAAGGGCTGCTCAAGCCCCGCAGCTTCATCAACACTGATTTGAGAAAAATTCAGCCCACCAACATAAGGTCTCCATTCTTCCTACTCCATGAAAAGTTACTCATAAAAGGTCAGTATACCTTGCTGAATAAGCTCATGATCTTCAGTGATTGAGCCATTAACTCTCAGCCTTTCAATCCGCTTTTTCCTCTTATTCACTAAAGCTATTTTGTGAAAAAATTTTGTATTTCTATCACTCTCTTTCAACCATATAATTCTAGATTTTTGCCTCCAACTGATTTTTTCCATTTTGATCAGCTTATTCAGCTCCTTAATCTTTTCATTTCTGCAGCTCTTCTCCTGATCTGAGAGTCTTCTGTGATCGTCCATCAAATCCAAATTCTGAATGTCCTTCTCGAGCTGCAACTTTTGGTTTTCTACTTTTCCAAATACTTCCAAATTCCATATTTTCAAGTCATTTTTAAGGCATTTGAGTTTTTGCGATAGCACAAAACTGGCACTTCCATTAAACCTGTATCCCTGTCACCAAAAGGCAATCATCTCAGTGAAACCTTCAACTTGCAGCCATATATTCTCAAATCTAAAAAGTTTGGGCCCACTTCTTAGGCCCCCCCATCCAGCAGCAGAGGGAAGTGATCCGATAACAAACAAGGCATAGATTTTTGAAGAACCTCAGGAAATAGATCCTCCCAATCACTAGACACTAAGAATCTGTCAATTCTAGGCTTAGTTCGACTATTACTCCAAATGAAATTGCATCCATTCAAAGGCAGGCCAATACATTCTAAATCATTTATGAATTCTATGAAGATCTGCATCTGTTTAGTTCTTCTATGGCAGTTCCATTTCTCTTCAAAGCACTTAACCATGTTAAAATCACCACCCAGACACCAAGGAGACTGCCAGCGGAAGACAGCAGCTCCTATTTGCTCTAGAAAGTCATTCTTCAAATTGTTAAAAAACTACCAAAAACTAATAAAAAAACTAAAAATAATGTTTAACAGAATGTAAACCTATGCATAAAAGTAATACTGAAATAACCTCAAACAAGTTAATATAACCAAAACTGTGCCCCATGCTCAATCCTCTGCGACAAATATATCTGTATATTGTTTTTTTTTTTTTTTTGGGGGGGGGGGGGGGGCAAGTAGGTATTGTATTTGGATTAAAGGAGAAAAAGTACATCATCTTGAGGGCATACCCTCATAATTACAAGGAACACTATATCTGTATATTGTTGCAAACTAAGGAATTATAAGGCCCCTAGATTGTTTGAAAAGAACCACTACAAACATCTCTTGACAGGAGCTACAACAGCTTAGAACCTTGAAATGTGGGGGGGAAAATTGATTAAAAGAATACATGAAATTTATCTGTATCGCTAAATAATCTTTTAACCTAAAACCGAAATAACATCTTCCAATACAAGGAGCCTAACACATCCATCCATATTCGGATTTTTCATTTTTATTTTTTTCTAATAGAGGAGCTAGATGCATAATACATAACTAGGAAGTGGTAGAAAGGAGGATTTTTATCTAAGCCTGTATCCAGAAGAGAGAGTGATTTTAGAAGTCCTTTTAAATACCAACAATTTGTATGCACTGTTAGGCATAAGAACACAACTATTTCTGTGAGGTCCACCTTTTCAACAAGAGATTAGGAGAATACGCACAATATAAGTAAACAAACAACAGATTGGCAAGGTAACTCAAATTTTCTCCCTTTAATCATATTTTTTATGCTAAAATTACTAGTAAAATGATATGATATTGAACAAGAATGCCAGAAGGTTAATAAAAATGTTTGAAAGGTAAGTGTAACTCAAATGAGATTGTTGTAAAAGATGAATGGCATAACAAAATATATAATAGTAAGTGCACCCATGCCAATAGGCAAAAAATTAAAAAAGTAATAACAACAATAAAATAAAAATAAAGCAGGAAAGAAATCCAGACAGCAAAAAATGCGAGCAGCAAACTTTCTCTGAAATTGTGAGATGTCCATGCAAATATAAGGTTAATCCCCAACAGCCTCTCACAGTAAAGAAGTAATCTAGTGACACACCATCTTTTAAACATAATTCTGCATCAACCCAATACTTTTACCAAGCTGATTTGCAAATTTAAGAGTTTACCACAATGCAACTTTCAAACCAAATATCATAAGAAGTCTCCCCCATAAAATTCATCCACACATTCTACAAGTACATAATATCAAGATGCAAACCACAGGCTGATGGAATCCCAAATTAGCTATAATTTCAACACAGTAATAGCCGTCAAGACAAATACCAGATTACAATAAAAATTAGTAAAGGAAAAAAAAGACCATGGAATGGTGCATTTGTAATTTATTATTAACATAAAATATCTAGCTCTTAGTAATGAAACTCAAAGACCAGTGAGAACAAGCTCCTACAAAACAAGCATGATACGTATTTCTAACTTACCTCAGGCACAAACACACTGCCAGTAGTATTCTGTGCAATACCTTCAACAAGCAAAGATATAACAATTGGAGGCAACAGCGAATCATTATCTGGGGACTCAATTTTCCTCCCACCAATATGAGCCTCAACCACAGTCATCTGTAAAAGAAAAGAAACAAATGGATAATAAGCACAAGACAAAAAAACACCCACCACCCAATATATATATATAGAGAGAGAGAGAGAGACAGTTGGGGGGGGGGGGACCCATAAATACCACCTCATACAACTCAATTCTACCCTTACTCAACAAAAAACCCCAAAATAATAAATAACACAAAATGCCAAAAAACACAAAATATTTTAATATATTCATTTGACCCCTACTCCTAAGAACCAATAAGGCTCAGAAATAAACAATATCCAAATATAATCCAACTAGGCAGTAGCTACTTTTGCCAATGTTAAAGCACCAAAAGAATTCATTAAAGTAAATGATTAAACATTGCAAAGTTCCTAATTCAAGTGCATTCAAAAAATTTAAGCTAGAAAATCAAAATGTGAATTGCCCGAAGAATTCAAATATCGAACAGCAGATGTTTCCAAGGTAACAGCATTACAACCCACCTGATTCAATGTTAAGGTTCCCGTTTTGTCGCTGCAAATGGTAGTGGCAGAGCCCATTGTCTCACAAGCAGAAAGCCTCCTAACCTGCAGTCCAACATTTGAGAACCAATCAAACATGTGCTTTCTGTATGTATATGTGTACATCGATATGATATAAACAAGTCTGATGAAAGGAAAAATCTTGGATGCCTTGTGTGTACATCAATATCATAAAAACAAGTCTAAGAAAAGGATAAATCTTTCATACCAAGGCCTTATCTGCCATCATTTTCCTCATTGAGTAAGCAAGCCTATAATACAGTATAGAACAAGGAAAATATAAGAGAGACAAAACTAGCGAACTTTTAAGATACTAGAAACTGTACTATATTTGAACTATATTGAAAAAACAAGCTGCAATGAGCAGGAGATATGCAAAAAGAACTAATGACAGCACTATATGGCAATAATTACATCCAACTTAAACATGGCATGAGGATTAATGTGATTTAAAAGAAAACAGGGTGAGTTAAAACTAGAAATCAACAAAATGATCTTCATTAAACTTCAAGATGAAAAGATTGAATAATTAATTTAAATAAACACAAAAAAAGAAAAAAAAAACTGCAATATAACACTTATTTTACACAAACAACCTAAAGAACCGACAATACTTTTCTCAATTACTACAAGTAATATTGACCAAATTACCATGAAAGTGAAATAATAACAAGCCTAAACTTACGTTAAGGTAACAGCTAAGGGAAGCCCTTCAGGCACTGCAACAACCACAATAGTGACCTAAATATTCGTCAGGCATTAGTGAAATACACAAAACCCTTGTATATAAATAAGCATATACCAACTGTGCGTGTAAAATGGCACATACTGCAACAGTGAAAATCTTAATAACTCCGTCTATGGCAGTGCTAAACTTAGTTTTGCCAGGAGTGAATTGCCTGTTTCCATCCGCATCTTCAGAATGTCCAGTAAAGTATCTGGAGATACTCAAATTATAAGTTTCACCAATTGAGAATTATGTATTAGAGAGAGAGAGAGGGGGGGTGTCAAAAACTAAGAATTACCTGATCAAAAGGACAACAAGAACAACAACAGCTACTGAGAGTCCAACAAACCCAATAAAGGTTGCAACCCCATTTAACCGTACCTAATACAAGTCATTTGAAGTTACAAAGGAAGTGTAAAACAAAACTACCGTCTGTAACCACGACAGAAATAAGGTTTAAAAACAAACTAACTTGCAAAGGCGTTTCTTCACCGGTATCTTCTGAAATACTTGCCATTAGCAATCCCCACTCTGTATTAATACCAACGCTGGTGACCTTTTTTTTTAAAAAAAAAAAGAAAAAGAGGGAAGTTAAAAAAAGAAAAAGAAAAAAGGAAAAGAAAAAACTTCTGTTAGTAAGGTAAGCCAACCAAGAATAAACAAGCGACACGAAATAGATACTGGGAGAAGGTGAAACTAGATGTGTGGGTTTACATATACGTACACACACACGCGCGAAGAGAGAGAGAGAGAGTTACTTCAAAGATCAGAAGTTCAGATAATTTTAAAAAAAAAGACAGAGAAGAAATAAAAATTATAAATCATTAAACACCTGTGCTAAAGATAACCACGATCACAATATTTACACAAAAAAAGATAAATAAAAAGCCTATTGTTAATTATTTAACCATACAATTGCCTATTTCAGATATATATGCCATACATGTAATTCATATACTAAGCAACACAGATACCGATGCCAAGCCAATTTTAAAACCTGATAATGAATTTTAAAACATATCATTTGTAGGGACACATTAACAAATAAATATATTATACACACCTACATATGCGTAAAAAACAAAGTATGTATTCATTTTTTTAAACTATAAATTCATTATCTTTTATTATATCTACTTTGAAAATTATAATCAGGAAACATATCAGCAGTTCAAAATTTTAATATATAAATTGATGTTATATTCATCTTATTATTGATTCCAAATTTGTTCTGCAAAATTACAATGTGCTTTATGTGTAGTCTAATAAGAGGAAGGTTAGGTATCATTGTATAACCTTTCAAAAAAAAAAAAGGTATCATTGTACGACAGCTACATGATTCTTTTAACCCTATAAAAATATCCCAACAACTCAGAAAAAATGCCACTGCCATCCCATACAGTCTCGGTGCTTTGTCCCCCATTTAGAGAATTTAATGCCAGGTACACTTCTTCTTTCATGAAATCCCCTTCCAACTTTACATTCTCAAGTCCAGCAACAAAACAAAAACTTATACAATTCCAATCAAGGTAATTTGTCGATAATTCCGATTAAATCTTCTTGTTCCTAGACATTCCATAGTCATAAATTGTTATTCCATTCTCCCACGGATAAAGGTTTAGCTTATTCCAAGTCACAACAGAAAAAACCTTTTTTAATAAATTTCTTTGTTTCCAGACTAAGATTAGTTTTAATTTTTAAATTAAATTCATTTAAATTTCTATCTATATAATATTATATATTTATATTTATTTCTATTTATCATTTATTATTTATCTATATAAATAATAGAAACAGAAGATTGATTTATCTGTTTAGATGCATATCTATCATTTTGTGGCTTCATGTACCAAAATTTTTCCTCTCAATCCATTCAATATTTTTGCTCCAACAATATACTAGATAATGGGTGCGAGAAAGAGATTTACATTTCAAATCTCCTCCTCGCCCCCCCCCCCCAAAAAAAAGGCTTTGCACAAATTGCTTCTGATCTCAATAAAGCTACTCAGAATCAATTGGCAAGAGGTTATAAAACTCCACAATGCTATCCCTGACATGCTCTTCCTGTTCTATCTACCTGTCATCAACAAGTCTATCAATTAGATCAATCTTCCCATGTGAATTTGCCGGCTGATGAAAGAATTTAATGTTTCTATCCCCTTCTTTCAACAATGATGAAACTATTAAACAAGGTTACGTTGAATATATATCGCCAAACCAAAATACAGGACTTCCCCAACACTTGAGCTCCAATTTTTTCACAGGAAACCATGAGTTCTCCAGCCTTCAATATCTAGGAAATCAAGATCTAGCATCAGCTTGTATTAATCAACTTTCAATGGTTAGCCATCAGTCATCAATTTACTTTATTCTGATCTTTGGTGTAAGCAGGAGAGACCTACTCAGGTGGAAAGGAGGAGATCTAGTACTCGAAAACTGTCTAAAACAGCAAAAGGTAAAAGGATGCCGTAAGCAGGAGAGACTTACTGAGAAGGAAAGGGGCGGATCTGATCTATGAAAACATACCTTGGGGAAGTCACCTGAGATCTAAGTCAAACACAAATTTAACACACACTCAACAGTTCACGGTTGACATTTCTCACCTAATCTCAACGATTTGCATCAATATCATTTTTGAATAATTTAACAGTACAATTTCAATCTATTCACAAAACAATACCAATACTACGACACAATTGGAGTATCAAATGGTGAGCAACGAGTATGACAAAATTTACCAGCATGGTACCATAACCATCAGCTACTTTGCATCCAGACATCAGAAATGGAGCTTTCTGGCTCTTATTAACCTGCCAAAAAAGAGAACATGCTACTGAATTTGGAAAAAAAAAAAAAAAATAGGCCAATCACATAGGATAACAAAATAGATGAGCTAGCTTACCAAATTGCTCTCCCCTGTCATGCTAGATTCATCAATTGCAAGAGAGTGACCAGACACCAAGATTCCATCAGCCGGGACCTGAGACAAGATTTGAAAAGTGGAAGTCAATAGCGGCATCAAAAATTTAATTTTGCAATCACAACCATAAGAAATTAATACCATTCACCTGATCTCCAATTTTGAGAGGTATAATGTCACCAACAACAATATCAAAAATTGATATCACCAATCTTCTACCACCTCTAATTACCTGTTACATGCTAGTTCAATTGAGGGGGGCGAACAAACACACGTACACGCACAACACAAGCACATGCACGCACACAACATAGATAAGTAATAGCATTTCTAAAAAGACAAACCTCCAAATGTATATTCTGCTTCTCCTCATTCAAATTTTGGAACTGAAGGGATTGCTTGTAATCACTAATAGCTGCAAAAATTTGGGGGGAAAAAATAATTGCAGCAAACAAAGGAGCAAATGTCAAAGACAACATGAAAGTTTTCAGTGTAGTAAACAAAGTTTTCAGTGTAGTAGTGCAAGTTTGCTGCAAAAGCCTAAAGTTAACATTTCCGAAGTAAATTTGTAAAACATAGCATGATATATACGTTCAGTGAGCCTGATAAACAATGTAAAACAGATATAGACATTCCGTATGCCCAATAAACCATCATCAATGAGCTAATTGTCTCAAAAATAGAACCACAGCAAATATGTCAAGACAAAGGATAAATTATGACTGATCAAATATGAATCTGACTGTTTTAGGTTATGCATATACTGTTTACCCTTGCTGCGTCAATAATTAAAATGTTAACGCTTGAATTGTCACTATTTTGGGTGGTCCCTTTGGCCCTTTGATCCACACAACTCACGAAAGTGAAAACTAGGCATTGCTTGCTGGGTGTCTGCACAATCATCTTCAATGTTGATAATAAAAATAAATCCCTGCAGCTCAAACACTGCAACATTATCAACACTTTTTAACTACATATTTTCTCTATCTTATCCTCCATTTACTTTGTCACAATTTAGAGATGAAAGGAACTAGCAATCTTTTGCAATCCATTAGATTCTCTAGCCTTCTTTTTTCCTGGAGGAGTATCTTCTGTGTTGATCAAAAGAGAGTTTTTCTAACAGAGAACATTTTACCTCATCTCAACTGCCATTGATTGCATCACCAAGCAGTATATTGAAAACAAGCATTATTTAGGAATGTGATCCATAGTGGTCAGACAGACACCAACTTTTTTGAGACAGAAAAATCATTTTTAGGGTGGAAAATAGCATTAACCTTATACAACAGCTAGACCACTTCAACTGCATTTCTATTGCCTTTCATCCAGATATCATCGAGCTATATTAAAGATTGTACTTCCAGAATGTTTTCAAGTTAGAAGTTCTAAGTCTCCTTAACATGTCTTAAAACATTATGCCTCATAACAACTACCTAGAGCCAATAAGATACTGCGGAGACACCTTTGGCAAGCAAAGTTGATTCTTATTGAACAAATGCCAATGCAAAATATAAAAATCATATCGTGGACTGCTGCTAGAGACAGCAGACAAAATGGTGTTATGTAGTTCTTGAATCAACACTACCATGAGAATGTTTTATGTTCTCAAATCCAAAATAAGTAGTAAACTTGTCCACAAATAGAAGATTCTCTATCTCCTGCACAAGAACTTTTTCCTTAAGGCTCTTGCTGGATTCTTCAAATTGAGAGCTGAATCTAGGAGATAAGTATTCCAATTAGCTGGTTGGGTGAAGCCTTTGGATAGTACTCAACAACATTTCTTCTAAGATCAACATCCTTCTAGAATCCATGCTAGCTCTACCATGTGTATTTTTATTTTTATTTTTATTTTTTTAATGTCCATTAACAACTTATGGAGTAGTGGGGATGCGGGTAGTGGGGATGTAGGGATCAAACCCCAATGAATAGGCTAGGCTGGCAAGCCAACTTAGTCTAGGTGCCTGCTCTCACACATGGATTTCATTAGGCTCAATCTTCTTAACTACGTATAAATTAACCTCCCTTCCATCTTCCTGTGGCACCTTCAATGGAGTTGAAGATAAGAACAGTGTCAGCATAGTCATGTTCTTTCCAATTATTGATCATTAAACTCGTTCTCAAGCTCTGGACGGCCAAAGTAATGACCAGCTTTTCATTGAACTGACTTTGTTTTCTATTCATCCATCAATTTAAATAACATTTGGATAAGTAATCGTCTTCCAAACCTAGTTTCATAAAAACAGCAACAAAGCTATTTCATACCTGAAATTGTTGGGCTTGTCCTTTCACTGCCCAGATGTCACATATCACTGCAAAACAATTTTGTACTTTTCTATTCATGTTTCCTTGGTATTAATAAGGACAGTTGCATGATAATGCTACTATTCTTCATGCTCTCCATTCATTCTTTTAGCATAATCAGACCTTTTTTTTTTGGGGGGGGGGGGTGGTGGGGTGTGGTAATTAACATCATCAGGTCTTTGTTGACTGGTTCACTACAGCAGTGCAGATACTAGCTTGGATAGACGATAGCAAAACCATGGTTCACAGTCTCGGTCGTGGCCATTGTATCGGCTTGAGAATTTTTGATGCGGTCGTGATGTCACGTCGCGATATTGAGTGATACGCAATATTTTATTTTTTTAATTCAAAAAATATAGAAAAATTCTAAATAATAAAATAGATATATTACATAACAAAAAATATAGTAATTCTCTTATTAAATATTAGATAACTACTTATAATATGCGAATGAGCTAGCTTTTTTTTTTCTCTTTTACATAAATCACTAAGAAATCATTTGTCTTGCCAATTTTTTGCCGCAATAGTTAGTCGTCTTAGTGTATTGCCAACATATCGGCTTGTCTCAGCTGTGACAACGCAAGATAACTATTCTTAATGCATTTTTTGACGCGGGTTGAGATCTCGTCGCGTCATCAATCGAGTCCGATACATCTCAGACGATATCTCGGCGTCTCGGACGATGCTTTGAACCATGTGGCATGCTGCAACTTTTTGGGCTCCTTCCCTTATCAGTTAATATGGAACCACACTAGGATTTTGCTGAATGTGACACTGTATTATTAATTACTTTATCCAATAGGGTACACCTCACGGTGTGAGAGAGGATCACATCTGCATGGAGAAAATTGAGGGAGTCCCACCAGCCTGGCATGCTGTAACTTTTTGGGCTCCTTCCCTTATCAGTTAGTATGGAACCACACTAGGATTTTGCTGAATGTGACACTATATTATTAATTACTTTATCCAATAGGGTACACCTCACGACGTGAGAGAGGATCACATCTGCATGGAGAAAATATGCTTTCCATCTTTAGCTTCACACCTACCCAAAAGGTTAGAGATTGTTGACCAATCAAATTAACCAGGACCTCGTCATTTGTATCACCATAGGCGTGCTAGAAAATATACTTTCCATCTTTAGCTTCATACCTACCCAAAAGGTTAGAGATTGTTGACCAATCAAATTAAGCAGGACCTCGACATTTGTATCACCATAGGCGTGCTAGACCTTTAGTTTCCTCTCTGCAAGGTGTTCCCTTACATTGATACAGAACCACCAAAATAATTCTCCATGCACATGAGCCACTTGTCCAATTACCAAAAGAAATAAGCAAACTTTTCAAGGCATGCCTTACTCTTACAATCAAATGAGCCAAAACTCAATAGATTCCTCTTCCATGTTGTGAAAGAATTTCTAATTGCCTCCATTCCTCTTTGGTTGACTAGGCCCTTCAAGAGTTCCTATTATCTCAATGCACCCTTCCTGAGTTTATCAATTGCGTCCTGATGTTATTAGGATTGCAGAATCCTCCTCGAAATAATCTTCTTGAATCCCTGGCAGTTAAACATTACTAATCTTTAAGCCACACAAAATTCCCAAGAAGGAACTTCTGCTTTGATGCCAAAATTGATGTAGGACAAAGCCCTAATAAAGACTGAAAATGAATATTATGGACTGGAGCTTCAATTAATAGAGTTTTTGTTAATAGGATAAAGTTACAATTAGAGGTCAGATTCTGACTTGAATTGGTCAAGGAGAAAGGCTGTTGTAGTCTGAAAATCGATCAAAAGTGTTCAATCCTCTAGACAAATGCATATGTTATCAATACTATTATTACAAAGGAAGACTCCTTGTATTTGATGAAGCCTTAAAATTCGTAAGACTTGGTGAAACATTTTTGTTTCCTTATACAACCCCAAACTACCCATAACTACCCACAATTTTAATGAATGTGCAAATAATTTTTCAAAAACTATTTATTAATTAGGTAAGTTTAGATTTAAACTTTCTACTTTCCTTGCACACTCTGGCCTACAATTACAAGAATTGTGTAAAGGTTTTGTAGCTGAAAAAGGGTTATAATCATGCGCATCAAGCATGGATCCACGTGCAGTATTGCAATTTTGGAAGATCAATTAACGATTATAATTTTGGATCAAAGGCTATAGTTCGGTCCTTTGAGATAAAGCTTGAGGCTGTAGAATGACTCGTTTTGGCTCAACGGTGTTACAGGAAGTCAAGAAGAAGATGAAGATGACGACATAGAAAAGTGAGGCATTGTGAGTCTCAACTACAGCACTTCAATGGACTCATTATTGGAAAAAAAAAAAAAAAAATCTAAAGATTGGCAAAAACAATTCATTAATTACAATTGAGAATCAGAACAAATAATTTAGAGGAAAAATTGTGATTAGTTCACTCCCCTGCTCTATTATATTTATAATACAAAGAGATTGAGTCCAGATACAAAAAGGAAACAATTAGATAATTCCCAAATCCTGAGTTGTTTGGTCAAGTTTCCCTTTGGAAGTAGTTGCATCTTAACATTATGAAATCTTTGATCGGTAAGACTCATTTTTTAGTAAGACAGCCATTTTGACATTTTACAAAAGCAAGTCTTTTATAATTGTCAAGATATTTGATAGATATCGATAATTAGGGTTAAGATTTATACCAACATATCCCCACTTATAAAGGATTTTCGTTTTTTTTTTCTCCATTTTCCCTGATGAGAATGTGTTGGAGCCAAGTGGATTGGCATAATCCGAGAAAAGAATCCTTTCAAGTTATATGAGATTAATTGGAGGAGCCAGGGGGGGCCATGTAGATTTTCTCCTTTCCAAGCAAGGTTGTTAAAATCGAGATTTTACTTAAAATCGGTAGAAAGTCCAAAAATCGAGTCGTAAAATCGAATCGTAAAATCGTAAGATTTTACCAAATGCCTATAAAACAAAAATATAGTCTATTACCTACAATTTTTTATTTAGAGCTTTCATTTTGTTTGATAAGTTGATAATTTTATTAATAGAAGAAGAGAGAAAATACAAGTGTCAAGAAAAATGCCATACCCAAAAACTTACTCATATTAACAAAATGAATCCTCAACAAAGTTTACAAAAAATTCTATATCTGGTTCTATAATTCCTTTACCCAACTACACAATTGACACTATTAAAATGATTGGTGAGATCTATCCAGTTGATATTAAAATATTGACTTCGTTTTATCCTAATTTCTTGTTTGAGTTGAAATATGTTTGTAATATTTTATCATAAGTTTCTTGGTTTCTATCCTAGTTACTAAATTTAATTTATGGTAATCAATTTGGTGTAACACATGATTCTCAACTAGTGTAATATGGTAAATAATAGTATTATAGAATTAAAAAAACTAAAAAAAAAAATAATAAGTGAAATAGTTGTGGCATATTATTTGATAAAAATCATAAAAATCTATTTTATTTAACAAAATTACACAAAAATACTTAATTTTTAAAATCGGTAAAATCGCCTATAAAATCGTGATTTACGTCCCAAAATCGAGATTTTACCTATTTTGTCCCTGTTAAGATTTTACATAAAATCGAACAAGTTTTCCGACTCTAACATCGTAAAATCGTAAGACTTTAAGATTTAAATCGGGATTTTAACAACATTGTTTCCAAGCAATACCCTATTAGCAAACTAATCCCCTTCACTGTCACATGAACCAATATGTCATCATCAATCATTTTAGCAGCCCTATATTAAGTGATGTTTCATACCAGATGCAGGTCAAACAAATAAAACCACATGATTCCTACCATAAAGATACGAATAAAGGGTAATACTATTCAACTAGAATTTGTTTTTATAAAAAAAAAATAAATAAATAAATAAATATTATCACCAACACCAATTAGAACTTCAGAAACTGCATATTCAGTAATTATGAAGCTACTCATTTAATCCATTATCAACAATCCCACAACCAATAAAAGGTGTCATCATGTCATAAGAAAAAAAGAACCAATATAACCATATGTATTTTACCTTCGACTTGGATACAAGGTGCCATTAAAGTATTTCATAATTATGTGCTAGAATTGAATGTTAAATGTTTATATGGATGTCTAATTATAAATGAGACAAATATATCATAACCTTTACCAAGTGTCCTTGTCCAAGTTTCAAGTACCCGATATGGATACATTATACATTCAAAAGAGTCAGTGTAACATAGACCCTGTATAATACATCAATAAAATTAACTCCAATACCTGTAACAACTATAACAATTAGAACAGCCAATGCAATGCTCCCCCCATCATACCATCCTTCTTTAATACCCTATAAATTAGAAGTTAAATCAGCAATATGCATTTAAACAGATAATTAACTTTAAACCATTGCATTGGAATATTGAATTTTCAACATGTAGGTTATGTAATATATGTGATTTCATAAAAACACATAGCACCATAAAAAAAGGGGGGAAACATCCACGACACCAACTCTTAACCATTAAAAAATCATATAAAACAAAAATTTAGCTTTTTTGTAACCAAACACAGCCTACATTCTTTTTAGCATCACTTATCTCTTAAAAGGGTACATATCTTGCGACAGTATTTTGTAAAAAGTTACACACTTCATGATCTTGCAAGACACCTCAATTAGGCATGAATATTGAAACTAGTTGCTAAAAAGAAAACATGGCCCCAGAACGTCGTGAGACCAAACATTTATTTCAACAAATGGATGTACAATTACAAATGTAGAAGTAAAACCAAATCATAGAACCAGAAAACCAAATGCTTTAAGACATGGGATTACTCCAGACAGAATGTAAAAGAACAAATTACTGATTCACATAGTTTAGGGTCTTGAAATTATCTAATAAGACACTTGATGATAACAACCTAAATGTTCACACCCTATAAAATTTGTAGTTATTGAACAGCACATTAAGAAGCAATTAAAACATCCTTTGTTGAAACGTTCTTAACATACGACTAATGAAATTTTGACATAGTTTAAGGGCAACATCATAAGAAGCAATATGAAGGACAGGAAGGATAGGAACAAAAAATGAGTTCATCCTTCACTAATGCTACATTTGGAAAGAAAAATTAAGTGAAAAGGTCAAATTAATTTCACTTTTTTGACTAGGTTAGAAAATTACAACATAATAGATGTTTGTGAAACTTTTCTAACATTTACTTGATTATGGAAAAAATAACACGAACTGGTAATTGAATAGTTGGTTTTCTACGAGGAGGGAACCGGATTTATACAATTTTTTGCACTATCTTAATCATATGGAAATTTCCTAGTACAAGGAGTTGGTGAGTCTTTTGTAGATATGCAGCATCACCTTGATGCTTTTTAATACAAAATATTTTTACTTATCAGAAAAAAGACCTGTTGCAAACATAGGCTACACGTATCAAGCTTTCCCATTGTTACATAATTGAAAATGTCAACTTTAGCTAAGTAGTGAATAAAACATCAATTCTAGTAAGATAATTTCCCCTAACCTCCCCCCCAACAAAAAAAAGACCCAAAAAAAATGTGTTTGGAAGGCCTGTTTTTATTCCTTTGTTGCCAAGAAAATGAAATTTTGTTTAAAAAATAAGGCCCAAAATGTAAACAGAAAGTTTTCACTTTTTCTTTTTTCCTTCCATAAAGACTTTGTCAATTTTAGTCCATAAAAATAACACTTAAATCAAGTTTCATTGCATCCTATTAAAACATTTATTTTTATTCAAATATTTTATTAAATTAAAATTATTTTGTAATAAATAACAATATATTATTACAACGATTTTAATTACCCAAAAAAACGATTTTATTAAAATGAAAATTAATTATTATTAAAATATTATTAAAATTATTTATTTTATTAAATTAATGTTTTTGATAAATAATAATTACATATTAAAATGATGAATTTTATTGAATTATTTAATTACATTAAATTTTAAGATAATAATGTATTAATAAATTAGGTTCTTATTAACATACTTTGTTAAAATTAGTTATTATTAAAAACAAATATTTAATAAAATTAAATTATTTAATGAATTAAATATTATATACACAGATTTTATCAAATTAAAATAAAATTTTATAAAAAATAATTATCATATTAAGATAAATAATGTAAAGGCAATCCTTATAGTTGCTAAATTTTCCATGGCAGAGATTAAAGGATGACAGTCTTATGCATATAGATATGTACCTGAACAAGTTAGCATGGTTAACGTACCTGCAACTTAAGAGCTTTTTCTAATCTCAGCTAGAAAGGGCTTAAATAACTTGCTATTAAGAAATAAAAAGACTGACAAGATTCAAGATGTTCATGACATTAATATGGATTGAAGGAAACAATTCACCATCTAGTTTTATTTGTACAACTAGCCAGGACTAATAGACCATTAAGCCAAAAAATCTACTTAGTTGGTAAGTCTAAATCCAGAACATACAATCAATTTTAGCAAAATCTATCTCAACCGCGTAGAAAATCCAGGGGAGGTCACTTGTTACAACTTTGGTGTAGAATCTTAGTGGATCTTAAATCCTGATCTCAATCCAGCTTTTAAAATTTGTTTTCCATGATTTGAATAGATTTTATATAAACCTTGTTTAATCTTTGTTAATCCTAGATCTAATCTTAAATACTTGCAACAATCCAAGATGGGATTCTGATTTTGACAACAGTAACGGTTGACTGGTGAATTGCTTATTACACACAGAAATAAATAAGAAGAAAAGATACAACTAAAATACCATGGACAAGAAGTTGGCTATAGCATAAAACTGGTATATAATAGCAGCAATTGTCATATATGTGCAAGACAAGGTAATGTAATAAACCAAAATATATTTCATTGAAAGCATTCAACGGATTCAGTCTAACACCACCCTGAAATGATCAACAAATAAGAACCCCCAATCAAAAAACAATGCCAAGTATTGAAGGTAAGTTAATTCATTCTATATTGCGTTGTTATAATTCATTCTATATTGCATTGTTAAAAAATCTAAAACATATAGCACATTTATCTGGCAACCATTTTTGCAGGAACTGCACTCTTATTCTCCCAACAAATTTATTAGGAAGTAATTGCATCCCATCTGTCAACCTCAAGTCATAAACCTAGTTTAAACAACTAAGAACGGATATCATTCAACATAAACCACTAAATCTTTCATTCTACATACACCAGTCACTGTTCTCTACAATTACACAGTTAATTAGAGGAGAAGACAGAGTTCTATGTTCTCAACATTGTTTTAAGCAAAACCTTATCCTTGTGTATTGGCTCTCTTTAAGAGTAAAAAAATATTTAAAAATCTGTTGCTTTTTTTCACATAATACCGAGATGCTTCCTTTTTTGAACAAATATGAATGTGTCCATCACGGGCGGAGCCAGGCTCGGGCCAGAGTGGGCATGCCCACCCTCAAAAAAAAATTGTTATTTTTTCTTAATTGTGCCCACCCAGGAAAAGAAAACATTTTTAACTCAATACCAATTGTGCTCACGCAAGAAAAGAAAAAAAATAGCCCAATAATAATTGTGCCACCCAATGAAAAAATAAATTTAACTCAATAATATCAATATAATTATACCTAGTCTACCCAATATAAGTAAAAAATATTTAACCCTACTTTGACCTTTTTTCTCTCTCTCCTTCTCCTTTCTAATAGTTAAATTCTTTTTCTATTCCTCCCATAGTAAATAAACAGAATTATACGATCTCCACACAATAATTAGCCACATGACGTCAGATTTCATTGACTTACAAATTAGATAGTCTAGTTAAACAACTTCTGATCAGCACAGGAAGTAATCCGTCCATTTATCAATAATTAAATATTAAGAGCACAAAAATCCAGAGCAGAAACAGTATTCTACTACAATTTATAATCTTTAAATCAACTAGCAAATGGCCAAATTCCACTTTGTGCTCACCTCTGATTTTATACCTAGCCCCAAGGAAGCAGCTGCAGCTACCATCAAAATGATCAGGGTTGTATCATGGCACGCATCCCAAACAAAGTTCTGCAATGCATATAACACAATATAAGCAGCAAATTTTTTTATTAACAACCCCCCCCAAAAAAAAAAGCATTTTTTTCCGGAAAAATCATTAAAAACAGAATAATAACCAAAATTAAAATTCTTGCAACATGTACCCAAAAACTACGTCCTTTTTTTCGAGGATATGTGTTTGATCCAAATGCATTCCTTCGCTTCAATAAATCATCATCATCACCATGTATTCCCCTCTCTACATTTGTTTTTAAGATACCAGCCAATCCATTAACCTGAATTGTAAGCACAAACATTCAAATAAAAATAAAAAATGAGGATTAGCTGATAACTAAAACTGATAAAATAGTAAAAGATGAGCTGCTACTAGACTTGCCCCTCCAAATCGCTCCATAGCAGAAAAATCATGGTCCCTTGTAATTGAAGCAAGCTGCTCTTGATCGATGCCATAGTCACCAGGTGAAGTTATGGGCAACTTTGGGGTCCCTGTCATTATTAGCAACAAATAAAGTCAACATAGGCATGTAATGATTGCAGCTTTAATAACCACAAGGAAACATCGTTGGAACATATATAAGTAAAAACTTAAAAAGAAATTCTGAAACAATAATGAAGATTCCCATGATTAATAAGAGCAAAGCATGACCAATAAATTGCCATGGAACTGTCTTGTTAAATCCCAAAAAAAATTCAACTTAAAAACCTCCAATCATGCATTACAAAGGTTAACCTCAAAATCCTTCCACTAGACTAAAATGACTAGACCGACAAACAACCAGCCAAAGCCTCCCTCCAAACTAACAATACTTAAAAAGAAAATAAAATATTGCAACTTACAGGTTTCCACTGATATAACACACAAAAATATACAAGCAAAAAAGAGTGAAGGCATTAATGCACATGTAAACACCCGAAAGCATTCAAAATAATAATATGATGATGAAGAGATTACAAATTGAACTTTTCTGGATCATATATCAGGAACACAGTTCAAAATAATAATATGATGATGAAGAGATTACATATTGAACTTTTCTGGATCATATATCAGGAACACAGTTTGAATTTGCGTGCATACAGAGTTGCATAACCTTCAAGTGATGGATTACTAAAAGAACAACTATTAAGAATAATAACAACACAACAACAGAATGAATGCCAAGTAGCTAAATTTTGTGTTTTTTTTTTTTTCATTAAAAATAAAAGATTGTATTAAAAAAAGACATCAAGAGGATGCTGCCTAAACACGACAAGACCGGCTAAGGCAGTCACACTAAATCCAAGATCTATGAGAAGTGCAAAGAATCATGCATATCCAGGCCTCTAAGTCAAGCTACGTCCATATGCTCTATGACGAGCAAAACAATTGTGTATATTCTTGTCTCTAACCCCGCACAGCCAGCTATACAAAAGCGACAAAAGGATGCTTTTCACCCTACAAAAAAAAATCCTGTATCTTGAAAATTGCTTCTGTCTCTCACCCCATACCACCCATGAGAGGCAAAAGGTAATGTCTCCATATTTTCCTCCTCCTCTTGTCAATTATGGCTCCTCACCATGTCCTGAAAGCGAGCTGCACACACCTTGAGAAGACCCATTGCATCTAAAAGCAATTAAAAATCGGCTCCCTAACCCTTGGGGTTAGCTCAGCGGATGACCTCCTGATTGTGGGGGGCCGAGGCGACAATCCGCAAGGGTTCAAGTCTCCGCTGGTGAAATCCAGTCTCGTTGAGTTATTCCAAGGGCCACCCACCACAAGCGTAAGCTTGTGACTGAACCGGTTCGGCGGATTTGTGAGGTGTCCGTCGGCCCCCAGTTTACCGGTTGGATACACGGTCCGTTGAGGACTGTAATAAACCGGCCGGGTTCCGGGTTAACAAAAAAAAAAAAATCGGCTCCCAGAACTCCCAAACCCACAAACACTGTATAAACAAGTGAACGATGGACTCAACCTCCTCTTTGCATAAACAAATCCATTGATCAAACACATCACTCTTTTGATGAGATTGTCCATTGTTTGTGTTAGAATATATGATTTCGACTTGTTTCCTTTCTTAATATTAACAGCTCTATCGAGTTGTTCATAGCTGTATTTTCCTTATTTGGTTGTAAGCACTAGCAAAGCCAAATGGAGGTAGGGGGCAAGCGACCCCCTTTGATTTTGGATACAAAAATTACCAAAATAGCCTTGGTATTTTAGCTTTAATAAAAAAATTAAAATTAATTCAAAATTATTTAACATAAAAGTAGTTTACAGGAATCAAAACCAAGTATTTTTGTGAAATAAAGTGAATTTTTTCACTACACTAATGAATACTTTTAAGCATAATATCAATAAATATAACGTGTAACATAATAAATTCTATAACCAAACCAAACTAAGCCTTTTCCCACTAGGTGGGTAACATAAAAAATACTATAAACAACAAAATTAATAATAATTAATTTCTTTTTTTTTTTTTTTTGTGACGAGGGACATCCTTAATAAACCTCAGGTGCTCTTAAAAAGGCCAGTTAAACCACTGAACTGTGAAAAATATATTCACCGGTTTAATATTTAAAAATAATTTGCTCTTTTCCTAAAAGTAACGTAGTTTCTCTCTTACTCTTAATCCAAACATAACTCGTTATCCTTTTTCTAGATGCTCAGTCCCCCCTTGTCAAAATCCTAAATCCGTCCCTAGTTGTAAGCCCTCACTATAAATAAAATTTATAGGAGAAGGGAGATGATACTTTCAATTTTCTTATTTTCCATTTTTTTTACTTAATATTAGACCAAGATCTGGTTCCAAGGCCCGGGGGGGGGGGGGGACTTAAAAACCATAAAAGAGCTATTGCCACTGCTCCTCTTTGCTAGCAACCTCTCTGGTACAGACACCAGTAGAGTAGGCAGATATGGGCATGTGTATGGACGTCGGATTAAAGTGGCCCAACCATTAGCCTAATGAATTGATTATTAGGAATCCAATTTAGCATAGTTGGAGGTTATTTTGTTTATTATTTGGACACATTTATTTTGGACTATTTTAGTATTAATTTCATTTCATTATAGGCCTTTATATTTTGGCTCATGAGTTTTATTATTTAAACCCTAATTAGGGTTAACATAAATATTGCATACATTGATTTCCTTCTTCCCTACGACTGCTATTCCTTGTTCTTCCTTGCTTCTTCTTCTTCTTCTTCTTCTTCTTCTTCTTTGAAACTTTTCTTCTAATCTTCTCTTCTCTTTTTTTTTGGGTAAATAATCTTCTCTTCTTCTTCTTCTTCATTAATTTGCTAAGTTATTTTGTTCTACATCAACTTTGGCATCAAAGTAAAACCTCGATCTCTAAACCTTATTCAAATCAATATTTTATTCACTGTCGAGGGGCCAAACCTTAGCTGCCATCGTAGTCCAAAACTGATGCCGAAGCCAAAAAAAATATGAAATAATTATTATTAGAATTTTATTTTATTAGGATTACATTTTATATAAAGATTTTACCTTATTCTATTAAAGATTTATTTTATTTTAGACAAAATTTTATTTAAATTTATTTTAATAAGGATTTATTAGAATATTTGATTTTGTTTTATTTTTAGTAATCTTGAGAATGTAATAGCCTATTTAAAAGCTTATGATGATTAAGGTTTGATACATTGATGAATATGAAAATTTGAGTTGTTGAAACCTCGTGGCTTGTTTTCCCTCCCCTCTTCTTCTTTCTTCCCTCTCTCCTAAACTTCTTCTCTCTCTCTTTATTTTTCTTTCATGGCTTTATTCTCTATCGTCCTACATCAAAAACCCTACCCACTGGTTTCAACAAATACGAACACCATTCTGTTACTGTTCCAAGTCAAAATTAGTACAAAAACTCTAGATTGATTGTCGTACCTAGAAGTGACCCAAGGCCCTCAGCTTCGCGTTCGAGTAAATGACCTACCAGACGTCGAGTTGACCAAAGTCCCTCTTCTAATCGTTGATGGAGCCAGCCAACGCTGCCACTGGGATCACTGTGCACTGGCAACCTCCGACGAAGCTCCGACAACTGACCGGCGACTTTCCAACGACATCTAAAATCTATCTATAACTTTTTCAGCCCATTTTGGCAAATTCCAAGCCTATAATACACTATCAACTACTGATTCGAACGTGGTCACACTCACATCTACTAGGAATGATGAATAACCAATTGCAAACCCAACTAGCAGCCATCTTAGAAGCAATTGAAAGACTAACCACTAGGATGGAGAAAATTTTTTTAGATGACTGGAATCACCATTATTCAACTCAAATGTCAAATACCGTTTTAGCAGCTCCTACATTGAGTGCTTTCACTGATGTTCCTAAGGTCATTAATAAACAAAAACGTGAGACTGATAGTGGCCCCCTTGAAGTGTTGGTTTATGAGCCTACCCTGACAACTTCTATTTTTCAGATGATGACATTGATGACCAAGTCGTAAGCTAATTGATTGATGTAACGCCCTATCATATTACATCACTTAATGAAGTTGTGGCGACTACTAAGACCAATTCTCTTGACAAAATAAATATTTTCAGTTGCATCCCGAGGTATCCGCTTGTATAATCCCACATTTAAATTGAAGAGTATGCCTAAAACCTATGATGCTTTTATCAATTTTGTCTTCCCTACATCTAAGCCCCACCCACAAATTAATCTATTTTTAGTCTTTCAACATCTACAAGTTCTGTCATTTGAATCACATTAGGAAACTTAGTGGGGACAATAGATGTCTACCACCCCTTATGCAGGTCCATGAGATCTGGAAACAGCTTGAACATTAGCTCTGTTCATGGCTCGACAATTGAAGGAGCGCACAAGTCTTCAACTCGATAGAGTCGAGTTTTTCCGAGCAGTGAAGAATAATGCAAATAAAAGATTTAAAATTTTAATTTAATAGGATATTATTTCCAATTATTAAGATTGAAGGACATGCCCCTAAACAGATCTAATTGGCGTCGACAAATCCATATAGCCGACCCCACCTAATGGGAAAAGGCTTGGTTTGGTTTGGTTTATTATTTCCATATTATTAAGATTAAATTTTATCTAATCTTTAGGATTTAATTTTTATTTAATTTTATCTTACTTTTTGGATTTGATTTTTATTTGATTTGATCTTTTATTTGAATTCCTTAAATTGTTAATTTGAATGCCTATATAAAGGCTTGAATTGTAAGTGTTATTCAGACTTTTAATGAATTAAAAAAAAAAAAATGAATTGAAACCTCTGTAACTTGTTCTCCTTCTCTTCTTGACTTCTTATACTTTCTAACCTAATTCCTTTCATCTATTTGCTTAATCCATATTGTCATACATCATTCTCTGATCACCAGAGCTGATCTTCAACCGCACTAAAGGCATCGTCAACGGCCTATTTAGCATATAGCAATGTGTGGCTTCCTGGAAGATCTTCGGTGACATCTAACAGCGATCACCTGATGTAGGCGTCTCCTTCTTGCTTAATGCTTTTTCGAACCTTGATGCAAGTCATTTACTATTGATCGTATGCACAGTCGCCTATTGTCAGTCGAAATTACTAGTTGGTTCAAAATTTTTAGCCACTGTTGATCGAAGGCACAGGTCAACGTTTTTCTTTTTCCCCCCCTAGCACTGTGGTTCCACTTGTGATGGTTCTCTCTTCTGGGAAGGTGTGATTCAAATTTCTTGATGACTGTACACTTGATCTTGTCTTTTGAAGGATTATTATTTGTTTCTGCAATTGCTGAGGAAATCTCGCTAGTTACCATTTCACTATCAAAGCTACCTCAATCTGTGTCTCTCAAAGCCGATAACGCCCTTGTTCTATTACACCCAAGAAATTGCATGGTACGAATTATTTAATTTGGGCACACGCAGTAAAAACTTTTCTCAAGGGGAAAGACAAACTACAATATATTACTGATGAGCCACCTTCTACTGATCCTTAGTATCGTGCTTAGATGAGTAAGGATACTATTGTTATGGGATTGCTACAGCACAATCTTGAGGATTCAGTTACCACCGCTGTTGAGTTCTGTGATTCATATATGAAAATATAGGATTCTTTTGCAGATTCTTAGCCTCATAAGAACAATATTTCTCGAGTTTATGAGTTGTATGAGAAGATGTTCTTTGCAATCAAGACAAGATGTCATTGTCCGAGAATTACAGTAACTTGAAGGGCCTACAGGAGCAATTGTTACAATATCGACCATTTAGTGAAGATTTAACATAGCAGAAAAAATATTGGTAATAATTTATGATTCAAACTTTTTATCTGGGCTTAATCTTGTCCTTTGAGGATTTAAGGATCAGATTTTACTAAGTGAAAACTTACGTAGTGCTACTACTAGTGATAATTCAGTGCCATCTGTTGATTCTTCTGCCCTTATTAGTTATCATCATAGCCATGGAGGTTCTTCCTGGGGACTAGATGGTTCTTTTGCTCTTATTAGTCATCATTATAGCCATAGAGATTCTTCCTAGGTACTTCTCGTGGCACTCGTGGTGGACACAATACTCGTGGCAGTTCTAGAGGTGGAGGACGTTCCTTAAGTGGTACAGGTAACCACAAGTATGACTTTCGTGATGGCACCAATCATACTGAGTCTTATTGCTTGAAGAAGTATGAAAAACTTAAGTAGGCAAACCATGTTTCTAATCGTGTATCTTTGCCACATCCAGCATTTGATAATGAAGCTACCACATCTTATTCTAAGGAGACAATTACTCTAAACCCATCACAACTTCAGGAGCTTATTCAATCCTTGCGTGTTTCTAACCCTTCTACCTATACTGCTACCTTGGCCAACTCAAATAAACAGGCTCTTCTTCCTGGATCATCGATTAGGGAGCCAGTTCACACGTCTGGTGATTCCTCCTCATTCTCGGATCTTAGTTGTACTTATCATAATATTATGTTATCCAATGGTTCTTCTCGTCCTGTATCTGGTGGAGGAACTCTTTACCCTGCCTCATCTATTAATCTCCCTTACAGTCTTTATGTAACTCAATTCCCTTTCAATTTACTCAATATTAGTCAGCTAACCAAGTTATTAAACTATTCCATAATCTTCTTTCCTAATTCTTGTGTCTTTCAGGATCTCACTACAAAGGATGATTAGTTTAGGACATGAAAATGATGACTTTTATTATCTTGATCGTGACCGTCCTCCAGAGCACATACCCTCTGCAGCTCTTTGCATTTCTCTCTCCCCTCTTCAGTGGCATCTTCGCCTAGGTCATCCATGTTTAGCTAGGTTGAAGTTAATTGTTCCAGATTTGCATCAAGTGTCTAGTCTAGAATGTGAAACTTGTCAGCTTGGCAAGTATCACCATAGTAGTCGTGAGTCAAAACCTTTTGTTGTGGTTCATAGAAATGTTTCCCTTCTGCTTCAATAGTATTAACGCTTTCTCCTATTTAGTAATATTTGTTGATGACTTTTCTCGTATGGCATGGCTTTTTTTAATGAAACAACGGCCTAATTACCTTCTGTTATTTCTTGCTTATACAATGAAATTGTTATTCAATTTGACCCAAAAATTAAAGTTTCTTGTTTTGTTAATGCATTAGAATATATTCAGACAATTGGTCATACCTTTTGTATCGATATGGCCATTATTCATCAAACCATTTGTCCTCACACCTCTTAACAAAACAGTCTTGCTGAACGCAATCATCGACATTTGGTGGATGTTGCCCATACCTTAATGTTTCATATGCATGTCCGTAAAACATTTTTGGGCAAATGCTATCCTCACTACTATTATCTTATTAATAGAGTTCCTACACCTGTTTCGTCCAATCAATCTCTCTTTTCTCTTCTTTACCCTGATCAATCCCCCTTTCCACCTTCTACTTGTATTTTTTGCTCTATTGCCTTCGTTCATATTCTTAATCCTAATCAAGACAAACTCTCACTTCGTTCTTGTAAGTGCATTTTTTTAGCATATTTCTGCACTCAAAAAGGTAATTATTGTTATCACCCCTTCTCACGCCATTACTTTGTGAGTGCTGAAGTCACCTTTTTTTTTTAGTCTAGTGCCTTTTCTTCTCCTAGTGGTGACCTGTTGCCCTCCAATCTTATTACTTCTCGTGAGGGGGCGCATTCTCCTACTCTTCCTCTTCCCCTATCTGCCACCTATGTTCCCATGTCCCAATCTTCCTCTTTTGGCCCTGCCGCAAAGTCCTCCACAGTGTTAGAACCATTAGTTCCGTCCGAGCTCCCTGTTCCCACCACTGCTTCTAGATCCCCTACTCTGCAACGAGTTTACCAACATGATCCTGATAGGAAGGTCATTATTCCCTTGCCGACTGATCTCACTCCTTCGTTTGAGGTTCCTGCGTCTTCCCCTCCTTCTGACTTGCCTATTGCTTTATAGAAAGGCAAGTGTACTTGCACTTTATATCCTATTACTAATTTTGTTTCTTACCACTATCTTTCCCCTTCTCTATCTTCCTTTGTTTATGCCTTGTCCTTTGTTTTTGTTCCTGCTTCGTATAAACAGGCCTTATCTGTTCCAGGATATAAACAAGCAGTGAATGGGAACTCACCTCTCTCCCTATTGGCAAACAAATTGTTAGTTGCCGCTAAGTTTATACTGTTAAATATCTTCCGAATGATTCGGTTAAGCGTCTTAAGACTCAATTAGTCGCCAAAGGGTATACTCAAATGTATGGCGTTGACTACTCTAAGACTCTCTCATCCGTTACTCGCTTGAATTCAATTCGAATTCTTCTTCTTATTGCCGTCAGCTGCTCTTGCCCTTTACATTAACTTGACATTAAGAATGCTTTTTCTATGTTGAGCTTCAAGAAGAAGTCTATATGGATCAGCCCCATGGTTATAGCATTTTTAGCAGTAAGCATCTTGTGTGTCGCTTATGGCGTGCTTTATATGATCTAAAACAGTCTCCTTGGGCTTGATTTGACTGTTTCAGCTCTGTTCTTCTTGATGGTAGGCATACTCGCTCTACTGTTAACCACTATAGGACCGTTTGGTAACGCTGTCGTTTTTTTGTTTATGTTTACATGTTTGTATTTTCTGTTTTTTATTTTCTGTTGTCGTTTTTTTCTGAAATAAAAACTGAAATTGTGTTTGAAAATACAATTTTGTTTACAATCACTAATTTTTTATTTTCATAAAATATTTAATTTTGTTAGTTTTTTTAAAAATTAATTGAATTTAATAAATATATTTTATATTAATTTAATTTAATTATATTGTTTATTAAAAACAATTGAATAAAATATAAGTATTATATCATTTAATCCAGCAAATATAAAATATATTAATTATAATATAATTATATTATTTACTAAAAATAATTGAATAAAATATAATTCATATTAAATAAATTAACAAGATTAAATTAATTATATTTAATAATTAATTTAATTATGATAGTTTTTTTTATAAATTAATTCAATTTAATAAATATATTTTATATTAATTTAATTTAATTATATTATTTATTAAAAACAATTGAATAAAATATAAGTATTATATCATTTAATCCTGTAAATATAAAATATATTAATTATAATATAATTATATTATTTACTAAAAATAATTGAATAAAATATAATTCATATTAAATAAATTAATTATATTAAATTAATTTTAATTATGATATTTATTAAAAATAATTTAATAAAATATATTTTTATTAATTAAATTATTTATTAAATTAAATTAATATATTTTATTTTATTATTTATTAAAATAATTTAATAATATATATCTCTTATTAATTAAATTAACTACTTTAATTTAATTATTTATTAGAAATAAATTAATAATAGATATTACATATTAATTTAATTAATTTAATTTAATCATATTATTTATTAAAAATAATTTGAGTTTAATAAAATATTTGAATAAAATAATTTATTTTAATATAATGTAACAAAAATGGACAAAGTAATAGAATTGATAAAATGTTTACAACAGAAAAAACACACAGAGTGAAAATACCCTTTTTCTCTTTACGTTTTTCTGTTTAAGTTTTCATTTTTTTGAAAACAAAACAACGTAAACCGATTTAACAAACATGTTTCTGTTGTCATTGAAATTGTCCACTCATCACAAGGTATTTCACTTTGTCACAAGTATATTCTGGATTTGCCATCTAAGACTGGTCTTTTAGGTACCCGTCGTGCTGATTCTCCTATGTACTCCTCTAATAAGCTGGATGCTCTTTCGGAAAAAATCTTTTCTAATGTGATCCGTTAACGTTGCCTTAATAAGGAAACTCATCTATCTCACTATCATTCGTCCCGATATCATCTATGCCGTGGGTGTGGCCAACCAATTCATGCATAGTTCTCGTCTTCTGCATTTTAAGGCTATTTGTTGGAACTTACGATATTTAAAGCATTCTATTGCCAATTATAGTGATGTCAATTGGGCCAAAAGCCAGACTGATCATTGTTCAACTTTAGGTTACTGTATATTTGTTGACAGTAATTTGGTTACTTGGCACAGTAAAAAAACTACATGTGATGTCTCGTTTGAGTCCCAAGGCTAAGTATCATGCTATGGCTCATACTTCCTCCGAGATGCTCTGAGTTCGATCTCTCCCACGTGACTTTGGTATTAACATTCCTACTCCTATGGCTATATGCATTGGGACAATCAAGTCACCATCTTTATTACTAATAATCTTGTGTTTTACAAGCACACAAAGGATATTGAGGTTGATTGCCACTTTATTCAAAATCTGTTGCTTTGCAAGAAGTTGATTACTCTTTTTGCTCAATCATCTTCCCAATTGGCCGATCTTATTACCAAGTCGTTGCCTCGTTCTTCTTTTTAAAGCATTTCTTCCGAGCTGGGCACAAGCCAGGCATCTTTTACTTACATGCTCCAGCTTTACGCTCCAACTTGAGGAGATGTGTTAGGATATATAATTTTGATTTGTTTACTTTCTTAATATTGAAAACTCTATTAAGTTATTCATATCTGTATGTTCCTTATTTGGTTGTAAGCTCTCACTCTAAATAAAATTTATGAGAGAGGGGAGATGATACTTTAAATTCTCTCATTCTCCTTCCTTAATGGTTAGCATCTTCCCTTAGAGTGAGCACCAAACCAAAAAATGCCACCCAAGTAGAAGTTCCATTCTTGCAAATACTAAGAAATGGAAAGTGCTCCTCCCTAACCCTTCCAATCTATGATAGAAGGATTTCACCTCAAACCCCCTAGAACACGAGCCCACCCACTTAACACTACCCTCGCCCACCCTCTTTTCCACCTGATAAAGATGTGCCATCAAGTTCAAAAATCCCTCCAACTCCCAATCAAACAGGTTCCTCCTAAGCTCAATGCAAAAATTCCTCAACTACTCCATCGTTGTTTCTAGATATGGCAAAGATAAGAGGGTAGGAATCCTTGAGAGAACTGTCATCCATCCACTAATCCTACCAAAATATGATCCTGTCACCCTCCCAATTTTAAATGAAATGTCTTCTAAGCTTAGGCCAAACTTTGTGAATGCTCTTCCACAAGCTTACCTAGTACGATCCTTTGTTGTCCTTGGTGGTCCAACCCCCTCCTATCTCACCACTCGTGGAGACTATGAGAGTCATCTATAAATGATTCTCTCCTTAGTTACTTCCAAACCCACTTCCCCAATAACACATCACTCATCCCTAAGAGTTTTCTGACAAACCAGCCCTCCCAACCCAAGAGGCTTGCACGCCGCCTCCCACTTGACCAAACGATACTTTCATCCCACAAAAATTGCCTTCAAATCTTCTCCAATCTATTCGCAACCAACATTGAAATTTTAAATAGAGAGAGAAGGCAAATGTGAAGGTTGGACAACAAACTCTTTAGTAACGTGACTATACCTCATTAAACAAATAGCTCCTCTTGCAACCTAAAACCCTTCTCCGAAAGTTGTCAATTATCCCATCCCAAGCTCAAACTATCATGAATGTCGAACCCCACAAAAGGCCAAGGTATTTAATCGTGGACTAGCCACCCTACAACCCATAGTAGCCAGAAAACTCTCCACCACCTAGACCTCTCCCACTGAGATCAATTCGAACTTGCCTAGATTCACTCTTAAGCCTAACACTACTTCAAAGTATGGTAAAACGCACCTTAGGTATCCAACTTGCAAATTATCCACTTCACAGAAAATCATTGAGTCACCAGCAAACAGTCAACCGTTGAGCTCCCTTTGAGAACCCCTCCAGATGGCCCTCCTAATGTAGGATCATAACTAATTAATTAGGGATCGTTTGGCAACGCTGTCATTTTTTTATTTACGTTTTTATGTTTATGTTTTCTCTTTTTTTTTCTATTGTTTTCTTTTTCTGAAATAAAAACTGAAACTGCGTTTGGAAATATAATTTTGTTTACAATTACTAATTTTTTATTTTCATAAAATATTTAATTTTATTAGTTTTTTTAAAATTAATTGAATTTAATAAATAGATTTTATATTAATTTAATTTAATTATATTATTTATTAAAAAATTGAATAAAATATAAATATTATATCATTTAATCCAATAAATATAAAATATGTTAATTATAATTTAATTATATTATTTACTAAAACTAATTGAATAAAATATATTTCAGAATAATTAAATAATTTAATTACGATATTTATTAAAAATAATTTAATTATGATATTTATGAAAAATAATTCAATAAAATACATTTTATATTTTTTAAATCAACTATTTTAAATTAATTATTAAATTAAATTAATAATTTAAATATAATATTTATTAAAAATCATTTAATAAAATATATTTATATTAATTAAAATATTTATTAAATTAAATTAAATTAATATATTTTATTTTATTATTTATTAAAAATAATTTTATAACATATATTTCTTATTAATTAAATTAACTAATTTAATTTAATTATTTATTAGAAATAAATTAATAATAGATATTACTAATTAATTTAATTTAATTTAATTATATTATTCATTAAATATAATTTTAGTTTAATAAAATATTTGAATAAAATAATTTATTTTAATGTGATATAACAAAAATGGATAAAGTAGTAGAATTGACAAAATGTTTGCAACAGAAAAAAAATAGAGTGAAAATACCTTTCTCTGTTTACGTTTTTCTGTTTTAGTTTTCATTTTTTTGAAAACAAAAAAACGTAAACAGATTTAACAAACATTTTCTATTGCCAGTTTACAAAATTTTGCAAATAGAAACAAAAAAATAGAAAACAAAAACATTACCGAACGGAGCCTTAGTGTCTTCTTTTCATACTTATGAGTTTTTTTCTTTTTTTTTTAATAAGTAAAGGTGCCATGTGACTAGTATGTGATTTTTAATGAGGTTAAATGGTTAGGATTTGTTCTTTTATTTTAAGATGGAGGCTCAGGATTCTAGGGTTACTGAGACTATTATAAATAGTCTTTTATTTTGCACCAAAGATTATTCATTAGTTTTTGACAAACAGAAAAAGCTGGGTTTGCTTTTTTCAGCCCTAGATTGAATTCCTATTGCAATCATATTATTCTCTCTCCATTTTTTTCCCGTTAGTTGTTGTGTTTATCTTCCTTGGCTGCATTTCCTCCTCTAAATCTTTAGTGCAAATATGATTGAATACCTCAATGATCAAGAGGAACACAAGCAAAGAAAAGGGTCCCCTTGCCTTAACCCCCTAGGAGGCTAGAAGAACCCTTCTAAAGTACCATAAGCAAAGCAGGAAATCCATATGTTATTGAAGTTAAAGCATGAAGTCCCAATATACATGGTCATAAACTTTCTCAACATACAACTTGCAAATCAAGCCCGACTCTTTATTTTACAACATAACCTCCACCAGCTGATTTGCTATCAATAGCGCATTAACAATCTCGCAACCTTCAGCAAAAGCATTTTGGACTAGCCCACCCAGCATCCTCTTCAAATGTCTAAAACCTCCACCACCAACTTCTATAGACTCCCCACCAAACCTATTGTCCCAAAATCCCTTGCGTCAAATGTCCCCTCTTTTTCAAAAATCAAAGCTATAAAAGTGACATTTAAACTCTTCACGAACTCCCCATGACCATGAAATTCTACCCCACCCAATAACGTCATATTTAACCTCCTCCCAATGATGCGTATAAAATGCCGTTATCATTCCGTCTAGACCTAGAGCCTTGTCCCCATTCAATTGCTTCAATCCTAACAAGATCTCTCCATTAGTAAAAGCCTCCCCCAACGCATCTGTTTCCCTCCTCGAAATGGAATTAACTCCATGCCATTTGTTTCACTCTTTGTAAATAAATCACTATAGAAGTCTATCATGGCATGTTTGATTCCTTCTCCTTCCTTATGTTCATTGCAATTCACAATAACTTCGGAAATGTTGTTCGACTGTCTTTACGATTTTGCCACGTCATTGGAAGAATATAGTGTTCCTATCACCCTCTCTAAACCATAAACCCCTTGATTTCTACCGCCAACTACTTTCTTCCACCTAGCTATTTTACAAAAAATTTGCCCTCCACTTGTTTCTAGATTCAATATTTTCTAGAGTTGTTTCGCCCCTACCATCTTTTTGGTTCACCTTTCTAATGCCCTCCATCAAACCACTACTAAAGACCTACCCATCCGAATTCTTCTTTGTTCCACCCCCCAAGGTCCTCTTTCAATCACTTCGCTTTTTGAGAAAAGACAGCGTGCATTACCCTCCACCCAACAACTCCCCTACCAATGAGCCACTTTATCCTTGAAATTATCCGCAAGTAGCCACATGTTTTCACATCTAAACAAAGTAGAAGCCTTCTTGATGCGGAGCAAAAATTGAAAGTAAAGAAAGAATAGATTGAAAGCAAGAGAAAAAAGAAAGTAGAGAAGAGAAGAAGCATTAGAAGAAAAAGAGAGGAAAGAAAAACAGCCACCAATATTATTCAATAATCAGCCAAGTCTCCCAAACCCTAACAACTCAATCCTATAAATAGGCTAAAATTTTCTAAAGATAGCTAAGAATAATATCAAATCAAGATTACAAGAAAATCAAAAATTCTACTCTCAACAAACTTCCTAAAATAAAGTAAAAATAAAAATAGAAATAAATAAATAATAATAATAATAATAATAATAAAGGAAATAAAAATCTGGATGATGTCCTCATCAACTCTCCCGGACTGAGAAGAACTCGACTCTGTCGAGTGAAAACTGAACCAAGGACGCTGTCAGTCAATCACCTAGCCACAAGCTAAGGTGTTGTGCTACCTTCCTCTGATGCACGTAAACGCGCGTGGAAGGTAATATGACCCTAGTATGGCTCGCTACTGGAGAAGAAAGATCCTGTTGACTACAATAAAACTCCAAAGAATCAGCATCAATGCGCTGCAAAGTGTCACCGAAAATCCAAGTACAATTGGAATCAGGTCAACCCACCCAACGAACCAGATAGCGCTGAACCGCTCCTTCCTTAGTAAAAACAACCTGGTCACTTATAATAGCATCAATTTTATATGTGTGTGTGGAATTAATAGGTGTTGATATAGGTAAGGAAATAGGCTCAGGGACAGAATCAAGCTCATAATTGGTTTCATGGTTAGGTTCACTGCAGTCATAGTTGGGTTCAACTGGAAAGGGCACAGGCTCAGGGTTAGACTCATTTGGAGAAGAAGCAAAAGGATCAACTGGGATAATAGCTTGGCCTTTATAAGCAACTAGGTCCTCAACATTAAATGTAAAGCTAAAACCAAATTCTGGTGGAATATCAACAACATAAGCATTTAGACCCACCCGTTTTAAAATTTTGAAAGGACTAGCACTATGAGGATGCAACTTGGAACCGGGCCCAGATGGACGCCGTTCCGAGTGAATTCGAACCATCACAAAATCCCCAACATTAAATTCAATATGCCTTTTATGTGCATCAGCTCGAAGTTTGTAAGAAGCATTACTCGCTTCAAGTTGTTTGTTGATCTCAGTATGCAAGTCATGTAAATGTTGTGCAAAAGACTCAGCAGTCATAGACACAGGAGAATGCAGAGACATGGGAATCAGGTCTAAGGTTTTCCTAGGTTTGTAGCTATGCACAACCTCAAATGGACTAATACCTGATGACCTATTGATAGAACTGTTATAAGCTAGTTGGGCTACAGGGACGATTAGATCCCAATTCTGAGGGTTTTTTTTTACCAAACATCTCAAAAGGTTTCCTAAACTACGATTAACTACTTCAGTTTAGCAATCTATCTGAGGATGGTAAGCAGCTGAAAAGTTTAATTTCGTACCAAGCAAGTGCCACAAGGTCCTCCAAAAATGACCAGTGAAGCGCACATCCCTGTCAAACACAATAGTTTTAGGAAGGCCATACAACTTGACAATCTCATCAAAGTACAACCGCGCAACCCTAGAAGCATTAGAGGTTTTACTACAAGGAATGAAGTGGGTCATTTTGGAAAAACGATCCACAACAACAAAAAAGGAGTCGTGCTTTTTAGGAGTGCGAGGAAGACCAAGTACAAAGTCCATGCTCACATCTTGCCACAGACAACTGGGGACAGGAAGGGGTGTATAGAGGCCAGTGTTTTGCTTCCCCTCTTTGGCTAACTAACAAGTGCGACACTGACTAATGATTCTAGCCACATCTATTTTCAATCTAGGCCAATAAAACTGACGCTCAACTTCCTCTATAGTCTTATTACGTCCAAAATGGCTAGCGAGACCACCTGTATAAGTCTCCCAAACTATGAAATCACGGACGGACGTCCTAGGGATGCATAATTTATTCGCTTTAAAGAGAAAACCATCCCGAAGGCAAAAGTCACTAGAAGGGTCAAATCGGCCCTCAAGCACTGGCACATAAATGTCTTTAAAGTCAGGGCATGACATGTAATCTTCTTTAAGCCTTTCCTATGTTTTAAAACAAAAGAATAGGCTTGTAAATACTCACTCCAACGACCATGCCTCTACTTAAGCTTTTTTTGAGAGTTAAGATACCGTAAGGCTTCATGATCAGAGTAGAGTACGAACTCCCGAAGGAGTAGGTAATGTCGCCAATGTCGTAAAGCCTGTACTACCGCATATAACTCCTTATCATAGGTAGAGTATCTTCGCTTGGCCTCACTTAACTTCTCACTAAAATAGGCAACAGGGTAACACTCTTGGCTAAGAACACCACCTATACCTACGCCTGAAGCATCACACTCTACCTCAAACACTTTAGAAAAATCTGGAAGACGCATCACAAGGGCCTCCGTCATTTTCTTCTTTATAGCCCCGAATGCCCTAGCAGCTTCTTCTGTCCATTTAAAATCACCTCCTTTCATACATTCCGTTAAAGGAGACATGATCATGCTAAAACCCTTGATGAAACGGCGATAGAAAGAGGCTATCCCATGAAAACTTCGAACATCATGAATAGATATAAGTTCAGCCCAATCTACAATAGCCTAAATTTTCTGAGGTTCAGCAAAAACTCCAACAGAGGAGACAATGAAACCTAAGAAAGAAACTTTATCAACAAAGAATGAGCATTTCTTCAGATTAGCATATAATTGTTCCTTCCTAAGAATAGAACAAACCTGAGATAGGTGATCCACATGTTCCTCTTTAGACTTACTGTATACAAGGATGTCATCAAAATAGACCACTAAGAATCGTCCCAAAAAAAACCAAAGTGCCAAGGTCATGACTCTCATAAAAGTACTAGGGGCGTTAGAAAGCCCGAAAGGCATTACCAACCACTCATAAAGACCATCCTTTGTCTTGAAGGCTGTCTTCCACTCGTCTCCTAGCCTAACCCTAATTTGGTGATACCCACTCTAAAAAACAATCTTAGAAAAAATTGTGACACCTACCATCATGTCTAGCATGTCATCTAACCCAGGAATGGGAAAACAGTATTTCATAGTGATCTTATTTATGGCTTTACTATCGACACACATCCTCCAAGAGCCATCTTTCTTTAGCGTCAAGAGAGCTAGGACAGCACAAGGGCTCAGGCTTTCACGGACAAACCCTTTATGAAGGAGTTCAACTACTTGTCGTTGTAGTTCTGCATGCTCATAAGGATTCATCTTATAATGGGGTAAGTTCAGGAGGGATGATCCTGGAACAAAGTCTATGGCATGCTGGATGTCACACAGAAGAGGCAAGTGATCAGGTAAATTCTCGGGGAAAATATCTTGAAAATTTTGAAGTACCTGATGGGCCTCTTCAGGAACTAAAGGCTGAGAATCTGAAGAAGCTTCTGTAACGACGACTGCAAACACAACAGACTCTCTAACAACCTCACGCTCAAATTCTTTTGGGCTAATGATATGCAACCCTTTTGTCTCCATAACTTTCTTCTCCCTATGGGGATCACCAGGCTTTGGAGGCATAGGGTTGACGTGAATTTTCTTTCCTTTAAATACAAAAGAACATGAGTTTGTGCAACCGCGAATGATTACATTCATATCAAACAACCAAGATCGTCCCAGAATTATGTGACCAACGGTCCAACGTCCATAGGGATCACGTCACACCAGATATGGTCCTTATACTCAAGAAACTGAATAGGCACCAAGTAGCGTTCTTTCACTGCTATAGATGAGGTATTAACCCAAGAAACATCATAGAGATTAGGGCGAGAGATGGGTTTCAACCCCAGGCGAGAGACGGTACTCGCAGAAACAACATTGATGCAACTCCCACTATCGATGATGGATTTACAAGGATTACCATTGATCTTGATAAAGGTATGAAAAATAGAATGACAACGCCAATCATCAGCCTCCTTAGGCTATGTTAGAGTACAACGTACTACACCTAATCGTGGGGTATCAAGACTGCCATATGAAAGATCAACATGGGTGGGAAGGGTGGAACTTCTAATGCAAGCTATGACAGTATCACCACAGTTGTCCTCTAAATCACCAAAGTCCTCAAGATTAGGTTCATACACCTTCTCTTCTAAGTAGTCATCATCAATGGGCCCTGAATGTTCTCCAATAACCAAGGCTTTCTTTGGACAGTTAGCTGACACATGACCAAATTCCCTACAATTGAAACATTGCACACAGGATAAGTTCCTTGGGGCATTAGTCATTGTACTTTTTCCTTTGTTTTCATTCAATGGTTGAGTACCAGGTGGAGGAGGACCTAGGACTAACTTATAGTTTGAAGAGGAAACTTGGTGTGAGAAAGAATTACTATTGAAACTTGGTCCACTGGGACCCTTGGTAACCAACTCATAGTCTTGAACTAAGGTATAAGCATGATCGAGAGTGGTCACACCTCTAAGAACAAGTTTTCTCTTGAGGTCGTCATGGAGGCCTTGTCTAAACCTACTTAAGGTCATGGACTCATTCTCTATGATATTGCACTGCATTCTAAATATATCAAACTGAGTCACATACTCAGTTACGGACCTATTTCCCTGCTTAAGATTATTCCACTGATCTAGTAAATTAATCTTATATGATCTAGGGAGGTATTTCTCTTAGAGGTGGCGTTTCATTTCATTCCAAGTTTGAACCGGGGGGTGGCGCCTCGCCAAGAGATTTTTAACACTCTCCCAAATTAGTTGAGCATTACTAGACAATCTCATACTCGCAAACTCCACTTTTCTTTCCTCTGTGAACCTATACCAGTTAAAATATCGATCCATATCTCTAATCCACGGGCTAAAAACGACAGGATCTAGATGACCATCAAAAGTAGGGACATCTAATTTAATATTTTTAAAGAGACGTTCCTCTTGACGAAGATAGGCATCGTCTTGAGGATCAAAATTTCCACGATCTCTCTCACGATTCCGAGGAACAAGATTATACCTAGGAGGTATTCTATCCTCTCTTCTACCACGGTGATTCAAATTTTCAGGCACATCCAAAAGGTCCCCATCCGACAGACGATGACACTGGTCTAGGTTGTTACTCGATTAAGTAATTCCTGGGTAGTCAGACGACTAGCATTCATTTCAGCATGAAGTGTTGTTATTTGAGTTTGTAGTCCCTCAAGAATTTGAACTATTCGATCATTACCGTCAGGGGTACTCATCTTACGAGTAGGTGAGCTATGGGTGAGAATACAAATACTACGCAATTGCATGCAACACTAGCTCAACTAACAACTATTGAGATCAATAAACAACTCCTTAATGCAAGTGAATGATCACAAAATTTCAAGCCAAACGTAATTTTTTTTTTTTTAATGTTTTGTTGGGAAACTTGTTAAAGTCCGAATTCAATGTAATGCAACTAGTAGACTAATTTATCTTTCAAAAGTTTAAAAGAAAGGCCTCAATACTAGTGTTATTAAATCCCACAAATTCGTCAAGCTCACACTTAAAATTAAGAGCAAAGAAGATTTTTTTTTTTTAAAATATGGCCAATTAATCAAATAGAAAAGGTACCAAAATAATGTTGGAATGCAATGGGTGCCAAAAAAAACAAATTAATATGAAGGTGGTTTTAGGTAAATTGGATTGGAGGCTAATAAACTTTGGGTTCAAAGTTGAGTAACAAACAAAGATATTAAGGTACCACAAAGATAAAATAATACTATTGAGTGCGTAGATTGTAATACCAACGAAGAGGTAAGGAACAAGTGCACCTGATTTGATGTAAAATGGCCCCAAAAATGTCCCGAGTGTCCTGGAAAATGTTTCGGAGTGTCCTCGAAGTCGCCGGAGCTTCGTCGGAGTGTCACCGAAAAATTTTGGGGTCACCGAAGAGGTCACCGAAGCAAGGCAATTCCGGTGGTGTAGGTCGCCAGAGCTGGGTGTAGCCGGAAATGCACGAAAGTGTATACGAAGGTCTTGAGGGCGAGGGCGCATACGCATATGGTAGTGGCTGTGGCTGGGGTTTTTGTCACGACTGAAAACAGTGATTTGATTTTTTTTTTTTTTTTTTTTTTTGGCACCAGGGATTCGCTGTAATACCAAGTTGATGCAGAACAAAAATTGAAAGTAAAGAAAGAATAGATTGAAAGCAAGAGCAAGAAGAAAGTAGAGGAGAAGAAGAATTAGAAGAAAAAGAGAGGAAAGAAAAACAACCACCAATATTATTCGATAATCAGCCAAGTCTCCCAAACTCTAACAACTCAATCCTATAAATAGGCTAAAAATTTCCAAAGATAGCTAAGAATAATATCAAACCAAGATTACAAGAAAATCAAAAATTCTACTCTCAACAAACTTCCTAAAATAAAGTAAAAATAAAAATGGAAATAAATAATAATAATAATAATAACAAAGGAAATAAAAATCTGGATGATATCCTCATCACTTCTTATCCCTCCTTTGTCCAAAAACAATTGAGAAATGGTTAGACACAACCCTGGGAAGCCAATACTGAGATACTCTTATAAGTTGATCTTCCTTGCTACCCAAGATTAAAATTTGTCAATTCTACAACTATTGAGCAAATTAAACAGCAAAGTCTCCTCCCTTCAACAAGAGATCAATTAGGCCAATGTCTTCCACACAGTCATTGAATTGCCTCAATGATTTAGTAACCTCATCTCTACCCCTTCTTTCCCTAAAAATCTTCTGATGTTGAAGTTTCCCCCAACACACCACGGAAGGTCCAATCTAAAAGCAATGTAGGCTAATTCATTTCTAAAATCTTGCTGGCCCTTGTTGGTCACAGGTTCGTACATTCCATAAAGACCCATTTGAAACCACCCTCGCTATTCTTGAACTTGTCATTGAATAAGAACACCCCCAACTATGACTTAGCCAACTCAAACCTCCTGTTATCCATATCAAAAGAACCTCAAAGGTGCCTCTTACCACTAGTAATGCCAACTAGTTAATCCACCCATTCCCCAAATTTACCTTATCACCTTATTATCAACCTCCACCATTTTTGTCTCCTATAAGCAAACCAAAGTAGCTTGCCAACTTCTCAAGTCCTCCTTAATAATTACCTTTTTCTCATTACTATTGAGACCCCTCATATTCCAGTTGATTATCTTGCATCTCATTATTTCCATGAGTAAAAGTTCCCCTACACCACACTTTCCCAACCTTGGATGCCTTTCCCCCTAATCCCATGCTTGTCACAATTTAACAACCATTCTACATTTTTCAACTCCCTTCTCCCCTTTCCGTTTGCCATTTTCCTCCCTCTATTACTGTTACTGTTAGTTAACCATCTAGCCTCAATAGCTAATATATATATATATATATATTAATTTCCATATCCATGCAAGACAAAACATCCAACTCTTTTTTGAAAGAACTAACCTTGTTCAGGTCCCATTTGGACACTTCCCCTGCTTCCTGACTGCACCATTTTAGCTTCGAAATCTCCTCCTCATGACAGCTCTCTACAGGAGCAATATTGTTGATCGAAAGGCACACAAGTGCTCCCCCTTTCCCATCTTCCCACAAATCAACACTGATTGAACCATCCATCTAATGGTTCAAAGTCGCGATCACGGCCATCGTATCGACCCAAGATTTTCTTATACAACCGTGACATTGCAGCGTATATCGAGTGATGCACAACCTTTCACATTTTTTAGCTAAAAAATTTCAAAAACATCATGACAAAATTCTAAAAATTATAAATAATAAAACTAATGTATTACGCAACCAGATATATAAAAACTATTTTATTAAACCATTGATAAACCTATTATAACATGCATACGCACTAATTTTAAACCAATATCATTATCAATGAAACATAACATGCACATACAAGTCAATCCAAATGCATATGAAAAATACAAATTGCTACATAACATCCTTAAGCATTATTCCTTTGACGCTATTCCACACATAAAATTACTAACATAAAGTATTTAGCATATAAATAATTACATAAATATTATTAATAAACTTATGATTCTACCCCTGAGTTGCTAAGTTAATATTTTATTTAATTTTAGTCACAATAATTGATAATTCAAATTTTATTTCATATAAATTCAAAAGACAAATTACTACATTTGGAGTATGGTCATAAAAAATAATTATAAAACTTCTTTATTAACAAGTAATTCATTTTATATAAATTAAAAAAAATTACTACATTTTATGAATATGGTCATAATAAATAATTAGGTCAATGAGGCCCTGGCAAAAGGATCATCGCGAACAATGCGAAGAGAAGCAACGCAACGATGGTCCGGTGGGGGGGGGCACTGCAGCAAACATTGGCAACATAATCTCCAAATCTAAGGGGGCACAATGATCAAGGAAGACTCCACTCATCTCTCTCTCTCGTCCAAATCTAAATAAATGAGGTCAACCTTCAATCTGAGAACTCCCTTCTTTTTTCACCCTTTTTATTTGCATCTCGATAATTTTTATCGTCTTGCCAATACCTCACCGCGAATACAATTGGTCTCAGAATATTGCCGATATCTCAATGTGTTGCAATTGATATTATGAACTATGAGCCACCTACCCCTATTATATGGGAAAGCCATTACAAGTCTCCTAACTCAGAAGGAGCCCCTTGAGAATTACCCTATGCAATGTTTTGTCCGTACCCCATCTAAACCTATGTACCCAACACCATATGGCATTAGAATGACCAAGCTCGTAAGAGCCCAATACACTTTTTTAGTCAAAATTTCTCTTTAATAGCTAGCACAAGTTTACTAACCCTGGGCCTTTGTTTCATATGCATAAGACTTGGCCCTCTAATGCTTGGACCTTGTCTTAAAACCTTAGACCTGCTCCACTCGAGCCATAGCCTCTGGGTTTGGCCTTATGCCTATAACCTCGACCCATTTGTAAAAACGTCCTTCCTCTCACATGTAACACCTAGACATTAGCTGTAACTTGATCCTTCAACACACCCTTCCACCCACTTAGCTTCATCACATCATCTGCACACTTTGTAAATCGTCTCCTCCGACATGAATAAATCTCTACAACCGCTAAACAACTGATTATTTCTTGAAGACAAATGACCTCCTTTCGACCGTCAAAGGGATTTCTTAACCTTCCCATATTCGATGGTGATCAATGCAAGAATCTCCCTTCCTCCACCTCTTACCTTCATGCTAGCCCAACCAAGTTGTTTTCCCTTGGCCGACAAGTTATCGATCTCCAAAAGCCCACCAAAGAGGCCCCAATTCCCTTAATAGTGTCCATTCCCATAGATGCAAAGGAAGGACCCATATCCTCACCCACACACCTTCTTCTTCCCAACCTTCCATGGAACAACACCGCCATTGGTGCCAAGAGTTCAGCAATAGTGGCAAACCTTTCAAACTATATCGTCCTCTACAAATCTCACTAACCTTTCCCCTAGATGAAAAAGTGAAGAGGAACCATAAGTTGCCTAACTGCCTCACCTCTATGCCCCATGTGCCCACCACATGCTACTTGGCCAATTCATGACTTGTGTGCAAGTTCTAGCTCCAGCAACCCACAATTCCCAAATGTCACCACCAATCTCCTCCCCAAAAAATCTTGCCTCCCTTCCGAAGATATCCCTTCTACTCTCAATCTTTGCTCTGCCCCTTTCCCAACCATAGAGCACTTGAAACAAGCCTTTGACAAGCTCACAGAGGCAATAACGCTAGCATACGAATGTCACTATTTGCGTATATCTCCTAGAGCATCAACCGAAGGAAACCCTAATCCTCATCTCTCGCATTCATATCTCCTCCTAGAGCATCAACCCAAGGAAACCCTAGTCCTCATCTCTCGCATTCTCTAGAATCTATGGCAGTGATCTACCATTGTGGTCAAAAGCCTGAACTCTAGCTATTGTTCCCCTTAATTACTCAATAGAGTACAGATCAAAACCCTAGCCCCCCCCCCTCTTTAAAAAAAAAAAAAAAACTAGTTGCCCAAAAACACCCTCCCATCACTAAACCCTAGCATACATCCCAATTAACCATCGCTGCTCTTCATCGACTACTTCAATATATTGCAAGTCACGTAACCCGTTCACTAGTACACAAATTGGGACATTGAACCAACCTCCATGAACCACATCGATGGTGGTTATACCATGGTATGTTGTTCGTCTCCTCAATAGCATCATTCTATGTTGCGCATAGGATACTAGAAAGGACCAAATAGTTATGCTAACCCCTTCTCTAGTACACAAATCTCACCGTCGAACCAACCTTCATGAACTACATCAATGCTGGTTATACCACGATATATTGTTCGTCTCCTCAATAGCATCATTCTATGTTGTGCATAGGATTCTAGAAAGAACCAGATAGTCAGATGAAATATGGTTAAAGGCATTATGGACCCACGCAATCAAACCAATGCAAACAAAAAAATTTATAGAGTTTACGGAGTTCAGTAGCCTTGGACGCATGGATACAAGTAACAGTTCATTCACTCAAAATGTTGATGAAAGCCATAAGAGAGAATAATAGCAAAAATCCACCTGAAGATCAAAATTCAAGCAAATGCATGAAATTTCTGAATCAATTTAATAGAAAATGTAAAAACAAAACAAGAATGACAAAAAATATTGAAGTGTGATTGGAGGACAACAAAAATAGCAAATTAAGTGAATGATTACAACATCACTCTACGCTTACCTGACATGATAAGAATGGGGAATCCAACAACAGGAAATATACTCCTATTATATTTAGTTAAACCTAATACAATGAAATAAAGAAACAAAATTACCTTTTTCTTCTTTCCCAGCCTCTTTGAAAAGGTAGGCTGCCTAATAGATCAACAGACAAACTAGATCAGTACATAGATTTTTTTCGTGGGTAATCAAGAATAGATTTTTTTCGTGGGTAACCAGGAAGTAGATTAAAAGTAGCTTCAAAGAAATTTGTGAGATTGGGATAACATTACTCGTATGACTTGGGCATGCATTCTAATCTTTCTCATAGTTTGTTTCTTCTCTTCTTCCTTTTTCAAATCCAAAGTGTACCGAAATCGACGAGAAGCATTTAACACAAGTGCCGCTTGCTAAGAAATACAGGATCCAATTAGTCCAAAAATTACTGTTGTCTTCAATTAAGGACAAAATCGATAAAGTAAGATGGAAAATGTTAAGTTGCCATGCATATGCAAGATACATGAGCTCACAATTAGGTTTCACCTTACTGGCGGAATACAGTTAAACTATCAGGTCTTAAAGCTGAGCGCATTATCAATGAAATTAAATATATACATATATATATATGCCTAAACATATCTTACCACTAGATAGCAAAGAAGTAAAATGTTTTACCCAAATGAGAAGTTATTTAGTTATCGTAGAAAAATAAAACCCAATATTAAATAGTTATTCAGCAATTTATAAAAATGAGTAATTTGCCGAGTTGTGTGGCATAACCAGGAACAATGGTATACCGCAGAATTAATTTTCCATGAATTTTGTTCTGTCAAAATTGTGATTCAGTCTCTCTGGCAGGAAATAATGCAAGCTATTTAGCATCTAAAAGTGCTCCATGTAACACTTCTGTCAAAAATTTTCCATATCTCTCAACCAAAACAAAGGTGTTTTCCAGAATACAACTACTGTACAAACTCTTCTCAAACTCGGTGCAGTTTCCATCCAAGAAAACTGCAAGCATGGTAGGCAATTACTCCTGCCAAAATTCTAATCCTTGAAAATCATGGGCACTTCACCAATAATCACAGGGGAAAAAAATTAAAACCCAAAATAATAGTGTCCACTTTGAAGCAATCCCAAATCAAATTGTTTACACAAAATTAAAAAACAGAAACCGCCGAAACATATGTTTCTGAACAACGAGGGGAAATGTATCCACAAAATATATAAAATAAAATAGCAGAAGAAGGGAAAATTACCCGCCATCTTTTGAGCCGGTCGACTGAAGCATCCTTGGTTCGATAAATTTCGAACGGGTCGGAAGAAGTCTCCTCCGACTGGCCGGAAACGCTATTCCCAGACTCGGGATCATTTCTGTGGCGCCGATAAGGCGAAGTCTTGAATCTATCACTCATTTCCATCTACTTCAGAAGCTGTCGCAGGAGAGATGACACCGTATATCACCGATCAAACTCTGTAAATCATATATCATATGCATATATTCAACAACATTCTCAAAAAACCCATTGACACATCCACAATCAAACTAATCGGAGTCACAATATTTTCTGTGTCTCTACTCTCAAACACACTATCTTGATGTTTCCCTTTCACTCTAGAACCAATGTGCAGCACCAAGAACCCAATCCTGGGGTTTCAGAACACAAACTGACCAAAACCCACAAAGTTAAGTGAAGTAACATATATATACACAGCATTTCATATGCCGATACAGAGAGAGATAGAGATAGAAAGAGAAAATCAGAGAAAACGTGTGAGGAAATGGGGCGGTTTTAGGCGGCACCTTGGGAAACGCGTCGTCGTGCTCGCCGCTGCTTTCTTGGTGCTCCCTGTGGTGCTCTGCATCATGTCTACTTCCGCGAAATTTCGCAGAAATTGCACTTAGAATGGAACAGTTACAGCGATGGGCCCCCCTTTGTCAACATAATTTTATTTTATACTTTTTAGTCAAAATTTATCGAAAATTAAAAAGTGTAAAGTCGCATTTAGTTTCTATTTTTACTTTTTTATTTTATATTTTGTGTTTTGAAATTTATATTTTAAAAATATTGCAAACATATTTTATTTAATATTTTTTATATTTTAAAATTTTATATATTTTGAGTCAAAAAAACTTAAAATGATTTTTGACCACTTTAAATTTTATGTATAAACTTCTTTTCCTTTTTTAAAGTAAGTTTAAAAGTATTTTAACGGTTAAAACATATGGATTTTTTTTGTCATTTTCAAAGAATGAAAAAGCCCTAAAATAACCCTAAAATTTTATGTTTTAAGTAAAAATTATAAATTTTTATTAAAGGGTTATTTGGGTAAAATAAAAAAATACAAATTTACTTATAAGATTGACACGTAGCCCTTTATGGTTAATTGTATATTTGGTGACAACTTGTCTAAGTTAAAAAATTTTGAAAAAAATTGGTCAAAATTGAAAAAGTTGATAAAAATTCAAAAAATTTGAAAATATTATAAAAAAAAAAATTTTGGTGTGCCAAACGCCACCTAAAAGGGTGGGTTGGGTTTATTAAAAATCACTGAAAAACTCTGAAAATTTTTAAAAATTTTTAAAAATTATTTACTTTTTATCTCAATATACGAATTACAAATTTACAAATTATCTTACTTTATTTCATTTTATCTCACTTTTTGTTATTCCAAACACATCCAAAGTTTCACATTTTTAACTTTTAACAATTATTTCCATTTCATTTTATACCCCTTGACTGATAGATTGCACAAATGAAAGGTTTTTAACAGCTTCTAAGCTAGCCAAAAAAAGTTTAATATTTCTGGTTTTCTTATTTTTTGGACTAAAAAATAGATTTTAGGGAAAAAAATTAAAAAATACAAAACCAAAAAACCTGAACAATGAGAGTTTTTTTTTTTTTTTTTTTTTCTTTCGGCGGGCATGGAAAGTCTTAAAAGTTGTTATTGACTTTCCAAAAATCTTCACCTAAGCTCCATAATTCGAAAAATACCTTATATATAAAAATTTTAAAATCAAATCTATTCACATTTATTTAATAAATTATAAAATTATATTTAAATAATATATTTTTAATAAATTAACTTTTACCAATTTCCCAAATTAAGATTAAAAAATAATTAAAACTTATTAGCTGTCAAATATAATATAATATGTTCCATCTGTTGTAAAAGCTTGTACAAAACAAAAAAAATTTATTTCAGTCAGTACAAAATTAATCTATGTAAAAAAATCTGAATAAAAGTTTTTTTTTTTTGATAAGTAAGAAAATGCACCAAAAATAATTTTTTTTTAGCCAATTTAAATATCTAGCTTATTTTCAACATACTTTTTAATGAGATTGGAAAAAAACGGAGTCAAACTGAATTTTAATTTATTTTAGGTCAACTCGAATTATTCATAATGGACTTGAACTTGATTCGAACTTTTATATAGGTTAAAGCACGACTCGACAAAGATTAATTTAGCTCGAGATCGGTTTAGGAATAATTCAATTAAACTAAAATGACATTATTTTTAGTTTAATATATAATAAAAAAAAATATTATAAAAAATATCATTAAAAAATAATATATATATATATATATATATTATTTTATCAAATCAGCTCGCAAGATTTCGAGTTTAAGTTCAAACTCGACCTCGATTCTAAACAAATCACAAGTAAATTTTGATTTGAACTCATTTAAATCACAAACCGATTAATCAAACCAGGGCCAAACTCGAACAGTTAAAAAAAATTAAAAAAAAACTTGATTCATCTCTACGTTGCTTTCTAATTTAAAAGTTGATATCAAACCAACTCGATGGAGGCAACGGGTGGAGGTGTAGCATTTTTAGTGCAAAGTTGCGTTTTTAGTGCCCAAAATCCCGCTTATAATGGGTGTGTTTGGAGTTATATAAAAGTGTATAAAATAAAATAAAATAAAATTGTAAAAGTAAATGTCTCGTAATTCGTGTAGTGAGTGAAAAATTTTAATTTTGTTATTTCGTAATTCGTGTTTATAGAGTTTTGTAAAATTTTATTTTATTTGGGTGAGCTCCAAACGGAGCCAATATTTTAATACTCATTGTAACTCTCGTTGTGATCATGTGTATATGAAAGTTAAACGATTGAGATTTTTTGTTAGTAAAACACACCAACAAATTATGCACAAAAAAAAAATGTTCAGAAATAAAAATTTTCAAAAGATATATAACTAGTATTGCTGTATAAAGGAATCAACTTGAACCAACTCGATCAATGTTTAGTTCTATAAAATTATCCAACTCGGTTATGAAATCCAAAACTTTGGAGCCAAATAAAAGATAGGCCAATACCAAATATTAGATGAACACGAATCCAACGAATTCATGCAAGTTAATAGATTTCAACAAAATATCACGCTAATTTTTTATGTAATAATATTTTTTTATTTTTTATTGATTTATTATTATTATTGTTGAAGTGAGACGAGATAAGGTTGTAAATAGATAGAATAGATTTAGAGATTGACATTACGGTTCTAAACCTTTAAATTTCACTATTTGTAAATATGTGAGAATCGTTAAATTTAATTCAACGACTTAAAATGTGTTTGGAGTGACAAAAAGTAAGATAAAATGAAATAAAGTAAGATAAATTGTAAATTTGTAATTCGTATAATAAGTTAAAAAATGAATAAGTTTTAAAATTTTTTTAATATTTTTTATTATTTTTTTAAAATTTTTTACCACTTTAAATAGAGTCTCAATAACATGATGCTAGGGAAGCGATAACAATAATAATGTCAACCTTCCTTTATTTCAAATGGGATTTGGACTTTGAAAGCAACATAGGACACGCCATTTTCAGAGAGAAATGAGCATGAGCACGAGCACCTATCCCGAGACATAGGCGGTGGGAAAGAGGCCCTAATGAAAGGGAAGCGGTATCAAACGCATTCAAATTCCCGATCTTGAACAAGAAAATCATTTGTTTCTAGGACTTTTTCTTTATAGTTTACATCAAATTAATCAACACGGTTTAGAGGCAATTGACAAACCTTGAAATTTGATAATAAACATTTTAAGTATTGTTTTTCTTTAATACCCTCTTTTACGTCCAACTACGTTCAGTGTTGAGGAAAATTTTACAAAAATTAAGCTTATTTATATTGAATAGGAAACTAATACATAATAATAGTGAAAATATTATAAGATATATTTTAAAGTAAATCCTCAACCTTATAAAATATTATTAAGAGGTTGTTCTTGAAAAATATCTATGAGAAAGGCAATGTCAACAAATTTAGAGAATATTATGAATACTTTATTTTAAAGAATATGTAATAATACTTTTCAAATACTACCAAAGAATCTAAAAATAAGAAAATAAATTCAAAGAGATAGTTTTTAGAATACTGTTAAACTGCATTTGATGTAGAGAAATACAATGATACAAATAAATAATATCACAGAGAACTGGAGAATATGATGGTGAGAATGGGATAATATATTTGATGTAGAGAAGTAGAATGATACAAATAAATAATGAGAAAATAATATCAAAGAGAACTGGAGAGATAAGATAATAAGAGTGGAAAAATCTATTGGATTAGATACAATATGAGATTAATTTTTTTTATGAAATTATTTTATTTTATTTTTTATATTTTGTTGGTATAAAATAAAATGATAGAAGAGATATAACTTGATATAAGATAATTTTAGATATTTGTATCTCGACAGTAAATAATTTGAGAATGTCCTATAATCTCATTTCCAAATGATATGTTTGGCCAACCAAACACTGAAGATAAGTAGACCCTATTGATAGTATTTTCAATGCCGTTTTCCTATCCTACAATCAAACATGCCCTTAACACTCTCTTTCCGACACTAACTTGAGTTTGAAAATTAAAACATGAAAAATTATGATAACATTTTTCTTAATTCATTATAAAATGAAAGTTGTTAGAAATTAGATTTTAAATTGGCAAATCCATAATTAAGCAAAGAGTTTTGTAATATCTAAACTTACTATAGGGTAAAGTACTACAGTCTTGAGTTAAGTAGAAGTGTAAAGATTTCAGAAAAACTGTTTTACATTATCTTGAAAGTCTGGAAAAAGACAGATAGAGCCAAAGCACCATAATGCAGAAAGACCACTTAAAGGTCACAGCTAGCCGCAAGATAATACCGAAAATTGTTTGTTGAAATTGGTCATGTGAGAAGACCGCACTGATTTGTGGGGAAGGCCGCAGGAGCGAGCTTCCCATGAGGTTTATTTTTGGGCCTTCTAACGTTCTATTTTGAAACCCGTGCATCCCAAGTTTTAAGATATATTTCACTGGACGTGCTTAGGGTTTTATACACAAAGAGAATAATCATCATTGTATAAGCCAAATCAAGCCTATTGTTCTCTCAATTACTTAACCGAAGATCTTTGCATCCGTGTGATTCAAAAGAGTACGGATCTTGGAGCACTAAGAATTCAGCAAAAGAAAGTTGCTAATGATTCAGTGTTGTGCATTCGAGGGGTCAAATTTTGCTAAGGAGTTGTGAATTGAGGAGTCGAGTAAAGTCAACAATATAGAGTTGACGAGTCGAGTCTATTGAGATGTTAAGTTTGTAACCAACGTTTTGTTTTAATGAAAATTTTGATAAGTTTTCTTGTGTGGGTTTCCCCACCTTATTTTTGTCATTCTCTATTTATTGCTTAGTGATTGGATTGATTGATTGGATGGAATATCTATTGCTCAGTAGATTACGAAATTTCAGAAGTTCAAATAACAATAACACATCTGTAGACAATCACAGAAATAATTAATGAACCAATTGAAGATTCTGAACAAGAAGTTTGGTAATATTTTTATTTTTTAATTTTCTGCTTATGTTTTAAAATTTTATAAATTAACAACAAAAACATGTTTGTTAAACTTAATTATGTTTCAAGCAATAATAGATGAACCGTTCGAAGATTCTGAACAAGAATAACTATGAAAATAGCTGCCACAATAGCTGTGAGAAAAATAATGAAATAGCAGTGACAAAAAGGGTAAGAAATCCACGACAAAAAGCTGTGAGAAAAATAGCAATGGTAGCTATGAAAAAATAACGACATAGCAATGATGCTGTAAAAAATTAGCAATAACAGTTATGGAAAAACAGCGAAATAGCGGGATAATTATTAAGTGTGTGTTTGGGGTGAAAAAAGTGAGATAAATCGAGAGTCTATAATACGTGTAGTGAAAGAAAAAAGTTGATGTAATATATAATTAACAGAGATTTATAGAATTTATTGTTATTTATTTACAAATCTAACGGGGCTTAAAAGATAATATCAAATTAAATCAAAAAGTCAAAGATAAAGTAAGAGAGACCGACAATAAAGTTAATGTTTGACCGATGACAAAAGTGACCGCCCACCATAAAGGGACAAAATCCAACAATGCTGGTAGTCGGCAAAAGCAACAAAATAGTTTTTTTTTTTTTTTTTTGGGTGGTGAGTAAAGGAGAAAAATTCAACGAAAATAAATAATGAAGTTAATGTTTAACGAGCGACAAATGGCATTCAAAATTAAATGAAACGGCTTAACTCTAAAGTAATTATATTCGCTTCATTCTGTGCAAAGATTAGCCAATTCAACTCTACAAAAACTAGTCACTAACAAATAAAAATAATAATAAAATAAATTTTCATATTAATTATTAAACATAACATCTCCATAATTCAAAAAATTACTTATTTATTTAAATAATTTTACTTGATATTTCTCATTTTTATCCTTTACCTATCCTATTAAAAAAATGAACTACCAAAAATATTTCTCATCTTTATAAATGTATCGCGATTTGAGAGTCCACCCGCTTCTGGTTTTTGTAGTTAAAATACTAATTCAAAGACTCTTTTACAGGCCATTAATATATATATATATATATATTAACAATGAAGAATCCTTTCTAGAAGTAGCCATATTGGGCCCATTTCAAATAAAAATAAAAATACAATTACATTGCAAGTAATATGCATCCAACAAGTTTGGGCGCAAGACGAGGTTGACACTTTATTACGGATACACGTAAAGATTAGATATATGCCCTAATAATTACTTATGTTGCTAATTTAAAATTTTAAATATGACAATCCTTATTATATGGAGCTCGTAGGAATAATTTGCTGGTTGAGTCACCATCTCCACCAACCCATCAACTAAAGTTTAAACTCTCGAGGGATTCATAAATTAGGGTGTGTTTGAACTTTTAAAAAAATATAAAATTAATGTAAAAATGACACTTGAATTATAAAATTTGATACAAAAAAGTAAAAAAATTGATAAAAATTAGAGTTTTATAAATTTTTTTAGAGATTTATGAAAAAAAATTAAAATTTTGGGAAAAAAATTGACAGGATAAATCTAAAAGGATACTTAAATTTTTGTTAAAATTAGTTACGCTATACCTTTAATAATATTTTAGAACTGGGGGGAAGGGGAATCGTCTCCCTCCCGCCACCTACTCTCCGTTCCTCCACCTTCTTTTCCATATTTATTATATATATGTAATATAGGCATCTAAAAGAAATCTTGAATATATTAATTTAATATAATTTTATGAGTTTAATTTTAATACATTGCTGGTGTAAATACTTTTTACATTGACGAGCAAAATATGACGCGTGTGTATAGTGTCTGTTATTTTATTTTGTTATTCTATTCTCAGCTTTAATCTCATGTCATACTCATCTTATTTCTATTATCAACTAAATGTAATTTATTTTTATTTTTTTGTTAAAATATTATAAAACAATAAGGTGTCATGTTATAATGTGTAGTTTGTATGAAAATTTATGTTGCGGTGTACTGTTTGTGTGAAAAATTATTACACTAAGTACTAAAATTAGGGGACCCCAATTTGCACTCTCTTTAATGTTTCTTGCATTCTATCTTTCTTTCTTTCTTTTTTTTTTCTTTTTTTTTAGTTTGAATTTTATTTAGATGATCAAAATGTTTTTAAGTCATTAACTTCACACATCAAAAAATCTAGAAACGTAATATTTAAAAATCCAAATTTGACAATTTATCAAAGTATTCTTAATTTTTTCATAATAAAGTAAATTGTATGTTGTAGAGAAAACAAGTATCCAAAATATTTTTAATTTTTACTATTTTGTTAGCAAATATTTTTTTTATCATAAAAAAACTCATATAATATAAATGTAATTTTTATTATATCTATTTAATATAAGAATTGTATGTGCATCCGACTCGTGTGTGACGAAAGTAATAACAAATAATTACAACTTAAATTTTTAAAAAATTTCACTTATAACATATGAATTACATTCTAATAATAAAAATTACGAATATTTTGGGAGCATTAGAGTAACAAAGAGTGAGACAAATTGAGATAATTTATAAGTTCATAAATTGTGTACTGAAATAAAAAGTGAATAATTTTTAAAAACTTTTAAAAAGTTTCAGAATTTTTTAGTATTTTACATCGCACCAAATAGACCATTTATAAATATTTACCAAAAGAAAAACAAATAAAGATTAATGTGACCTTGATATAAGAATCTTGCCATATGAATTATTAAAATAATAAAATATAAATATTATGACATAAGCAGAGTTTTTAAAATTAATTATTATTAAAATAATTTATTTTATTAAATCAAAATTATTTTTTAGTAAATAATTATTAAAATAATTTTCTAAATTTTTCAACAGACAATCAAGCAGTTACTCTACTTGAATTTTTAAAATTTTCACTTATTATATATGAGTTATTTTAGATAAAAAATTAAAAATATTTTGATAAGTTGTCGTATTTAATTTTTTAAAATTATTTTTTATTTTAAAATTTTAAATTATATTGATAAGTTAAATTTCTAAATTTTTTGATAATTTGGTTAAATTAATATGTGAAATTTATGATTTAAAATGTATTTTGATAATTTAAAAACACGATAGAAAATTAAAGGAGTGTAAATGGGGGTTTCCTAAACTTAAACTCATTATGTATATATTTATACATAAATAAATATATTTGTAATATATTTTTTATCAAGTTAACATGATTGCAACTCTCTTTATTTTCGACGAAGAGGTTGGAAGTGGCGTGGGGGGTGGGTACTGATTTCCATTACTCAGGAATTTCAAACCCCCAATTTTAAACTCCTGATATGTATATATATGTATATATTTATACATAAGTATATATATTTGTCATATATTCTTTATCAAGTTAACATGGATAGCACATGGAGCGGTGACAAATGAGAAGAAACAAAATAAAACGAGGTAAAAGGTGGTTTTGAGTAAATTTTAATGTTTAGTATTTTTTTCAAACCGTGTTTTTTTGTGGATAAATAATGTTAATCCGTTAGAATAATTTTTCGAATCAGATTCAAAAAATCTCCAAATATAGTTCTTCTCTTTTCAAATCTTATCTTTTTGAGATTAATAGTGGTAATCTATTAGAACAGTTTTCTTAAATTCAAATCCATTCTAATGAATTCAAAAGTTTCTAAATAATAGTTTTTCTCTTTCCAAATCTTATCTTTTTTAGATGAACAACAGTAATCAATTAGTACGGTTTTAGAAATTAGCATGAGGCGGGGTAGGGGATGAGTATGCTTATTCCCATACCCGATCTCCACTGGAGATTTATTTTTACCCCCCATTCTCGACTTAAATGGGGAATAGGGATCACAAAGAGAATTGGGTACCGAAAATGAAAAAAATACAAAAAATAAAAATTCTAAAGTATAACTTATGAGAAAATAAAACATGATCCTAATATATATTTAAAAAATAAAAAAGAACCATATATATATATATATGTATGTATATATTTAGAAAAGCACTTATTAGGTTTGTAAAATTATATCTCAAACGAGGGTGCATATGTTAGTTTTGTAAAATTATACATATGTGCATATATTATTAGATTATTATCACCTCACGGTATTCATCACATAAATTTGCAATAAACAAACAAACTTGTAAGGTTGCAAAATAAGTTCAATCTAAATTCGTGTTTGGCTCAATTTGAAACATCATTATGCAAAGAGTCCCGAATTAGAAATCCCCAACATATTAAAACCATGAAAGTATCGATTTGGAAGGCGAAGAAAAGAGTTTTGATGATTAAAATCAAAACTTCGATTCTTCTGGAAATGGTATCCAGGGATTTGATTGGAAAAATATTGAGAAAAAAAATTTCAAAACAAAAGCCTCTTCACCTTCGTTTGCTCTCTTACCGTGTTAGGCTTAAACTAGAATCAGTCTGTGTTGACGTGTTGCTGTGTTGGGGTAAATTATAAAGTAAAATAAAGCCCTAAAAAATTATATATATATATATATATATCAGGGTACGGGTAGGGGCGGGTTGGGGCAGGGATGGGTCAGGAAACGGGTAGGGTATGAGACGAGGATAGACTCATACCTGCACTTTACTCGATCCTCAAATTTTTTTAAAAAATTTTCCCATACCCTACTCAATTCTCAAAAAATCCCTGAATTCTCTACCCATTCGGAGCGAGATTGAGTAAGGTGCGAACGAGTTGGCTGAGATAGCCATCCCTAAAAAGTTTTCCCAAATCCGTTCTAACAAATTCAAAAAATCCCCAAATAATGGTTATTCTCTCTCTCCGAATCTTATCTTTTTGAGATGAATAGTGGTAATTTATTAGAACAGTTTTTTCAAATCTGTTCTAATAGATTCAAAAAATCCCCAAGTTCTTCTCTCACTGCAAATCTTATCTTTTTGAGATGGACAGTTGTAATCTGTTAGAACAGTTTTCTCAAATCCGTTCTAACAGATTTAAAAATTTCCCAAATAATAGTTCTTCTGTCTCTCCGTAACCCGTTAGAACGTTTTTTTCAAATCCGTTCTAACGGAATCAAATGATTTTGTGAGTTCAGACCAAAATAGTATTCGTTCGAAAATTTTCGATCGGAGAATATGATTGTTCAAAAAAATTTTCATACTCGATTAACATTCTTTCAAATTTTTTATTTTTTTAACGAAATATTAAACTTTTTGAGATTAATAAAAAAAAAATATGTAAAAATATAACAAAAAATTTTATAATTTTTAAAAATTATTAAAATTTTATTTTATTTATCGACATTCCAAACAAAGCATGATTGCAACTATCATACTCTCCGTATATTTTGACGAAGAGGTTGGAAGTGGCGTGAGGGACTTGTATCGATTTCCATTGCTCAGGATTTTTTTTAATATGGTGAGAACTTTTTTTTTTGACAATCAATACACGTCCCCATAATATTTAATTAAGGTGAGAACTCCCGACGCAAAATCAAATCGAATCTGCCAGCATATCTAATGAGGTGGGCTAGGGATACCCATCTGACATGTCAGAGGTTAAAGTGCAGTTAGTACAAAAAAAATTATCAGAACCGACCTAACTAAAGGGTGCGTTTGGAGTCCCAAAAAAATCAAAAAAAATTAATGAATGGAATTGATGTGATATAAAAATGATAGGTGACAAAATATAATTGAAAAAATTTGAAAACTTTTGAAATTTTTTGATTTTTTTTAAAGTTCCAAACGAGACCTAAATTGAGAATTATAAAAATATTCTTATTAACCTCCCTTTATATGTTGGGAGCTTGGAGTGCTAATGTTCGAATATTTATTTTATTAATTTATATGTCAATATTTTTAGAAATAAAATATCAAAATATTATTTAATTATGTAAACAAAATGGAATAAAAAAAAAAGATTTACATCTTGGATTCATTTGTTAATTTTTTTAAAAAATTTTTAAAAATTATTTATTCTTTATCTTATTATATAAATTAAAAATTTATAATTTATCTTATTTTTTAATGCTGCAAACATGCTTTGTGTTGTCGATTGGGAAACAAATTTCAGCTTTGGCACAAGGGGTAACGTGCAAAAGATTCAGCTCGGGACAGGAGCATAACGTGCACGGAAAAGCTTCAGCTAAGGGACTTCAGATTTTATCCAAGTACTAGCCTAACCCTCTCGGAGTTGATTCTTGTAATATGGCTGCGTTTGACGTTAAAAAAAACATTAAAATTTTTTATAAATTTTTAATAATTTTTTTATTTTTAATTTTTTTACTATTATTAATTTTAAAAAATTCTAATATTTTGTTAAAAAAATAAAAAATCTGAAAGTAAGTTATCTGAATGTATAAATTTTTTATACAATCATATTATTCGTGTCGAAAGCTTTCAAACGAGTACTATTGTCGTTATTTTTTATGAATTTTTTGAATCTGTGGGAACGGATTTGACAAATTGTTCCCACGATTTGTGAATTTTTAAAAAAAAGTGACGTTAAAATCAACCCCAAACCACATTTTATCTTAATTTATCTTGTTTTTTCTTACGCTAAACGGGCCTATATTTAAAATTTATGATAGATTAAAAAAAATGATATGTATAACATAATATGTGTAATTAATTATCACATGTATATAATTTAATTAATTGATAATTATGAATTGTTCAAAAGTAACTGTGAAAAAAATAAAAAGTATTTATAAAAAAATAAATGATAAATACTTTACAATATATCATCAAAATCTAATCTTATATAAGAAATTAGTGACGCGTGCTTTCATGCAGAAAAATTTGTAAAAAATGAAAAGATAAAAATTATAAAAAAAATTAAAAATATTATCACCATATGTGAGACATATTTTCTTATTGAGTATCAGTTAATTCATTCAAAAAATGATCAAAATATCTCAAGTAATAACAAAATAACCGACTAAAAATTATCCAAAAAATAAAAACAAGAAGGAAAAGAAATTAAAATTAGAAAAAATCTCACACACACACACACACACACACACACACACAAATCAAAGGGGAAAAACAAAGGGCACCTGTCAAGTTCTCCTAAACTCCTCGCATTTTTATATGCAGGTGTGGATAGATATGGATTGAAGCGTCGAAATGTGCTCTTCAGTATTCACTAGTATGGAAAGGATGGGCCTTGCACATGTGCTTGGTGGTCGGTTGCCACGTATCTTTTGCCCCGAGAGGATAAGTACTTTCCTAATTTGACAAACATTTAACACGACGCATACCTAAAATGACACGCTTGTGTTGTGCATGTGCCTCGGATTCTCTCTCTCTATCTCTCTCTTTGTGGGGTTGTTTGAATGAGAAAAAAAGAAAGAGTATAATAAAAATATAAAAAATTAATATAAAAGTGATATGTTGTTAAAGGTGCGTTTGGTGTTTTAATGCTGAAAAATTTTAAAAATCTCTAAAAATTATTCACTTTTTATCTTACTGCAAGAATTATGAACCTACAAATTATTTCAATTTTTTCTCAATTTATTTCACTTTTTATCACTCCGAACGCACCCTAATTTTAACGAGAGAAAATTGATAAATTTTTATAATTTTAAATGTTTTTGGTGTACCAAATATTCCCCACACACGTATATATATGTTACGGTTTGTTTGAATGTATTTAGTGTACTATAAATTAGTATAAATTTATAAAAATTATAGTTTCGTAATTTATATATTGAGTAGAAATTTAAATTTTATAGAGATTTGTATTATTTTATAAAATCTCAAATAAGTACAGAGCATGTAATTTAGTCGATTTTTTTTACATTTTAATTTGCTTTCATTATTTCTTATTTTAACAATTTTATTAAGATTGAAACCTTAAATTTAGTAACTGTTTTTTCTTTAAATTTATTTTATTTGTTTATTTATAAGTTACTGCTCATCACACTTCACATTAATATTTTAGGCACAGATGCCGTGTGGTGCCACAAAAATATATAAAATAATAAAAAATAAATATAACTTTACATTTACAATTGATGCGTGACATTTTGAAGGTTTGTAAAATTAAATTTGTAAAAGTTGAAAAAATTTGATAAAAATTAAAAAACGTAAAACAACATTGATAAAAATCAATAAAAGTAAGAGAAAGCTGCAAATGTTTTTAGCGAAGAAAATTAAAAAAAATTGGTAAAAATTAATTTTTTTTGTTGGCCCAAACGGCCTTGTACTACTAGGCGCTTGCTCAGTGATCAAAATTCAAACAATTAATTATTTGAGAAGATAAATAATTGTCACTCTCTTTAATATTTTTATTTTACTCTTTAATACTGAAAAAATAAAATAAAATCATGCCCTTATAAATCACAGTGATAACACATTATAACATTTATTTATATTAATCATGCTTTAAATGGGTTTCAAAACAAAATCTTGCTCTTGAGGACATGATTTATGCTCCGTTTGGCAATCAACACAAGTTGTAATTTTTTTTCTCAACAGTTACAATCTTTGTAATTTTTTTTTTTATACATTTAGTAAAATATTCAACTTTTGATAAAAAAAAAAAAAAACATCCAGGCACCGTTTGGTATCTACAAAAAAAAAAAAAAAAAAAAAAAACTCTAAAAACTTCTAACACATTCACTTTTTTATTTCATTGTACGCGTTACGAACTCACAACTTTTCTCACTTTGTTTGTGTTTGGAGTAATAAAAAGTGAGATAAAATGAGATAAAGTGAGATAAATTGTGAGTTCGTAATTTGTGCAGTGAGATAAAAAGTGAATAGGCTTTAGAGATTTTTAGAGATTTTATTTTTTTATTTTTTAGCACACCAAATGGTGCCTTTATCTCAATTTTTTCTCACTTTTTATCACTCCAAACACACACTCAATATACTTTTAGTGTGAAATTCAATTTTTTGTGCAAAAATTGAAAATTTGAAACAATTAAAACAATTATGGCTCATGTGGTTTGTTTTTTTATTTTTTATTTTTTATTTTCTGTTTTTGTTTTTTATTTTCTATTTTAAACTCATTTTTCATTTTGTACTTTTGAAAATAAGGAAACAGTTCAAAACTCATTTGGTTATCTGTATTTTCAAAATTTATCTTCGAAAACAAAAAATGAGTCTACATATGTAATGAAAAATGACAAAGAGTCATTTTGAGAGTTTGTAACAAAAAATAAAGAAAATTTCAAAATAAGGAAAATAGAGTATTTTTTATTTTCTTGTTTTTAGACTTTTAACACATAAAATAAGAATAAAAAATAGAAAATAAAACCAAATACTACCTTAATAATCGGAAACAATTACCGGTGAATAGGAAGAAAAATATGTTGCATCAAGTTCATTTGTTACCAAATAACAGTTAAAAAAGAGAACATATAGAATTCACTTTCTTCTACCCGGAATGATTCAGTGCATTTCATCTTCTGCCATTTCTAGGATTATCGAAAAAATCATATTATGAACATGATTATTTCTTAACTTCAAGTCAAAATTAAAACTACAAATTTTCCATAAAAAAAAAAGAGGAAAAAAAAAAAAAAAAACTCACGAAAGACAGAAAGCAATGAAGCAATAAGAATGAACGATCTGACCATCGGAAATGAGGTAAAGATCAAAGTCTAATGACTCTAATCTATGACTTTGATAATTCAATATCATATATATAATTGATGATTTCATATTCTTTATGTATGAATCAACTTTGTAAAATTTTTTTTACGAGTCTTTAGTTTTAACTTTTTATCTCTTCTTAATTAAAATTTTCCTACTGAGATTTAACTTTCTACCATATATGAATTTTTTTTTTAAATTTGGTTTTGACTTGTTTAGCAGAAGCTCAAGCTAATCAAGTAAGCTTAAATCCTAAAAATTAATTAAAAAGACTCATAAAGCTATAACTCTATTAATCTACAAGAATCTGTTTATGGACCTTCCCTTCTCCCCCAACACACTCAGAGACAGACAGAAGGGGGGAGAGAGAGAGGGGGAGAGAGAGTACTTCTACCTATATCGACTTGACAATCCAGCATATAGTTAGGTGTATCATATATTTTTAGGCAAGTCTTAAATTCAGCATAAAGTTAGGTGTAGGTTTAGTTAAGTTGGCAACCCACTGTTGGAAAGTTAACACAAAATAGAAACCAGAAAATGATGTAAAAATGGTAGAATTATAATTCAAATAAATCGATTTTTATGTACTTAATAATTATTTTCAAACACTATTGGATTAGAAAAATATACCCTAAAATAGAACCAAAATGATAAAATGGTAATAATAAAATAGTGATTAAAATATATTGGGTAAGTTACGTCATTTTAATCACTTTTTTTTTTTTTGATTGTGTAAGTTTGTGCGCACACATACACCTATAGATACATACATGAGGTTGGGCGTATGTTTAGGTATGATTTGGATGGGTTGGTTTATTAGGTATATACCTTAGAATAAGAATTTATCAGCTCATCATGGTTTATGTTAGGTGGTGTTTGTTTTGTGTCGTTTCTTATTTGGTTAATTTGTAGTATCATCGTTTTATTGTCTTGTTTGTAGTTGGTGTTGGATTTGTTTGTATTGATGGAACTTTAATTCCGCGTTAAGTTTTGATATTCAATATAATCTTCTGCTTGTGGGGCAAAAAATGATTATTTATACACACTCACATATATATATATATATATATATATATATATATATATATATATATATATCAGCTCTAACTTGAGGGATATTTGGCTCTATAAATTGCCTTTGGCTGCATTGCTACTAAAACTTTGATAGCTCAACCCAGAATCTCCTTACAGTTTGCACGTACATGTAAAAACACTGCCCCCAAAAGTAACTTATTAGTATTGCAACTATGCAAAACTAGCTTGTGGCTTCTACGTAAAACCTACTACCCTTCGTGAATGTTTTCAAATTTTTACATCGCTTCAAGTAATGGTAATAAGGGTTGCAACAGTTATAGACATAATATAACAAGAATATAATTTTAAATAATGACGACAGATATTGTAATAATCACAGATGTAATGCAACGTAAGCAAATAACTAAAATTTAATGTATCTTAACATTAATCATGCAAATAACAAAGTATATATATATATACACATACCTCAAGGAACTTTATAAGAACTCAGACTTGTTTTCTCTTGAATTTGTGGGGAGATAACTATCTCGGCGAGACTTCTACAGCACAAAGAACCAAAATTCTCATGAGACTATTGCTTTCCTTCTCTTCAAGAATGCAGTACCATTCCCTTTTCTTTTCAAGCATCATAAAAATCGAACGAAGAATATACAATCATACCTAGATACAGAAGCTAATGCGTGTGCGTGTGCACACTTTTGAATGGTAAGGCATCATCAATTTAAAGTATTACCTTTCATAGAGATTTTTACAGACAAATTTATGACATTCCATGCGAAGATAATTACAACCAAATAATTTTGCACATGCTATGCTTTCTTACCTTTAGTTTACACAAATTAATTAATGTTGCGTGCAAATAAATAAAAAAAATATATATAATTATTCTATTAATGAGCATAGATTTTATCACAGTATGTATGAACAAGTAAACGAGAATAAAATCAGAGTTTATATTGATAATTAAAGAATGATATGTAAATATGCATACTTACTATGAAGTCAGTAATATATAGTTAAGATTTTAAGTACCACAACAACAATTAACCCTCGAATGAACAAGAACAAACTTAAGCGAGTAAAATTTCCATATGAAAAATTGGAGGTCATTTATATTGTTTGGATTGTCTCATTACCTTCCTGGAAGTGCTATTGGTGAAAATAAAAATAAATAAAATACCATGTACTGAATTTGGTAGTTACTTGTTGATTAAGGCAAACCAAAATTAAATTATTCAACCATTACTTCTACACAAACTTTTGACAAAATTATTTGCAAATTCTTTGTTCTTTTTCTTTTGATAAAGAAAGAATGGACCTTTGAACCGAAAGTATGTGTGCCTTCATTGTCTCATTTACACACCATGTAATGAGATGAATCTAGTTTAAAAAATAATGATTGTTCTAAAATGAAAATAAATAAACTAAAACGAGTAGTACTTTTGGTGCATTTTATACTCTTTCCTTATTTTGCAAAATTTCTCACCATTTTTTCTTCCTGTTTCGTTAGTAAAAATTTATTCAATTACCTTTGTCACTTGTACAAACAATAAATTATAGAAGAATGTATAAGCAAATTCAACTGGAACATATACTAAAGTGATTAATATCGCAAATCTCAAAATTTAGAGAGAGAGAGAGAGAGAGAGAATATTAACCCTTAAACTTATTGCTCAGAATGAAAAAAATAAAAAATAAATAAAAGGGTATATACTGAGTGTGTTTAGAGTTATATAAAATTGTATAAAATTATAAAAGTTAATGTTTCGTGTTTTGTGTAGTGAATAAAGAATTTAAATTTTACTATCTCGTAATTCGTATTTGTAGAGATTTGTATTATATTGTTGAACTCCAAATACACCTACTAACTTGATAGAAAAAGTAAACGTGCACATTTAATTTGACTCGGGGGATTTGCTTTTCATATTAGGACGCTATTCCTCTCTTTATAATTTCTTTATGGTTATACAGCATATATATATGTCTCCTTTTGTTACTTTTCCAAAGTTACGAGCTCATAGCATATTCCCTTTTTTCACAATACAAGCAACCGGCCCAACACTAAATTTTCAAACCCATTATAACTTTTTTTTTTTTGGTAGTTCCATTATAACTTATTTGTTATGGTAGCGCTTTGAATTCTTTAATAAACTTTTTATATTAAAACAGATTGGATAATTCAAATTTCACCCTTGACCATTTGCTCAATATCTTAAAATAAATTAATCATCTGATAAGGATAATTAATTTAGTGTATTTGTTTTGCTATTTTGAAACTTATTAGGATTTGACTTATATATATAAGGCCTCTAATAGCTACAATTCCTGAAGATATGAGCAATCAAAGGTAAAATATAAATTAAATTTCTACATATGAAAGATTTTGAGATATAAAGTTGAAATTGAATTTTCTTTACCATCAGATAATAGAACCACTTTGAAATGTTAATTAGCTCCAAGTCCGATAGTAGTTTCTTTTTCTTTATCATCATCATATATACAAATATAATGCATTTTATGAATTTTCAATAATTATTTAAGAAAATAGATTATTTTTAGTCTCAGTAAAATGCATTTTTTGGTCCTAATCCCTTCTTTATCATCTATATATTAATTTCACTATAATTTGTACCTATTTGACTAGAGGCCGAGCCAAGAAATTATAGGGTGGATACTAATTATAAAACACATAAATGATAGGTGCGGCACTATGAGAAGAATAAAAAAATTGTGGGGGTGCACATTAATTATAAAACACATAAATAATTAATGAGGTATCATGAGAGGAATAAAGAAAAAGTTTGACGGTAGGAACGGAGAAGGGGAGAGAGAGAGAGAGAGAAAGTTAAAGTGTGATTAGATATGTTTTAGTTCTAAAATGAAATAAGTTGTTTTTTTTTTTTTTGGCTTATATGTAAATTTTTTATTCTTAAATATTTTTTATCGTTTAAAAAATATGAATAGCGTATTTAAAAGCCGTCAAAGAAAAAAAGATAGTTAAATTTTAATAAAAAATTATAAAATAAAATAGAAACTGTCGAAACTTTTTATTTTTAAATAAAACATCATATGCCAAACTGAGCCAAAGTCGCATGTAATCTTGACAGCTTCAGCATATATATATATATTTTTTTGGTAATTAACTTCAGCATATTTGTTATATGACAATCGTCAAATAACTATCGTATCAATGTACTTTAATTTAGCAAATCATATTATTCATTTAATTATATTCAAAACACATATATCATATTTTATATATATATATATATAAAGTAGAGTTTGGTAATGTTATTATGTCACATAAGATCTAATTTACACTGTGGTTGTAATAAGTGACACCTAATTATAACTATCTTACGTAACGTAAAATTTAATTTGTGTTACGGATGTGATACATGTATGATTGTGACACATGACACCTAACTATAATTATCTTAATTATCTTTTAAAGAAATTAAAATTTTATATAATTACTGCTTATTGATAATTTTTAATTTTATTCAAACTAGAATATTTCTAGATATCACTTAATATTTTTACTTAATTTATACTTTTATTTATCATATAACTTCTTATTTTTATTTTTATTTAAAACATATTCTTATTTTTTTATTTTTTGTATATTTTAATAAATTATTATTTAAAACATAATAAATATTATTAATGTCATTAAACAAGATAATGCAAAAAAATATTTACCGCGTTAAATGAAGTTTTTAATAATAAATATTATTGTTATTAAACAAAATAACGTAAAAAAATAATTAGCCTACTAAATAAAGATTTTAATTTATTAACTTGATTTATAATTATAATTATCTTAATTTATAATTATATAATTTAAATGAAATTAGCATTATACATAATTACCTCTTATTCACAATTTTATTTAAACTAGAATATTTGTGGATATTACTTGATATTTTTATTTAATTGACACTTCTATTTAATTATCATATAACTTCTTTATTTTTAATTTTTATAATTTAATAAATCATTGTTTAAAAATAATAAATATAATATTATTAAGTAAATTACTGTAAAAATAATTAACCTGTTAAATAAAGATTTTAATTTATTAAGAAGTAACATGTCCTTTATTATTTTTATCATTAGGCAAAATAAGTAATATATCTTAAATCAAATTATAATATTGTTTATTCAAATTATCTATATATATATATATATATTGTAAAATTATTTATTAAAAAAGTATAAAATAATATTAGAAATTAAAAAATAAAATTAGCAATGAATAAATCAATCTAATTGATTATACTTTTAATTCAATCAAAATAGTATTCTAATTGGAATAAGATAGGATTTCAAAATGATATTGTAATATAAATATAATAGAATTCTCCTAAATGCAAAATCTATAAATAGATACAAATTCTTCTTTTTTTTTTCAAATTTCTTCGAGACTTTTCACTACAACAATTTCCTCTTCGACTTTACGATTTGATAGGTACGTATTTAAATTTTAATTTTTTAAAATTTTTATATGTAATTGATATGTATTTTATAAGTTTTTATACGTAATTGATACATAAATACACTGTGGTAGAAAGAGTAGAAATAATAATTAAAAAAATTATTTAATTATATAATTAAGTGTTATTATTCTTCAACCATTTTGATTGTTTTCCTTTATTTTTATTTATTAGAATTTGAATTCAATTGAATCGATATTATTCATGATGGTATTAATATTTTAATTTATTTTACATTCACTAGCTATTTGATTGAATTTGTATAAACAATAATATATATTACTTTCAAATATATTTCTACAACTTAACTGTTTTAGTATATGATAATACTCTCTACTTAATCATATAATATGACAAAACCCATACGATGGTTGGAAGAGTAGAAACAATAACTATAAAAATTATTTAATTATATGAGTAATTGTTATTATTCTTCAACTATTTTGATTTTTTTCTTTTAGTTATATTTATTAGAATTTAAATTCAATCGAATTAATGCTATTGATGGTATCAATATTTGAATTTGTTTTACGTTCACTAACTATTTGATTGAATTTGCATAAATAATAATAAATATTATTTTCAAATATATTTCTACAACTTAATTGTTTTAGCATATGATATATAATAACATCTACTTAATCATATAATATGATAAATTCGTGTATCGCATGGGTCATATTACTAGTATATATATATATATATATATGGAAGCATATATATGATATATATATAATACGCAAACAAAAATTACGCAAATGTATTGAGTTGATAGCTTCACTACTAATTTCTATCAAATCAAAACAAAATTTTATCATATGGATTTTTGTTGGTACATGAATATTTGTAATCTCCATTAATGATTAAGTTTTTGTTGAAATTTTAATTAATAGTTAGAATTTTGTTAGAATTTCTACTAATTATATCATTGTCCATGGGACCTATACAATAAGTATGTATGTGCAAATTATCCAACTCATCCACTAATAGATTTGAGTTCAACTCGTTTGATATTCAACTTATCCTGTTAAGAGCTTAGTTTATTTCATCTTATTAATTTGATAAACAACTCAAACTTGGATAAAAAAACTAAACTTGTTTAGTGGATGAGATAAAGCTAAACAATAATTACCTCGACTTGTAACTTTGAATACCTAAATTTGGCCTAATTTGACATTTCATTGACATTTTGAGATATTTTAAATTTTGGACTTGAGTTGTACTCATTTTTAGTCTAAGTCAATGTTATGGCCAAAGGGGCCCAAGCCTAATCTCACATTCTCTCTCTATGCTTTTGTTTCACCTGACAGCCAAACAAAGGATATATATATATATATATAGAGACAGAGAGAGAGAGAGAGAGAGAGAGAGAGAGAGAGAAAGAAGAAGGTAGGAGTTTTGTTTAGTTTCTCACGTTGATCATTTTCACGCTATAAGTTTGGATCCTTTCACTAAGAGAGGAGATTTCCGTTTTCAAAGTTTAGAGCCTTAAGTTGGTGATTGTTTCTTTTCTTGCTTGATTTTTGAATCAGCGTTGTTAAAACATCTCTATGTGTTTATTTGTTGGTTCTCTATGGTTATGAATTATTTTAGGTCGTGTTCTTGAGCTTGAACATATAGTGATAAAAATCTATATCGGAGATGCTAAATGCACTCCACTTTTGCTTACTCTCCAAATAAGCATTATTGATTATGAGAAAAGCTGGAGTGTGAGAAATTAAAAACGGAGTGCATTTAGTATTTTTGTTGTCACGAAAGTTCTAGATGTGGAAACCGTAGATCATTTTTTAGTGATACTCTGGTGAATAATGGCAAATTTACAGACAAACACAGGAAAAAACACACAATGGAAGAACAAAAGATTTACGTGATTCGACAATTTGTCTACATTCATGGGTAAAGGATATAGTTTTCGATTATCAAGAAACTCCACGAACGGAGTTGAAAAATACAATTACAGAGAGAATTTATAAAACCTTAGCCCCCTTGAAAACCCTAATTCAACTTCGCCTTGACATACAACATGTCTTAAATATATAGGAATGAGAAATCTAATTAGAACTGGACTCAGAAAATTGCCTAAAATAGAATTCTTAAACTAGTAGTTCTATACTGCGGGTTAAACCCCGCAACCTCCAACTTTTTATGTGCTCCCGTGAGTCTATTTGAGCCACAACTCTAACTATCTCCACTTTGGCAAATACTCACCCCTTAAGGAATTGTATACTGCAAACTTCACCTTCAACATACAGGTTGGGGTCATCTACCATCTAGCAACTAGAGACATAAATTAAGTCTAAGTAATGCTTAAACTTATCTGTGGTATGAGACTTCGTTAACATATTTGCAACATTCTCTGATATGTGAGTCTTTTCCAGATTGACTTCACCAGAACCAATCAACTTCCTGATCTTGTAAAATCTTATATCAATGTGGTTGGTCCTCACGTGATAAACCTAGTGCTTTGCTAAATAAATGGCACTTTGATTATCGCAATTCAACTAAATGCTATCTTGTTGTAAACCCAGCTCCCTAGCTAATCCTCTCAACCATAGTGCTTCTTTGGCAGTCTCACTCACTACCGTGTACTTCGCTTCAATAGTAGACAATGTAACAAGAGATTGTAATATAAATCTCCAACATATTGGTCTTCCAGCAAGTGTAAATATATACGTTATCACAGACCTTCTATCATCCACATTCCTTGTGTACTCCGAATTAAAATACCTTACAATTGAAGCTTCATCTTTTTGCCTAGCAAAAAGAATCCCCTAATCTGTTGTGCCTGTCAAGTATTTGAAAATCCACTTTATTGCTTTCTAATACTCTTTGCCTGGTTTTGCCATGTAGTTGTTAACTATGCTCACTACATAAGCTAAGTAAGGTCTAGTACATACCATGGCATATATGAAGCAACCCACTGCACTAGCACAAGGCACATTTCACACGCCAGTAATTTCTCCCTATGTCTCCGAACACTATCTAATTGATAACTTAAAATAACTCATGAGTGGTGTGCTTATTGGTTTTGTATCTAACATGCTAAACTTTTCTAGCACCTTCCCAATCTAATTCTTCTGAGACACTTGAAGCTTACCAGCTTGCCTGTCTCTATGAATCTCTATTCCAAGTATCTTCTTTGTAGCACCCAAGTCTTTCATGTCAAACTCCTTGCCCAACAAAGACTTTAACCTGTGGACCTCCACCATACTCTTTGTAGAAATTAACATGTCATCCATATAAAAGAGTAGATAAATGTATGAACCATCCTCAAGACATCTTAAATAAACACCACAATTATACTCATATTGTTTATAGCCAATCTGAAGCATATAGGTGTCAAACCTTTTATACTATTGTCGTGGAGACTGCTTCAGCTTATATAAAGATTTCTTTAACCTACAGACTAGATGTTCTGTGCCAGGCTGCTTAAATCCTCCGGGTTAATCCATGTAAATGTCCTTATCCAGATCACCATGGAGGAAAGTTGTCTTCATGTCAACCTGCTCTAACTTCAAATTTTGATGTGCTACAAGAGCCAAAACTATCATGATGGAAGTATGTTTGACAACTGGGGAAAAGACTTAGTCAATCCCTTCCTCTGTGGGTATCATTTTGTTACCAACCGTGCCTTGAACCATCTATCCTCTTTCTTTCAAATTGCTTTATTCTTTCTATAAATTAACTTACAACCAATTGATTTCTTGTCCTTAGGCAAGCTCACTAAATCCCAAGTCTTGTTCTTGTGCAAGGACTCCAACTCTTTCGTCATGGCTTCCATCCATTTATCTTTTTCAGAACTGCTCACTACATCCTGAAAACTAGACGGTTACTAGTCATCAATGCATAAGCTACAAAGTCCTCAAACCATACCTGACTGGTGCTTTTGTGTTGCATCTAGGCCTATCGGTAGCTATGCTATGAGGTAGTTGATCTGTCTTCTCCTGTCAATTACTATTCTTTTTCTCTGAACTATTCAGCTTTACCACCACAGCCTGCTTGCTATTGCTTTCTTCTGAATTCCCTTTGTGTTTTTCTTTCAAAGCTTTCAGCTTATTTGACTCATCAGACACTATATCCTTGCTGATCACCACTTTCTTACTCACCGGATCCCATAACTTGTACCCTTTCATACCTCTCTTAAAGCTAAGAAAAATTCACTTTTTGGATTTAGGATCTAACTTGGACCTTTCATCCCTAGGAATATGAACATAAGCAGAACATTCAAAAATTTTAATTACAGAATAATCTACCTCTTTCCTTATTCACACCTTCTCCATAACTTTTCTATCCAATGCCGAATTAGGTGATCTGTCGATGATGTAGCAAGCCATATTCACAACCTCTGCCCAGAAATTCTTAGGAAGCCTTACATTTAGTCTCATGCACCTTGCTCTTTTTACAATAGTCTTGTTCATTTTCTTTATTACCATATTCTGCTGTGAAATATCTTTGATACCATGCTTTTCGCAGAACTTCAGGAATGCTATTTCCTTATACTTCATATCAATGTCTATTCTCAGGTACTTGACTTTCCTTGCAATCTGGTTCTCCACTTTAGATTTCCATAACTTAAACTTCTCATAAGTTTTAGACTTGTGCTTCATGAAGTAAACCCAAACCTTTCTCGAGTAGTCATCAATGAATGTTAAGAAATACATAGATCCACCGTGTGAAGCAACTCTAGCCGGCCCCCAGACATTAGAGTGTATATAGTCAAGAATACCATCTGTCTTGTGAATAGCAGTCTTGAGCTGAACTTTACACTATTTCCTGAGCACACAAAATTTATAGAAATCTAACTTACAAGATTTTACACCCTTTAGTAAGTTCCTCTTGTGCAACTTTGCCATGCCTCTCTCACTCATATGCCTTAGCCGCATATGCCACAAGAGAGTCTCTTCATTCTTTGAGTCAGAATTTGTAGCTACATGTGCTCTACCTAAAACTGTACTCTCCATCAACTTTTAGATATTTTCCTCAAATTTTTGACCTTTCATGACAACCATAAAACCTTTTATGACCCTCAAAACTCCACCTTCAGACTTGTACACATAGCCATTTGAGTCTAAGGTTCCCAAGGAAATCAAAATTTTCCTTAAATCAGGGATATGTCTGACATTACTCAAAGTTCTAATAACACCATGAGAAGTCTTAATCTTGATTGTGTCAATGCTGATGACTCTATAAGAAGCATCATTCTCCATTAAAATTGAGCGACAATTAACTAAATTATAGGTGTGAAACCAATCCTTATGAGAACACATTTGATAGGAGCATGCCGAATCTAGGATCCAAGAGCTGGTGAAGTGATCTGAACTGGATAAAACTGAAAGTAATTCACTACCATCGTTAGATTCCTTTGATGCAACATTTGTATAATCAGATGGTTCCTCTTGTTTTCTTCCATCTCCTTTTCCATTGTTCTTCTTTGGACAATTCCTCTTGTAATGCCCATTTTCGTAATAGTTGAAGCATTTGACATTGCCTCTATTTCTGGATTTTGACCTATTGTCGTTACTTCTCATAGACTTAACATTCCTGCCGACAGATTGACCTTTTTTTTAGATTCTTCCACGATCCTGATTACTCTTCACCATCAACCCTTCCCCTTAAGAGCTTTCTAGGACATTCTGCATTCATTAATAATACGTCAACAGGGCAGAAGTAACCTCTTTTGTTTCTAGGGTTTCCTTACCCCATATTAGAGTTATTACCATGTGATCATAAGAAGTTGGCAAAGACGTTAGAAGCATCAATATTTTATCTTTCCCTTTAAACTTCACATCAATCCTCAATAAATTACTAAGGATCTAATTAAACAAATTAATATGTTGAGTAAGATTTGAATCCTCTGCCATTTTCAACTTCCCATCCCTAGTAGTACTATACGTACCAATAGTGGGATGATTCGTTCCCTTAAATATTGGGATTCTAATTGAAACAGTAGTTAATAGACCCAGTATTAGATCCATGTAGAGTCTCTGTTTCAGGAATAACGTGTTCGTCAGGGATTTAGACATATACATTCTCTCGAGTTTCGACCATATATCTACCGAAGATTCCTCATTCATGACTTGATACTGAATTTTGTTAGCCAAGTACAACCGTATTATACTCATAGCTTTCATTTGAAGTTCTTTCCAATTATCAATGGATACCTTTTCTGGCTTTGTCTCGTTCAGTGTCTTCGCCTACCCTTGCTGAGCTAATACATCCTTCGCTTATCTCTGCTATAGCTCGAAGTTCCTAGTTTTGTCAAACTTCATAACTTTGAACTTTCCAAAAGAGAAATTCATTACCATCGCAGACCTGAAGCTTTGATACCACTTTGTTATTGTGAAAGTTCTAGACGCAAAAACCTTGGATCACTTTTTGGTAGTACTCTGATGAATAATGGCAAACTCATAGACGAACACAAGAAAAAACACAATGGAAGAACACAAGATTTACGTGGTTTGACATTTGCCTATGTCCACGTGCAGAGGATTTGGTTTTCAATTATCAAGGAATTCCACAAATGGAGTTGAAAAATACAATTATGGAGAGAGAATCTGTAAAACCTAGCCCACTTGAAAACCCTTAAAAACTCTAATTTAACTTAGCCGCTGATAAAAAACATGTCTCAAATATATAGGAACGAGAAACCCAATCAGAATTGGATTCAGAAACCTACCTAAAATAGAATTCTCAAATCGATAGTTCTGTATCATGGGTTAAACCCCATAAACCTCCAACCTTCTATGTGTTCTCGTGAGTCCAAATGAGCTACGACTGTAACAATTCTCAATTCTACATTGTTATGGTTATACATGATTCAACATATTATGTGCACGGGCTAATACTGCTACAAAAATGCATAAATATCACAATTTTTAGGTGTGATATTTCATTTCTATCTCGGTCACAAAAGCATAATTGATCCAGGTGAGATAGCAAGTCATCTCTTTTCGATCACGGCTTACAATCGTGATTAAAAATTTACAACAATTATACACTAAAAGTGTGATCTTTTATGGTGAAAACTGAGTTGAAAAGAAATTTTACATGATTTTTTATGAGTTTTGATCTCATTTTTTAAAAAAATTCATGGTCAAATATAAACAAATAATCACACTAAAACATGGGTTAATTTTAAACATAATAAAAATCCACGTGGCAACTTGTTATTAGGCCATGTGACACCATGTGGTGGCCTTGTCATTATGGCAATTGTTAAGGCTAAAACTTGTAAATTGGCAAATTCATGATCAAATAGAATTGTATGGACTTTAGACTTAGTGTAGGCTAAGACACTAGAATCCTAAGTTGATTAGAATTCAAAAATGCCTCAGAAAATTAAGTTTCCAAAGTGGCTAAAAGTTCTGAAGAGGTTTGAAATTGAATTACGCAGGAAGGCCGTACTTTACCGCAGGATAAAGCCGAGACCAGGATTTAGAAGTTTGTCCATGTGGGAAGGCCACTCTGATTCGTGGGATGGCTGCTTGAAGGGCGCAGGAAGATCGTGGGTGCGCTCTTCCTGCGCTGTTGGTTTTGACAGCTTTCTGTTCTTAACTTTCAACGCGATTTTAACCTTGAAGACGACGAATTCAGGCTTCGGCTAAAACATAAAAGTTGTAGCCCTTTGAGTTTTCTTTCCAACCCAAAAAGAATCAGATCAATCCAAATTGTGAGTGAAAAGATATGGTGAAAATACTGATAGGGTGTCAAGCTGGAACTTCAGCTACACACCACTTCAATAGCCCCAGCTGCCTCTGATAGTCTATATATATCTCATGGCATCTTCAAGAGGATTGAGAGGACACACATGGGGGGAGAGAATAAACATTAGATTGGAAGCTTGAAAGTTCAATTATTCTCTTCATCACTTAGCCAACATTTTTCATTTTCAATCTGAAGGAGTTTGGGTTTGAGGTTTGTGAACACTGTGGATTTAGCACGCTGAGGATTCAGCAAAAGCTACCGAGGATTTGGTGTTGTGCCTTCAAAGAGTCGAAGGGCTTTTGCTAGAGGAGTTGGTACATCGAGGAGTTGAGCAAACGTCAATGAGAGTATAGAGTCGAGGAGTCAATCTATAAAGAGTTTGAGTTTGTAACCAACGTTCATTTATTCTAGTGAAAGTTTTTGGGGTTTTTCTGTGTGGGTTTCCTCGCTTATTCTATACTGCATTCTAAATTCTTTTGTGTGTGTGATTGATTGATTGTTTGGGATCTCCATTAGCATCATATTACGAAATTTCAGCAATCTTATACATTTGACTTTTTTTGTTGCTATTTAGAATCAAACTTGTGTCATTCCATTAGAAGTTAGTGTGGTTGATAGGCAGTCTAAACTATTATTTGCATATATATTTTGCATATTAATATATATAAACAAATTTTTATCACTTTTGGCGACCAATCCTTTTAAGTTTTTTTTTTTTTACAATAATTTGTTATCACTTTTACCAACTAATTAGTAGTTAAAAGTAACACTTTTTTTTCGATTAATTGATTGGGAAAAATGATAAAAAATTTACTTTTATTTAATTATTTTAACTTTTTGCAATAATTTGATATCATAACCAATATATAAAACCATTCGAATGTTTAATAAATAATTTATGAATATCTATCATATTTAATTAAAAATGATCTTAAATCTTTTTTCTTATTTTCCTTTAATCGTTATGTATAGCACATATTTAGTAATGACTCACTATTTATAATATATTTTTCTTCATTTTGTATTATATTTTTAAAAGTAATTAGGTCGCGTTTAGTTTTACTTTTAGGAAATTATTGTTCAAAACAAAATTTTTGAAAACTGTTTAAGAATCGATTTGTAATACAAAAAATGTTTTTAATAATTATATTCAATAATTAGTCTAAAAGGACAAAAAAATGAAAATTTTTATTATTTCTATTTCCAAATTTTTATAACTTCCAACAAAATATAAAATAATGTCGCTTTTAATATAATTAATAATAAAGATATACTAAACATTTATTAGATATTAAATATTTAATATTCACTAGTTATAAGTTATACAACTATGAAGGTTACTATCATATATTCACTGAAAAAATGATTATACATTTAGTATTATTTAAATTTGATTCAGTAAATTTAGTTTTAGCATAAATCTTAAAATATTTTTGTTTATTGATCTATGATTGTAGTTTTTATAGCATATTAAATTAATTAAAATTAATAAATAAATGTCATAATAAAATTTATGAAATCTAATTTAAATCATATAAAGTGATAAACAAAGTTATTTGAGTGATATATATAAAAAGAAATAACAATATCGTCTTTCATTATTTTATCTCGCTTTTCTTTTTAAAGATATGTTTCTTCTCACTTTTTTATCTTGGTTTTTTTAGAGATGATTTCTTGTAATCTTTTATCTTATTTTTTTCAATCACGGTTTTAATAAAATCGAGATAGAAAGTACTGAAAGAAATTTTTTATCTTAGTTTTTTAATGAGACTAAGATAAAAAGTTTAGCTTGTAATAACAAGCCCCCCCCAAAAAAAAACAAGTTTAACTTATAAATTTTTATCACGCTTTTTCTAAAAGCGTGATCTATATAAGTTTGCTAGTGTGATCTTTACCAATTAGAGTAGTGTAGGTTTGCATCATCTAGGTTTATTATGATTGGCAGAGATAGCCGTTGTAATGATATGTTGATGAGTTGATGGTACAATCTTATGTATTGACTTGATATTTTTTTTAAATGATAAATAAGTTTTCTAAAATTTTCAGGAGATTTCTAGTCAATATACATATAACTAATGATCAGTTATGAATGTTGATACATTGATCTATGATTATGAGATGTTAAGATTTATATGTCCTATAAACAGAAGCCAACCTACATGTGGATGACTATCGTGAGCTATGATAGAAGAGCTGATGAGAGGTTATGATTATGATTATATATCCTCTTCGTGATAGTGTGCACCCAAGAGTATTGATTTGCCATTAGCCAGATCAAAATAGTATGGTTTGGTGGCTTCAATGCTAATTGTCACCTGGTTATTGTAAGCTGAGAAAACGATATAGTTGGTGACCCCACAAGTTTTGCTAAATATTACTTATCTTATGATAAGATTAAGGCCATGAAACTTGCATTTCATTTATTTAATTTCTTGTTTTAATTATGGTACTATATATATTGTGTATTGTTAAGCATATACACCTATGCACAGATAGACATTCCTACCTACTTGGTTGTTGTGCTCACCCCTCCCTTATTATATATGGGTAAGCACTCGAGAGTTAGAAGCAATTACTTGGAATCAAGTTGAGACCATTAGATAAAACAAGAGATTATGCTATCTTTTACCATGCATATTTTATATTATTAATTATGCAACCCGAAGTGTGGGCCTCGAATTAGGATTTGTATAATTATTATTACTTTGAATATTAGTACTATTGGCTCACTGCTAGAAATTTGTAATATTTATGATGATTGTGATATTGCAGTTAAAAAGGCCTATGTAATGGGCATAGGGAGCAACATTTGATATATTTATTATTTTGTTTGAGAATCAAGAACATATATAGTTGCTCTAATTCATTGATTAATATGATTTGACTCCAGAATATGTGTTATTTTGGTTTTAGTTAGATTTTATACTTTCATGCACTGTCTTGAAAGTTAGAGACATAGCACTCCTAAATAATTTATGATCACCATTTATAAGGCATTTGGAATTCTGAAAAAAAATAAAAATAAAAAGTTAGTGTTAAAGTGATGTAAAAATGACCTGCAGTAAAGTTTGATTTGAGAAAGTTGAAAATTTTAAAGTTTTCTAGAAAAATTTGATATTGCAAACGAAATAATTCAATTTGGTATATACATATTGATGCCATTTGAAACTTCAATTTTAACATTAAATAATTGTGAATGTTTTATATTTATATGTGTTTGCCAGTATCAAATCACAAAATTTATTCATTTTATTTTAACACTTATTTGTTATTTAGTATAACTCAATTATTTTCATCAAATATTATTTTATTTTAAAATTTTCGTGAAACTACTTTCTTTAAAACACCTCTTATGATAGGATTTTTAGGCTGCATTTGGAGTACTAAATTTGGTAAAAAAAGTCTTTAACTTTTTCTAAAAATCTCTAATTTTTTTTTAACTTTCTCCATACTAAAAGTTTCTAACTTTTTTCAATTTTTTCTAATTTTTACTAACTTTTTCTAATTTTTTTCAACTTTTACCAACTTTTTTATACTTTTCAAAAAATATACCAAATATTCAATAAATCAAAATTTAACTACTCTCTGTTTTTGCTTTTTTTGGGGGCCCAAAATTTGGCACTCCAAGCATGCACCTAATAGGCAAAAGTTACATCAAGCCAGTTCTTTTAACAATGCCTTAATTTTGCTTAAATTATAGTTTATGTTGACTTCTTAGATATGGTAGTAATTATATAAAATTGAATCTGTATTAATTTCTCTTCTTATTATTTAATAATCCATTATCACTTCACGCACGGATTTAAATTTGTATTAATTTCCCTTCCTTGGGTTACTATTATTATCATTATTTATTTATTTATTTATTTTTTATAACTTATTATTATTATTTATTTATTTATTTTTTATAACTTTGAGTATTCGGACCACTTACGTGCACCTCGACTAATATCTGGGATCCTAAAGTTAAAGACTAGATAAACCCACTAATAGCTTAGTGGAGACTCAAATTAGTAACTTTTGAGAAACAAATCGATTTTACCAGGTGAGCTAACCATTAATTTCCCTTGTGTCACATCAAATTTGTGCGCTATTAGACAAAATATAATTTTTGAGTACTAGTTTTCTATTCACCACTGGTTAATTAAAATAAAGAATAAAAAAAGCTAATTAAAACAAACATTTTATCAGAAACAATACACGAAAATTAAATGCACAATCATTCTACATTCTTTACTCAAAAGAATAAAAAATAAAAAAAATCGTGGTGGAATCATATATTCTTGATTTGTGAAAGGATATTCTTATCCAGATATCTACGTTGTTTTCTTATCTTGACAAAAGCTAATGTTATTCTTCCTCAAGATAAACCTAAACCTGACAGTTAAAAGCGGTCCTAGTGCGCATAAGTAATGGCTCCGTTTGGAGTTACACAAAATAAATAAAATTTTATAAATTTTTATAAATATAAATTACGAGACAGTAAAATTTTAATTCTTTACTCACTATACGAACTACGAGACCTTTACTTTTATAATTTTATTTTATTTCATACATTTTTACATAACTTCAAACACACTCAATATTTATTGAATCGACTAAATTGCAGTCTTGTCCAAGACGTAGAAGTTGGTATTTACCAAAAAAAAAAAAATATAGAAGTAGATGTTGGCTTTAGTTTGCCAAGTAGCTAGCCTGTTAATTCATTTTCTTTTTTCAATCTTATATGTTATTTCATTAAAATTCCTTTTTTATTTAACCTTTTTTTAGTTTAAATGTTATTCATAATTATAAAAAAAATTATGAAAAATAATTAAAGGTAGAAGAATTCATGCATATACAGGTAAAAAAACTCGACTTTTTTTTTTCTTCATCTGTGCAGAAATATTTTTTTATCTTTTCCAGATTTTTTTAAATATGACCAACATCGATCCTAAAATTACTAAATAAAAAAAAATCAAATTTTAACAAAAAAAGAAATACACACAAAAAAAAAAAGCCAAGAAAAAGGGATCCGTAAGACTTTGTTTGGTTACAAAATAGTTTTTAATTTTTTTTTTGTAATTTTTTTTATCTTATGGGCCTTTTTTGATAGAATTTATTTTTTTAGAAGTTGTACCTTCTACCGTGTTAATCACATTTATAAAAAAATAAAAATAAAAATTCATATTTGTTTGGATAAAAATTAAAAAAAATAAAAAAATTAATTTTTTCATTATTTTTTTTTATCTAAATGAATAGTTTTTATCTAAATAGATGTATATTTTTTATTTTTTTATGAATGCAATTAATGCGTTCAAAAGGTGTAACTTTTAAAAAAATTAAATTTTAGTGAAAGAAGTTATATAAAATGAAAAATTAAAAAAATTAGATTTTCTTTTTTAACCAAACGAAACCTAAATGCTGAGTCACGACGTAAAAGTCAAAAACTTTTACGGGGCGCAAATGGATGCCTCATAGACTTGTTTCTCAGCTTTGACAGGTCACCAATGCACAGAGTACGTCTGATCCAATTTTCCATAGAGTGGCCTGTTGTTATTCCTTTCTGACGCCAACTGGATATTGGAAACTAAAGGCAGATGCAAATACTTTTACCCCAACCCTGTAGTCTTTAATTTGTGCTCCCCAGCTCGGAAGTTTCCTTTATAAGATTCGTTTGGATTCTTCTAAAAAAAAATAAAAAAAATTTTTCAAATAAATTTCGTAATTTATCAATTTTACATCGTATCAACCTCACTTTTTAATTTTTTTTTTTATTTTTATCAAGACTCCAAATACCTCTTAGTTGCTTTTAAATACTCCTGTGACGGGTAGACCTTAGTCAACTCTCTCTCTCTCTCTATATTTATATATGTGTGGGTGTGAAAAGTACGTATAATTGAGTGCTCAGTCAAATAAAAGAACTTGCCTGACTGGTCTAAGAACGCGCAAATATTTTTAATGACTGGTTGTAGAAAATTTGCCCTACCACGTACTGGGACTGGAATTTTATTGCACGAGAATTTAGCAACTAGTCCTATTATACAAAGGGTGTAGGCGGATAATAAGTTGGTGAAATTTAATTTTTGGTGAATTTTTTTCTCCTATTCTCTTAACTCTTCTTAATCAATCATAATTATTTAGGCCTCGTTTGATAAGTCTACCAGTTTCTTAATTTCAGATTATTCAATTTTTTTTGACTTTTTTTAAAATTATTAAATTTATCTTCTTATATTTTAAATTTCTTTTAAAAACAAAGGACAAAAATGTTAAATTAAAAAAAACCTAAAAATTTAACTACTAAAATGCTAGTCACTAAATTATTATTCAATTAAATAATTTACTTCTAATTTTTATATTTCTTTAACACACTTTCTCTCTCCCTTGAAAGAATTATATGGGAGCATATAATAATTATGGCTCTATTTGGAACTCTCTAAAATAAAATAAAATTCTATAAATTTTTATAAATACGAATTACGAGATAATAAAATTTAAATTTTTCACACACTGCATAAATTATGAGACATTTACTTTTACTATTTTATACAATTTTATACAACTTCAAACATGTGCATATAATTATTTTTGATGATATATATTTGCCATCGGAACCTAATTTTTTTAAAGTATTGACTGATACGACATGATTCGAGAATAATTAAATAAAAATTTTCATTTTTGTACATATTTTTGTCTAGATTAATGGCAAAAAGTTCGGATCCTTCACGGAAATAGAGTGGGAGAAAAAGTGTCATTCACATGAGATATTCCTTTCAGATATGATACTTACCTTGTCAAAGGAAGAGCGCAGCTATAAAAGTTGCCAGAACGAGTATCTGCAATCCAATCCGACGATCGATGAAGAATGATCACAACACATCAAAAGTAGATCAAATGAATATGAATTCGGAAGAAATTAAGATGCTGAGATAAATCAAGGGAGGGAGGGATAGAGAAAGAGAGAGAGAGAGAGAGGGAGAGAGAGGGAGAGAGAGAAAAATGAAAACACAAACCAATTGCTTGAATTTGGAGCTTGCCTTTCTGCAATGTGAAAGTAGGTTAAAAATTGCCATGAATGATCATTTTCGCTTGAAAACGAAGCAAATAGCGCAGATTTCTTAATTTTTTCATCTGTAGTGACCCGCGCAGTGACTTGCAAACCAACAAATGGAGAGTGCGTGGAGCATGTACAAACATAATGAATAATATGGACAGAGCCTTGCCAGCTAAATATCATTTTCCTGTCCAAGAAATTTCGAAGAAAGACAGCCATGACCCCGTGTCTTCTTCTTTTATGATTGGTTATGATGGTGTTTGGACGGTTAAAAAAAAAAAAAAAAAATTAAAAATGTTGGTGTAAATTAAAAGTGACATTTGATAAAATTTAATTAGAAAAAATTAAAAAAAATCTATAACTTATTGTAAAATTTAGTATCTCAAATACCACCTATATTTATATACCAAGTATATATACCCACAGGCTTAATCTAAGATCATGACCCCTCTTTCGAAAAAATAAATGTAAAAATAAAAATAAAAAACTCTTTTATATATTTATTTTTCATTTTTTTCGTCAATACAAAATTGAAATTTTGCGATGCTAGTATCCTTATGCAATCTCAACTATCAATCAACCAAGTCATAAAACAACACTGCTGGAAATTAATATTCTAGGCAGTCACTAAAACAGGGACGGCGGTTGCTTATAAGTTTTAGGGATGGCTTGGCAACCGTGTAATACCCCGGACTTTGTATTAACATGAGTATAAGATTTTTGATGTATTTTAGAAGTAATGCATGATAATTTAGTAATATGGATCATTAATGGTACTTTAGAATCGAGAACTTTGAAAGAGGTAAGTAAAATACCTAATAGTTAGTATTTTAGCAAAAGTGCAAGAGGAAGGTACCTTGGGCTCACGGAACATGGGCGCCCAAGCCTTGGGCGCACGCCTGAGAAGGGGTTGGGCGCCCGAGCTACAGTGGAAGTGACGGGGGTGAGGTGTTCTGACTTGTGCAGCCGAGCCCTTACCTCTACATCCCTATACCTAGCTAAGGGGAATGGGGGAGATTGAAAAACACTGTTGGGGATTTAAAATATTGGTTAAATATATATATACATATGTGTAAGGGGCAAGAGAGAGAGAGAGAGAGGTGACTGGGTGAGAAGCAAATAAGAACAAAGAAGAAGAACAAAGAGGAAGTGGGCAGAAATTTGAAGGTGAGTTCATCTAGCCTAAGTAAAAATCAAATTCATCTTGTAAAAGTGTAATTAGACCCTCAAGGAACCTTTCTATGTGATCCATTTGTAGTTTGGATCAAGGAATAAAGAGATAGAACTCATCAAAGTTTGAGAGCTTGGGACAGGAAGACATCTCCTTGTCGATCCATCTTCTTTCAACTTGAGGTAGGGATTTAATGCTTCTCTCTAACATATGTGATGTGTAACGAGGAGTAGAACACCATTAGAGAACCTTTTTCAAATGTAGTCTTCATCTATGGAAGAAAATAGAAGTTATATACACATATATATGTATGTATAGGTAGAGAGAGTGAAAATGGTGTTTTGATCCATAACTTGATCCAAAGTTGATGAAAACTCAAATTGTTGGTTTCTTTTGATGCCTAAGAGACTTGTGGTGATGTTAGAAACATGAAATTTTAAGTATATCAACCTTAACTTGGTCAATTTGAGGTCTTAAGAGTGAAAAACCAAGAAACCAGAGAACAGAGCATGAAACCTGTAACTTAGACCAAGCTGTGGGCGCACAAGGTGAGTAATAGTTGGGCGCCTAACACCTTGGGTGCACAAGACATGGGCGCACAAGCCCTTGGGCGCATGGCTGAGTGCCAGCTTGGACACCCACCGAGCCTAGGTCCATTTCCTGATTTTGCTTATTTTGACCTTCTACCCTAGGATTATTAAAGAGTCTAGTAACATGTTTTCGCATGAAACTTTATTTGTTTAATTGCATGGATTGAGAAAGGGTTATGTGTTCTAAAAAGTTATTAAGGGTTGATTATCTTAAGCTAATGGAATTTAACTTGTAAAGTTGAATAAATGTCATTTTGAATAAAATGAATTGGAAGGATACCGTGAGATAAGACCTTGATCAACTGGAATAGTGAATATGTGTTATTAAAAACAAAATGTTGATGAATGTAAGTATGGGATTGAATGAATTAAATGGTGATTTGAACAAGAGAATCATATTCATAATGTTGGTGAATGTTGAATGTTTAATGATGTTTGATCAAAGTTGATGTGTGATGAATCTTAGGATGAACCGAAATGTGGATATATGTTGTGGGAAGTATATGATGATGAATGTGATTGATGATGTGTCGGGGGCCGTGGTGGGGTACAAAAATAGGAAGGGTTTTGAGATTACCCTCAAGTTGAAAGGCCCGAAACCTGCGTAGGATTTGGTGTCAATGCCAGTGGGTTAGTAACCCACAACATTGTGTGTATATGTGTTACCCGTGACCTTGGATTGTGATCCTAAACGATGGATTTTGGTTTATTGTTTCCGTTGGGTATTGGCCTATAAAAGACGATATCGTGGATGCATCCAACCCCCGGTGACTTGTGTGGTTATGGAGATGTGATGGAATGATGAATGAGTGCTAATGTGGTTGTGGTTATGGTTATGTGATTAAATGTTAAATATGTGGTAATGTGTTAAGGAATGTGATTGGATATAACGTTGGAAAATTCAATAACAAAGAATAATTGGAATTGAATACAATATTATGATGATGTTGAATGATGCTAAATACTTGCTTAAGTTGAAAACTAATTGATATCAATGAATTGCTATGGCCTATAGAAAGATGTTGGTGTAGTTATGCATATATGAACATTGGCATGCATCTATTGATTACATACCATATATGTTTGTTTGAGGCATCGTGGGCACAAGTGGACCTGTGCTCACGTCCCTACAGATTTTGATGCAGGAACATGTCATAATAATCAGGTGGGCTAATGGGGTTGGACTAGAAGTGCATTGCATAAGTCCTTCTAAACTTAGCAAGGCTTTTGGTCTCTTAGTACAAGTTTTATTTGGAATTGTAATATTGTAACTTTCTAGACGGATTTGATATGGTTGTAAAGGCCTTAAGGCCTAAGATCTGCATTAATAGAAAGAGTGTATGGGTAAGTGACCTGGCATTTGTCAAGGTTAAACTCATGTTATCTTACCTTATGTCTTGGGCTCACTTAGAGGTTATTGTCTTGCTCTAATTATGGGATAGTTATATTAGTGCATGTTATGTGTGTTTATCACTCACCCCTCGGGTCGTAAGACTCAGGGCGTGATAGGTTGGTATCAGAGCCTAGGTAAGAATACCTAGGGGCATGGGGAGTCTTGCATTACATGTTGCATGTTTAGATAGTATTGGATTTAAAGTTAATTGTGGGATCTAATTGGTCTTGTATAAACTCTAGATGGGGATGGAAAAAGGGGAGAGTAGTAATACCAAAGTCCAACTAGTTGAGGAAGAGATTGAGTGGCCCAATGATGATATTTTTACCCAAGTAGCCATCGAGGGTTTAGCTGAAACATAACCCTAGAACGTGTCAGGGGATATGGCAGGGATAGACTTGGTGCCAACAACAGTGGATAATCAGATGGTACCTTACCATGGGATGTTGTAGTCAGTTTCATATCCAATGCATTATCCGTATCAATATATGATGCCTTACCCGGTGCCTTACCAGTTTCAGTTTGCACCCCCAATGATAATAGTACAGAATATGACCGTAATCGTGCCTACCACTTCAGCAAATCCAACCGTGACACTAGATACAGTGACAGAACCGAACCTAGTTAGTCAAGGTACTAGCTCACATGAAGGTAGCACTAGCATTGGGGAGATAGGTCAAAGTTCTAGTAATGAGAAAGATCGTCATCGAGGAGTATGTAGAGGCTATCGTAGGCTAGGATATATATGTTACAGATGTCCTAAGCAATGCATCAAATGTTGTACTTTCTGTGGTAGGAGGGGGCACACTCGTAGCTCTTGCACTTATCGTAGAAATTGAAATGTAAGAATGTGAAAGGGAAGATTTTGGACAGGCAATTCCCTTAGTGGTAATCAGAGTGGCTATTAGACTAATGACTAGTGTTATGTTATGTACTCTTTCAAATTTAGTTAGTAGAGTAACTTGAGACCTTGTAATGTTGGAAATCCTATTATAGTATTAATGGATTCGAAATGATGTTGTTTTGTTGTACCTTTATGAATGTATTGAATTGTTATCTTATTATTAAATGAACTTATGTTCTATCATGATCTTAGATGTTGATTTAATTTTATTATCTTATGCCTTGTTATACCTTAGATAAAATATCACCGCGAGAAATAGGGGTTAGAGGTCGAGGTCGAGATCATGGCCGAGGCCGAGGTAGAGGAAGAAGACGGGGAGATCTACCTGTTCAGTAGGAACAGGAAACGCATCGTAGTGCGATGGCTGAGGCACAACAGAATTACTTAGGAGAGGAGGAGGTGCAGTCGAGGGCACCAAAGATTCAACAACCCACAGTTATGGATGCTGGAGTAGTGTTAAAACAATTGGCAGCAGCTAAGGCTGCGATAGCAGTAGGGGCTCGAGTTGGACCTCAGTCACAAGTGCAAGCAGGCCCTCCTACTTTGGAAAAATTTAGGAGGATGAAATCTCCAACTTATGATGGTGTGGTTGACATGGATGTGGCGGAATAGTTCCTAAAGGAATGCGAGAAGATACTAGTAGCAATGGAGATCACTGATCCTTCTACTCGCATTACACTGACTGAATTTCAGTTAGTGGGTAGGGCATTAGCTTGGTGGTCTAGTTTAAATGACACAGGAGGATCAGTGGGTCTCACTTGGTAAGGTTTAAGGATCATTTCTTCCCTCAATCTTTAAGAGATGGTAAGAGGGAGAAATTTGTTGGGTTGATACAAGGGACTATGACGGTGTTGGAGTATGAAAGGAAATTCATAGATTTATCAAAGTATGCACCTGAGTTGGTCTCTACTACTCATTTGAAGTACAGAAGATTTGAAAGTGGACTAAGACCGACTCTGAGGAACAAAATGGTGATGCTAGGTTAGGAGGATTATGAGACTTTGGTAAATTGAGCGATGACTGCGGAAAGAGACTTGAATGAAATCAAAGCTACTTATGAAAATTGACGTGGTAAGAATGCATGGGCTCAACAGGAAGGAGTTAGTAGAAAAAGGATTAAGGGTAGTTCCTCAGCTCCACGATCCAATTGTCTTACCAGGGAAGTACGGTACTCGCATCAACAGGAACATTAGGGGGACCTCTCAAAGGCAAGTTGTATGCTTAAGCTGCAAACAGGAAGGCCACAAAAGCACAGAGTGTCCCAGAAGTAAGAAACAGGTTGAATCAGTAGGACAAATAAGAAGTGGTCAGGTTGGAGAAAACAGGGTATATAATGGATGCGGAGAGATGGGGCATATTCAAAGGTTTTGCCCTCAGATTTAGCCAGGTGCAGGAGGAAGGATGGTACCATCTGGACGGTTGTTACAAGGACCCCGCTTATCAACTTCTCAGTTAGTACAGCAGTAGTATCAATAGAAAAGTGTCCTGGAAGGGACGATGCAAACTGGGACATCACAGCAGTCAAGGGTAAGCCCACAGGGACAGAGGTTTGGTCGGCCATAGAATGTCTAGACACGGGGCAGGGTGTTTGCAGTAGCATAGCAGGAGGCGCCAATTGGGCCTATGGTGACTAGAGGTACTTGGATTGGCCCAAGTAATAAATATTGGATAAGACTGGGCCTAAGTAATTTATTTAGTTACTATAATATTAACTAATTTCTTATAATTTAATTAATATTATCATTATATTATAATTTTATTGAATATCATTATTGCCATTAGGATAATAATAGTAATCATATCAATTTAAATAATTTTAGTATTTTTAATATTATAATTTAGTATTATTTTTAACTAATTTAACTTTATAATTTATTAATTTAATATTATAATTTAATGCTATAATTTATTATCTAATTTTTTATATAATAATAATATCTTTATTAATTTCACCTTGTTAAATATTTTTATTGCCATTACCATAATAATATTAGTAATTTCAATTTAAATAATAATATTATCTTTAATATTATTATACAATATTATAATTAGTAGCATGATTTAATTTAACTAATGTTAAAATCTATTTAATATTATAATATATTTACTTAATTTATTTAGTTATTATGATATTAATCAACTTATTATTTAATATTTCAAATAATAATAATATCTTTATTATTTTAACTAATTCAATTTTATTATTTTTACCATTATGATATTATTTTCTTAGTATTAATTGCTTTATTATCCTTTTATTATTTTTATTAATATTATAATATTATGGTCAATTTCCTAGTTTAATATTATAATTCAATATTAAAATTGAATATTTTATTTCAATATTATATTATATATTCAATTAATTCAATTAATTTAATTTCTAGCTACTCACTTCGCATTTTAAAAATTTGAGTTTGAAATTAATCTAATTTCTAGTCACTTTAAAATTACCCAAAATTCTAACAACTTATTCAACATTGTAAAAAATCAGTCCAATATTAATACCAAAAACCAGTACACTAACATAATTATAAAAACTAAACACATTTAATTAATTAGCAATAAAAGCACCACAGCATACGAAAAATGCCAAAAACAATATACAAAATGCCAATAAAAATAAAAATTGACAATTTTTACAATGGATAGTGTTGATAACAGCAACTTGAATAAAAAAACAATACCAAAATAGGCCAATAGTGTCAACATATATACAAAAAAAAAAAAAAAATAGTTTTAATATTCAAACAAAAAAATAGTACTTCAAATACTAAAAAAAAAAAAAAACAGTTTTAATATTCAAACAAAAAAATAGTACTTCAAATACTAAAAAAAAAAAAGCAGTGTATAATTAACAGTACTCCAATAGTTTCAACAACCCAAAAGAAAAAAAAAAAGACAGTACTTCAAATACACTAAAAAACAGTGCACATCAACCCAAAAAAAGTTAACTCAAACAAAAAACTCCAAAATATTTCGACATCTTCCAACATATTTCAGTAAAATCCTAAAACAATATATATATGTATACACACACTAACATAAACAAAAAAACAGTAAATTAAACAAAAAAATAGCATATATATACACCCAAATAAAAAAAAAAACAAAATAAACCAAAAATAGTTAAAAATAAAACATACATGAAGATCGAGGCAACGGCAAATTAAATCGAGAGAAAACTCAACAAAAATAGGAGAAATAAACTAAAAAACAATTAGTTTGGCTGGTAGTGATGTGTGTGTATATATATATATATATATATAGAGGGAAAGAGCTACCTGAAAGGTCATTGGCGACGTGGATCGGCGGTGTCGTCGGCTGAGAGCTACTTGAAGGGTCACCGGTGGTGTGGATCAGCGGTGTTGTTAGCTAATGGAGGGAAGTGGGAAGGGGTGCGTGGGAAATAGATAAGGGGAAGGGAAAACCAAAGAAAGGGAAAAGAAAAAAAGAGAGAAAGGGGAAAAAAGAAGCACTCTGCTCGATTATAATGGGTGTATTAATGCTATCGTGCATTTATTCTTTTAGCGACCGTGAAAAGCATTCACGTGAATTTTTTGGTCGTGAATAAACCAGCCGCAGTACATTTGCGACCCTTATCTTTTGGCAGTCGCTAATAAACTTTTATGACTACCAAAAGCGGGTTGCCCATAAATTCCATCTGCCAATACTTATATTTCCAGTAGTGCAATCGCAAGTCCGGAAAAGTAAATGAGACAAGGTACATGAATTTAAGGAAAACAGTACTTAAAATGGAAGAGAAAAACTTAAGGCCCTATAACGAAAGACCAAACTCATTTGTTATATAATTTTGGTTAGCAAGGCTTCTTTGCAATAGTTACTCAATCGATGCCACGGTTCTATTATATGAACACTTTTCTCGCCTCCACAACTCACAAACTCCAAATGGATAAACCACCCCGAATCAAATCCATGATCGCAAACATTGGTCTTCAGAAAAAAGTTGTTATAGCTAAGTATATAAGAGAAGCAAACAATGAATATGACATTCTCTTCCTAGAATTGATGCTCTAAACTCTAGGATGAGGTTCTTTATATAATGCCTAGTAAAAATCAAAGCTAAGATAAGATTGAATAGGATTCTTTTGTTTCCTGCTTCCTTGAATGATAGAAATATTTTCTTTTATTGTTTTTAACCTTCACGAAGTTTAGAAAACCTTCTATGAAAGTCTTCCAGTAGATATACATGTCATTATAGCTCACAGTTAATTTTCGACTTTGAATAGGATATTGATCTAACTCACATTGCTAAAATTTCCCTATGCTTGATTAGATGAGGTATCCAATAAGCATTAGGATGCCAATGCATTGAACATGTTATGACTAGTGCATTTATTCGAGTACATTATTTATTTCTATAATTGGCATTATTTAATACTCTTTTAATATGAGGACAATTTGGTTATTTCATGAACTTAGCAAATTATAGCCCTAGAATTTTATAAGTCCTGATACTTGCTCACTCAGGCATATGAACACCTGTTTTTCTGGATGGTCGACCAAACATTAGTGCATTTTTTGGATTTTCTTGATAGCCTTCCACCAGCTGAATTAATTAAAATATATGTGAATGTATCGCATAGGTAGACAAACCACCCACTCACCTTCATGGTCACTTGTCCAAGGAGTTGTCTAAGTGTCAACTTGGTTGGCCACTTCATTAACCTAGTATATATGCATTTCGCGCATGGGTGGAGAGAGGGAGAGTGATCAACTGAACATCCCTTAAGCTCGGGTTGAGAGGGGAGTGGGTTGAGTTAAGTTTTACGAACTTGAGGGGAAAAATATAGAGTATGTAATAACCTGAATTTTTTTTTGCTTCTTAATTAAATTGCTTAAGTGTGGTGGTGATATTTGTTATAGTAAAAATCTAGAAAATTGAGGATTTGAAAATTTTTGGAATAATAAAATTAGTTGAAAAGATTTTCGGATTGAATTTCACCCTATGTGGGAGTTTAATGTAGAATTTCTAAAATTTCTATCCAAACACTTCCTAGCCCAATTACTTATTTGGTTCAAACCAAGCCCATTAACCCATGGGTCAACCTTTTTCTTTGGCTCACCTCAACTCACTTTATCACTCAATGAGTTGACTCATGAATAGTTATTCTAAATTATTTCCTGACAACTTCATTTTCCATCTTCCATACACTCTCACCATCTTTCAAAATTATTTGACTAATTAGACAAAGAGAAGACCCTACATTGATGACATTAAAGCATCTTTTTCAAATTATTTAGCAAACAAGATTTAAAGCATTTTGTTTGAAAGCTAGCATGATTTAAAGCATTTTGTTAATTTGTCAAAAAGCTAGCATGATTGTTTAATTTGTCAAAAAGTTAGCATGATTCCCGGATCATGCCACCCATCCTCATCCATCCTCCAACACCTTTCTTAAATTATATGGTTAGATAGTCAAAAAGCAAGCATGATTCTTGGATCATGCTACCAATTGTATATGCATGATCTTACCTTAGTTAATTTGAAGTGTGATTATTTTCTCCACCAATAACTTTCTCTACACTTCCATGATTCTTATAAATTGTGTGCCTTCAAAGAGAAGAAAAACAATAAGAAAGAAAAAAAAATATATTTTTATCAAGTGTGGTTGGACACTTGGTGTTGTTTGGAGGAAGAAGAAAGGCTTGAAAATTTTCAATTGGGTGGTGTTCAAAGCTCAACTCCTTTTTCCTTCACAGGCTTGGTCACCAATATCTTCATTGAGGTAGGATGATGAACATCCTAAAATATATTTGATGCCTTTTCTGGTTTGAAGTATGAAACTTGATTGTGATAAAAATACATACTCGTATATTAGGGGTAGGGAAGCCAAAATTTTGACTGATGTAACTCAGTATGCTAACAGCTCTCTATTTGTAACTTCTTATGTGCTTTTGACCCCTAAAATGGTGGAATTAGGCTTCGGCTAAACATAAAAGTTGTAGCCCTGTTAGTTTTCTTTCCAACCCAAAAAGAATTGCATCAATTCGATTTGTGAGTCAAAAGTTATGCCCATAATATTGAGCACGCATAAAACTGTATTTTCTGAACAAACTGAATTCGAGGCTGTTTTTGCACTTTTAGACCTTAGAATTTTAAAAAGTGTAAAACAAGAAAGTTATAGGTTTTGAAGTCTAGTTTCTACAGATATAAAGTTTATAGATATTGGAGTTCTACTTTATTTTATCTAAATTTCTTTCAAGCTGTTATTTTTACTTAGCCTTTAATTAATGCTTGTTTGGATTTTTTTTAGAATATTATGTTTATAGATTTATTTAAATTTCCAATTACCTTCTGTTAGTTATTGTCATGTTAATAATTTTTATTGATATGAAATTATTTTAAACTGGATATTATGTATTATTTGACACTCTAATATTAATGATAATTGACTTAGATAATTAGTTTCATCATGGATAGTTGGATGACTTATTCAAACTAAAATGCCCAATATTTGATAAAATGCCCAAAAAAAACAATGGACTTGTTCTTTTCTCATTTGGTCTTTCTTAAATGAATTTGATTTATTTTTCGGCGTTGTTTTGCCAACCTAGCAAGTTATATAACTATATTTTTATAATTAAGTGAATTTAATGAAACTTATTTAATACCTTCCTAAACATTGGAATAATTCTATGGACATTTGTGGATATATTGAAGCCGAAAACCTACGATAAGGGTTTGATTATAAAGAAGATGATGATTGGAAAATTTATTCAAATTATTTTGAAAAAAAAATAAAACTTATAAATTTTTCTAAAATTAAATATAAGTTCAAAGTATTATTTATTATCTTTATATTCCATAAAATAATAAAATAAAAGGTAAAAGAGGCAAAAACGGAGATTTGTAGCCAATGAGGTTCGAACTTGCGACTTTAAATCGCAATTAGGGTCGCCCACCCACTAAGCTACCCACCTCGGCCTAATTAATATACCATTAGAAATAATTTTATGTGGTACGGTAAACTTGTCAAAACAATTAACTAAAATACTAATTCGTTTTCTAAATTTTTTTTACTTGCTACTTGTTAATTTACATATAGTACCTACCTTTGTGATAATGATATTGGTGACTATGTTAAATCTTTGATTTATTGAGAATTATTATTAAATTATGGATTTAGATAAAGTGCTTAAAAATATACTGCATGTGACTGAATAATCCCACTTTTGATTCATCGCCCGGGAACATTGCCGGTTATTATTAAAAATGTCTGATTTCCATACAAAGTACCTTGGAATTTAAAAGGGTGAAAAGAAATTAAGGCACTCAGTGCTAAAGTTATTTTTGGCAATGGGGTGATGGGTGGGTAGAAATGGCCTTTTAGATGAAGATGGGAACATGCATTTTATTTGGGAGATGCTCCCTTCTGACCTGGCCAGTCAGGTAGCCGGTCGCGACGGCTAGATTTTTGGTAGGTGACACCGTCGGTATGCATTGGATGCTAAGCCCGTAAAGTCACTGTTTCCCAAGGCTGGGAGTAGAGGAGGATAGGAGTATGATTATCTTAGGAGGATTTAGATTAAACTCTTTTACAAAATTTTACTGTGACTAGCAACCTTTCTTGTTATGTATGAATGATGTGTTGGAATTATTTAATTATATTTAATTCCTCTCGATGAATATTTTATAAATATATATATATATATATATATATGAAACCTGTATCGTTAAGTGGTTTGATCCCGAGACCTTGAAGATCTAAATCTGAGATCCCTACCACTGCGACACAGACTTCATTGTGGTACACACATCAATATTTAACTATTTTTACATGTAAGTAAAATAGTAGTTACGGTGACGGCTTCATCGAACTATTGTAAGTATAATTTACATTATTCAGTTGAGATCTGTTGAATTAATTGTTGCATAAATAGTATGCCACCTAAACACATTCACTGTAATGGGTCACTTAATACAGTGTAGTATTACAATCACTGCATATAGGCACCTAGGAGATTCTGATTACTGGGCTTTAGTAGCTCACCCCTTGTGGGAATATTTTTTTGAGGATATTAAGCACAGGGATACAGAAGATGAGCTGGAAAGAGATTAATTTCTCTTAAATATTCCATCAGAAGAGTTATCTATTTTTTTTTCTTCTTTCCTGCGCAGAGCTAGAGGACTTTATTTTTGGTCTGTAACAATTGTTGGATGATTGTAATTACTAAGCTTAGACCTAATTTGCTTTTATTTGGTATGTAATGTTAATCGCGTGGTTGGGACACTTAGATGGCTCTGTAATATTTTTCTCTATCTTTATTTTGTGCCCTGTAGTTGTCATTTTTTTTCAAGTTTTTCATCATTTTCATATAGTTTAGAGCAATTGTCAAATGGAATCGCACTCCTTTTGAAGGCTATATTCTTCAACATTGTTGGATTCATCATTGTCAGAGAAGATAGAGATTGAAACTCACATTTATCAAGATTAAATTTTTTTACATAAAGTTTAGGATTGCCTTATCAACATCCTTGTAGAACTTTTGAAAACTAGGTAGATAGTTACGTTCTTCCTCTTGGGAAACCAGAAAAACCCATACCATTTTCTAGAATTTCTTCATCTTTGGAAGAAGAACTAGAAGCCTCATATTTTGTGTCATCTAAAATTACATTCATGGCATTCTTTTTCTTCTTTATATTACCACAACCTTCAACAATGTGACCCAAGCCATTGCATTTGAAACATTGAACGCCTTTGGATCATTCTTCTTTTTCTTGTTTTTATTTTGCTTCTTTTTTTTTTTAATCAATCTTTCTCTTCTCGTCTGAAGATGGTTTACCTTCTCTAGACTCCTTTTATTTGAAGAATTTATTGATATTCCTTGCACATGCCTTAACTTGTTACAGGAAATCACTTATTGTGATCATTACTTTATTGCTTTTTGATTGCTCTCAAAACAATGCTTAAGCCTTAGTTTGGAACAAAGGAATGGATTGAAATATTATTCTGACACTATAATTTCATTCTATTCACCTAAATAAAGTAACATTTTAAATAAGTATATAGTAGCATTTCAAATAAATGTACTAAACATAATATAGAATGAAAGTGTGGGAATAACCATTCCATTCTATTATATATTTGTTTGTGTCAAACAAAGCCTTACGGCTTTTAGATTTTATTATATTGGCATCAAATATTTGCAATAAACTAACCAAATCCTCAAACTTCATAGCATCAAAATCCCTCATACTTTTTATAGCGGTAACTTTAGATTAAAATGTAAAGGGTAAAGAATGAAGAATATTTTTTTACCACTTTATTTGAAGGGATGGACTCTCCAAGGCTGTGATAAGAATTCACAATTCACAATATCAATAAGTTTGACATAAAAATCATCAAAACGTTAATCTTCCACTATGGAAAGACCCTCAAACTCTGTTGTGAGGTGTTAAAGTTCCGATTTCTTCATAATTGCATTACCATTATGCGTAAGCTTCAAAGTATCCCACACTTCTCACTCTGGTAATTTAATATTCTTTACAATTTATCGACATAAAAAGAGATGAATGTTGAACTCATATTGAAGTTGTATTCAGTCTTCTCTTATTTGGCTTTATTCCAAAATTATATAGATTTTTCTAATATCATGTCTTCTACTATATGACTTAAAGGAGACCAACGTTGTATAACTCCAAGAAAAATGTTGCAATTCATTGAAATTTGATACATTGTCATCTTTGCCTTCTAATACGCATAATTTGTGCCATTGAACCGTCATTATTGTTAGGTTTTACATTTGTAAGTGGCAATTTATGATCAAAACAATGATTTTAAGCTTATCAACTAAGACTACTATCACGCTCTGGATTCTTTGACCTAGAGTGTGAGGCAACATGCATGTAACTACACAAATATCAAATGCACTTGTAACCAATTAGAGTCGTACATACCGGCAGGAGCAAAATAAAATAACCAAAAGATAAAATATACATAAAGTCTAGGCCATTCGCTAAGCAACTACGTTCCAAAATATTAATAGCAAGCTAGGTCAACTCAGCCCGTACAACCCAATCGAACATATGTAAAGTATAATAAGTCCCTCTAGATGAGTTTTTACTATCCCGCTCTTACTGTAAGATTCTTTCATACTTGGTTACCCTTCCATCCAGTTCAAATAAGTCTCTGAACTCCATACTTTCAAATTTCTTATAGAGTCCAAATTCGAAGCCATTCAAGGCTAGTTTAACATATTTAGTTTCTAGGAATGACACATTACACATATACCTAGATCTCTTAAACCTTGTAATGTACATATCGATCAAATCTCTAGTCAGTTAAGACATTTTGGCCAAATCGGCCATGGTTATCTTGGACTCACTTCTATAGAACTAATTGTGAAGCTTTTCTTCTAATTATAGATAACTTTGCATAGAGTTTGGTGTTAAGTTCACATGCTATGTGAAAACTGTGACAGTTAGAGAATTGACAATTAATCTTAATTTAAAAATGTCAAAAATTTGCATCGTGCTACATTGGACCGTGGCCTACATGATCAACCGTTGACTATTTATCTTCCAAAGAGAACAAAGAAAATTCTAGGACTTTAAATCCTCTAGGGAAAGCCACTTGGTCTACCTAGTTAGGGTACGGTGATTGGTATGTAATATCGCATGATTCTCTATGTTTTCTACATGCCAATTATACATCTTTATTTATTAAAAAGCCCAATTAAGCTTACCTATCTCATTCCTATGCCTTATTGATGTTTGTGTGTTTCAAGTCTTAAAACTTGACAAAGAAAGGCAAATAAATCACTAATGATGTATAAGGATGGTGCTTAAGTGAATTAAAGGCCAAGCCTTATTGGGATTTTCATCAAGCATATGGTATGCGCATCAAATAAGGACCCAGGACCCGTCTTCAAAAGCAAAGGATATACCTAAGCATCTAAAAGGTCACCCAAGATAAATCTGAGTTCATCTGAGACAAAAAGCGCATTTCAAAGGCAATGCTAAACGACGAGTCCATGCTTGATCTCCTAGAGTTTCAAGAAATTATCACAAAGTTACAAGGCTAAGTGGGGGAATTTGGACCCAAATTTGAGCTAAAGAAACTCTAAAAGGAGTGTATAAAGTAAGATAAGAGATTAAGAGCTCATAAAAACTCATTTTGAAAATTTTGCAGACACTTGGCGTGCGCTTCAAAACACAATGTTGTAGCCATGCCAAGTCTAATCCAAGGTTGTGGTAGTGTCCTAGAACACTCTATGGGTGCCCCCAAGTGCTTATTACACTACCCAAAAGGCCCAAGGCTAGCAAGCATTGAGTACCAAAGTGGCATCCCAAGATAGTGCCACTGGCAGTAAGGTAGCGTCAAAGCAATAGCCTTAGGCCCCTAGATAGCCCAACACGTGCGGCTACACGCACCCAGCGTGCGCACGTACACAAAGACCATGACACCACCAAGACATGTGGACATAGGCATGCTATTCTCCCCATAGACATTGCCTTCTTGCGCCTTGGGCGTTATGTAGACACGCATGACCTAGTCCCTGTGTCCCGCGCTATTTTCCCTTAAAGACTAGCATATCCAGCCATTTGTGCTACACACTTGCCATGTCCGAGGCTTCTCAGCCTTGTCCTACGTATTGGAGGACCTAGCCACAACGTGTCCTGCAATTCTTCCTCCCCAAGCTAGCTGTCACGTGCAATTAATCAAAGGTAGCATGCTAAGTGTTTATGCTCAGTTGGATAGTTGTGCATGCTTGTCTAAAGGCCATTTTAACCTCCCAATATCTATTTAAACCCCTTCACAAGTTTAAAATAGACATCCCAAATTTTAGAAATATTCAAGTCCTAAAATACTCTCTTTTCCTCTTCCCCACCTCTCCTAGATTTCTTTTTATTTTGTATTAGTTTAGTGAATGTAATTGAAGAACTTTTTAAAAGAATTTTATAGTGTTTTGGCTTTGCAATTCTACAACATAAACCAAAGGATTTTAAATAAATTGCATTCCCCTCTCTTATCTCTATTTGCTCCTTCATTTTCTTTAACTTAAACGTAAATATCACATTTTTAATTTCTTATAATAGATAAGGTTTAATTTAGATAGGAATGGATTTTTGCTTATGTATTTTTGATATTACTTGTTATATTAATATGAGAGTGGGCTAAGGTCGCCTTGGCTCCAAACCATAAAAATGGTTTGTTGAGGTGTGTGGAGGAGCATGCTTAGGCTTTAAATTCTAAATCCTAAGATTAGTTGAATGGAAATGACTTAGTAGTGATTCATCTTCTGAAATCTTCTAACAATGTTATTATTGATTAGGTGATTCATGAACTTCTATTTCATGTTATCACTAATTATCCCTAATTCAATATCTTGTTAGGATGAATTTTTCATCTCCAATCCTAACATAGTCATACTTCCATCACATAAAACTCTATTGCTAGATCTTCCAACCTATTACCACTAGACCTGTCAATAGATTAGATTTGGCCCAAATCCGATCCAATAATATTAGACTAGATCTGATAAATTTAATTCGTGACTTGCTGGATCTTGATCCATTGGATCAAATGCATAATGGATTTGAATCTAGATTAATTTAGCAGACCCATTATTTTAAGGAACTTTTAAAAATAATTTTGAGAAACCTTTAAAGTAAGAATACATATAGTATTTTTATTTTTATACATTGACAATGATAAATTAAAATAAAATTTGAGAAAAAAAATCATAGCATAATTTATTAATTGTTTAATTAAATCTACATTTTTAAATAATTTAATAAAAATATCTATTTAATGTAAATAAAAAAATATAATGTTTTCATAACAAACAAATGTACGTATACATTTCTCGGTGACCTCCTTGTTAAGCAGGTCTTCACTTCAAACAATTTAAGTTTTAAATATTGAAGGCTAGCGCATCCCTAGCAAGTGCTCCTCATCATTATTAGGAATAGGAATATTGGTCTTTTTCTATTCCTCAAACACCATGATTCACTGCATAGGCACATATATGCGTATAAGTTATATATATATTTTTTGAATGAAATATATATTTTTATTTTTATAAAACGATGGCTAAAAAAATCTTATTTTTTGAAACAAGTCAAATCCAGTATGTGATAAAGTCTGGATCTTACAAGTCTGACCATATTACTTTTAGATTTACATTGGATCTATTATTATTAGATCTAGATCGGGTCTAGATTTGATGAATTTGCACACCCATTGATAGGCTTAATTACCACTCGGGATAGGTAACTAGGCAAATATTCTATCATTGGAATTGGTTTTCGTTCAAATTCTTTTAAATTGCAAGTACTTTCAATGTTGCATTTAAATATTGTTTTTACTTTATTGCACTTTAACTACTGTCTTCACTTTACTATCTTTAAATATCACATTTTAATTCTTGCTTTTTTTTTTCTTTGCTTTAATTAACTAAAAAACTAATCCAAAGCATTTCAAGGACTAAAACCAAAATTGGATTTTCCTAACATTCTTAATCATCTAAAAGTGCTTAAAATTAACCTAATTTCAAGTGTTGTCTTAAATCATCACCTAATCACTTAAAATCAAGAATTGAATCTAACTCCCTGTGGACCTAACTCAAACTTACCAGTTTACTTTGCTACATGTGACTTCTACACTTGGGACAGGTAAGCATACGACTTTCTATAAATTGACCTTCCCAAGCCCCTAAGGGCTGGGCAAAATCTTTCTTGAATGATGTCGGCTAACTGATCTTGATTTACAAACATATTTTGACAAACTTGATCATAATAACCTAAGGCTACGAGTTTTGGTAGATTATCCTGAATGGCCAATTATATATGGACGGTACCATCGTATTTTTGTGGTGTAACATTTGCACCATTATTTTGAAAAATTGTATTTTGAGTCCTTTATGTAAGTGGTGCCTGATTTAAACTGACGTTAGGTAACTGACTTTGAAAACCAGAAGAAACCCTGAAATTTTGGTAAGAGGAGGGAGGGTGTATTCCCATTAGAAACGTTCTGACTCTATCTAATTCTCAACATCTACTATAAGTCTTGAGAAGGTTGAGCTTTCCCCCAACCCATTTGTCGCATAAATCTTGACCTGTCGTGTTGTGAACTGGCCGGGTAGGTAAACTAAACTGGTTTTGAATACCAGCCGATGGCATTCCAGTCAAATTTTTACCACTACTCATATTGGCCTATTGGCCACTTGGTTCAAATCTTTTCGAACTACAATTAGTAACAAATCCACTAGTTAGGTGCTGGCCGATGATTGGCCCTTTTGCTACTATTCCCCAGGCATTAGGAGTTTAATCTCAAACTTAGACCGGGAAGTTGTTTTAGACTTTTAATCCGCCCCTAACAGCAATTATTAGAGCAATTGCAGATTGAGAAAAATCTGATCCATAATGTTTTCATGAGTATTCCTAAATTTCTTAATCTCATTTAGAGATTTAGTGTGTTTTTGCTGAGCGGCAATGAAATTTTTAATGTTATCAACCACCAAAGTAGGTTCTCTAGATGATGAACTTATAGTTCGTGTAACTTCATTTTCAACCATCAATACTTTTCCTTCTCTTTGATTAAGATATAATGAACCACTCTTTACTTCGTGTGACTACCACATACTAGCAATTATGTTCCACTGAGCGTGCCAAAAATTGTTTGTGCTCAAAACCAACTGTCAAACAATTCACGTTTTTCATAGTTTTCAAATGTGTTTGTGTTTGCAAGCATGCCTGAATCTCCAAAGATTCAAAGAAGAAGAAGTGGATGTGTGTATGCAAAATTAGACCTATATGGGATTTATTGCCTTTTCAAGACTTGCAAAGTATACAGTAAAGCACTAATAAACATACAGAGAGAAGTAATCAAAATTTAAAAGGCAAAAAATACATGCATGTTTGCCTTTATTAGTAGGAATCTTTACAACTTTAGTCTTGAAAACTTGAAATTAAGGGTAACATAATACGTATAAACCATGTTTCTATTTGGAAAAGAAGAAGGAAACTATTCTATTGAAAGCAAAAGCAAAAGTGCATGAAAGTAAATTGTAGAAACATAAACTCTTATGGGGAGAGTGTGGTTGAAAAACCCCTTCTTTATCTACCTCCAGTTTCTTTTGTAGATGAAACACAACTTGATAACTTCCCACTTGCCTGCTATCTTTGCATGTCCTTAAATCATAGTTTTGTGTGTTCTCCATAACTATCATATGAAATCTAGATTATGGTGCTTATCCTGACTGTGTCTCATAATTGTCTTGGCCAACTTCTTACAAAGGCACATGTATTACTTTGACAAATTTGGTATTTCCTTTTGGCCGATCAAAACATGATTTGATTAGGCTTGATCATTATGATCGACCTTAATTGGCTGATGTAATATTCACTTTTAGCGTTATATTCTTAAAGGATCTAAGTTTGAAGCTATATAATTTAATCGACCTAACTTCTTTTAATTTATATCATCCTTGACATTGGCCTTCCTTTAACCGTTGGCCAACATAACCTATAGACCAACTTTATCTTCGAATTCTTTGCGTTCCTTAGCATTTACTGTTTCTGATGGTGGGAATCCATGTGTTGCCATCCTGTTGGTAGAATTTTATTGGGATAAACACAAGGTAAGAAAAACTTTTCGTGTGTTATTTATTCTAGCCTTTATATTGGGAGTTAATTCATTTCTTTTTTCTTCTAGACCAATATATTTGTTGTGAACTGACAAATTTTATACGTTATCATCCAAACTCTCATAGGAGATTGCTTAACAAACTATTAAATGAAGGTGTTGTAATATTAAGAACCTTATTGAAGGACAATTATTTGAGATTTAGGGGGCTAACTTCACTTGTGATGTTAGCTCCGTGACATTGGACTTGTGAGCTGTTGGATCAAAATTTTTAAACTTTCTTTTGTTGTGAACAATTTGATTTTGATCTAACAGCTTATGAGGGCCAATGTCACGGGGTCAACATGTGTGATCTTAGGCCCCATTTTTTTTTGTTATTTGTGCTACTTTGGGGTTATACATAAGAAAATTACGGATAAACTTAATGTTAAGTACGTGTAAAGGATTCTATTTTCACCTTTCTTTTTTTTCCCTTGAAAAATATTGTTGATAACTTAAGTGGCTTTTTAGCATGTCAATCATATACATATTTTATTTGATTGCATCTAAACTATGCACATTCATGAGGCAATAGTAATATTATTTGTATCTTCATTTAGAGTTATGTATTCTTATATATATATGCACTTATATTTTCATTTGGGATTTGCTTTTGAGTAAATAGAAAAAGCTAATCTTGATGGCCATTAGGATTGTATTTTGTAAGTTTGAGTTTAAGTGAAACTATGGATCAAATTGGATTTTCATTTAAGTTACGAATGCGCTTGAAGTTTTAAACAAAATTATAAAATTTCATAAATTGCGATTTTGAAATTGATGAAAGCGATAAAAAGTTAAAAAAAAAAATTAGAGGTTTATCGATTGTTTTTGGAGCTCAAAACATATTCGTACAAAGATACGAATAATTTATGGATTTACATTGATGAAAATGAACTTCATCAAATAAATATTTTTGTCTCGCGTTCTTATTAGCAATTGTTTCACTAGTTGATATTTTTTTATTCTTTTTTATACATTTATAGGTTGAACAAGATTAGTCTTGATATGAAACCCTCTTGATTTTTTGATTCTTTTTTATACATTTGAAGGTTCTAAAATCAACTATTGTTGTTTTATTAAATTATTATTTCCTATCTTATGTTATTGCAGGATTTTATTAGGATAAATGATTGGTGGACTTGAAACAAGAGTTTAATATTTGTTTCGTATTATAGAACTGAAAATAGGAAATCTTTATCATTAAGTAGATTTTTTTGTACTACACTTACTTTTGCCTTTTAATCATGAGGATCGAATTCTTGACTTTACTATTATGCGTATATATATGCTTTAAGTTATTGCATTAGGCATTGATGTATCCATTTAGATTATTTTTCGACTGGTGTTCTATGCTTTGAGAGTAAGTTTTCACACATTATAATTTTTGATATCATCCAATCAATATATTTATTAGGATTTTGCATTGGTTTTTTTTTTTTTATTACTAGTTCTCATCTTTGATCTTGTTTTTTTTTTAATTTTATTTTATTACCTATGTTAGAATGCAAATAACAAAGAAAATATTGGAGGAAACTTTATGATTTATGTATATTAAAATATGTAGAATATACACATCTTTGTAACCTTAAGGATCATCTATACAAGATAACAGAATATACGAAGTTTGCTATAACCTATATAAGTAAATAGAATATATACTAGGGAATATTCTAACATCCACTCGCAAGCTCAAGGAGGTATCAGAGAGTGTAACCTGAGTTTGGAAACTAATTCATGAAACTGTCCAGGAGAAAATGCTTAGGTAAATCAACAGTTTGAGCAGCAGAGGTCATATGAATAAGTTGTATGGTTCCCTAGGCCACATGTTAGCACACAAAATGATAATCGATCTCAGTGTTTGGTATGGTCATGGAAAATGTCATTGTGGGCAATCTGAATGGCACTCCAATTGTCACCGTAAATAATAGTTGGCAGTGAATGAGATACCCTTATGTCAGAAAGTAACCAGTAAAGCTAGAGTAGCTTCTATGTAGTGTCAGCAAAGGCACGATATTTTACTTCAGTACTTGAGCGAGCAATGACAGTCTATTTCTTACTGTGCCTAGAATGATAAAGTCACCGAGAAAGAAGTAATACCCAGTGGTAGAGCACCAATCAGTAGGATCACCAGCTTAATCAACATTAGTGTAGGTCTGAAGAATAAAAGATGACTGAGAAGAATAATGGATCCTATAGAACAAAGTGCCCTTACAATACCACAAAACATAAGGAATTGTAGCATAATGAACTGAGAGATGAGCCGACATGAACTGACTAACGATGTGAATAGCGTATGCAATATCGGGTTGAGTAACAGTGAGATAGACGAGACTTCCAACTAGCTAATGATAAAGAGTAGCACCAGATAGAGGAATACCATTAAGAGGTGTGAAGTGAACAACAGGCTTAAGTGGAGTTGGTGCAGTCTTGCTATCAGTGAGTCCAGCTCGAGAGAGGAGATTAGAAGCATACTTAGCTTGTGAGAGAAAATAGCCTATAGTGTCAATAGTGACTGTAGGACCAAGAAAGTAATTGAGAATACCCAAGTCTTTCATTTTAAAATTGGAACTGAGTAGAAACTTGAATTTAGAGATACGGTTATGATCATCATTAGTGATGATCATATCATTCACATATAAGAGAAGGAGAATAGTACCATGTGCTGATGTCCTAATGAACAAAGTTGAATTATAGGGACTAAAAGTGAAGCCAAATGTCTTAATGGTAGCACTGAATTTGGCAAACCAAGGCTGAGGTGCCTGCTTAAGACCATAAAGAGCACAATAAAGTTTGTAAAACTAATGTGGAAGATAAAAAGAGCTAGAAGGATGCTACATATAAACTTCTTCAGCTAAGTCACCATTGAGAAAGGCATTTTTAACATCCATTTGAGATGAGGGCCACTGATAAATGACGACAACAGTAAACAAACTATAGACAAAGATGAGGCGAGCAATAGGAATAAATGTCTTTTCATAGTTAATCATATGCTTCTAAGTATAGCATTTGGCCCCTAGACGAGCTTCGTAATGCTCAATAGACCCATCAAAGTGAGTCTTAGTCTTGTAAACCCATTTGTATCTAATAGTTATCTTACAAGAAGAAAGATCAACCAAATCGCAGGTGTGGGTTTTCTCAAGTGCTTATAGTTCTTTTGACATCACTTGCTACGAAAGAGGGTCAGAACTAGCCTCTCGAAAAGAGCGAGCCTTATGTTGAGAGAGAATGACAGAAAAATAATGAAAATCACGAAAGTGAGATGGAAATTTCCTTATCCGAGTAGAGTGGTAAAGAACTGGAAGGTTAGGAGAGGCCAGAGCAAACATTACAGGAACTGGTGGTGTCTCAGAAGGAAAGAAGGCTATGTCCAAAGTTGGTATTGTAGGAACTAGTGGTGCCTCAAAAGAAGATGGGGATATGTCTTTAAGAAAGAGATCAATAGAGGGGTTAGTAAAAAATGTGGGAGTGTCGGTAAATGAAGGTGGAAAAGAAAAGATGGATGAGAATATTTTGTGTTTCCAGAAAACAACATGATGAGAGACATGAAGACAAGTAAATATGAAATCCCAACAACGATAGCTCTCATATTCAATTCCATAGCCCAAGAAGTAACACAAACGAGCTTTGGGTTCTAATTTGGTGCGTTCATGAGAAGGAAGTGGAACAAAACAAACATAGCCAAAAACATGAAGGAGGGGTAGGCCTATACAACTATTCATAGGGAGTTTAGTTGTAAAGGAGTGGAGTGGGAACTTGATTGATAGTATAGACAGCAGTAAGAGCAGCTTCACCCTAAAATTTTTTAGGGCAAAAGGTGGCAAGAGCAGCTTCACCCCAAAATTTTTTAGGGCAAAAGGAGGAGATGAGAAGAGCATGAGCAATGTCAAGAATGTGATAGTTTTTACATTTGGCACAACCATTTTGTTGGGAAATGTGAAGATACGAACGATAGGGGAGAGTGTCTTATTATCGAAGAAAGACAAGAAAATTAGATTTTTGATATTCCATGGCATTATTAGAGCGAACGATTTTAATGGTGCAAGAGAATTGTGTTTTAAACATGGTAGCAAATTGAATATAAATTTGGAAAAGTTGGGATCAACTATGTATTAGAAAATCCAAGTGAAACGAGTGTAATTATCCACAAATATAATAAAATAGTAAGCCACTCCCATGGTAATGGTGGGAGAGGGTCCCCAAATATCTAAATGAATAAGATCAAATGTGGATGAAGAAAAACTGTCACTTTTATTAAATGATAAAACTGGTTGTTTTGTAATTTGATAGGACACACTATCATGAGGTTCACTACGAACCTTACTTAACTGGCCATTAGAAATTAAAAATTGTAAACAACTAACTGAAGAATGTCCTAAATAAGAGTGCCATAGATGATAGGGAAATAGAGGATGTAGTTGTAGCGTAGTGCTGGGGAGTAAATGGAAGATAGTGGTGAACCAGTTGAAATAATTGACCATTTATACGACCCATTCTCGTCCCAATTATGGATCTTGCACAAGACAACCAGAAGAAGAAAATGCAATAGTAATTAAGTTCAAGATCACATAGTTGGCCAATAGAAATAAGGTTAAGAGACAGATTAGGTAAATAATAGATTTGAGGAAAAGAAAGTTGTGAAGTAAAGATATGACTAATATGCTAAGCATGCATGTGAGAACTATTAGCAGTTTGAATAGTAGGTACATGTGAGGCAGATGATGTATTAGTGAAAAGTTTAGGATTATGGGTCATATAATTGGAGCAAGTAGAATAAAAAAGCTAGGGAGAAATAGCTGTGTGCTTGTGTTTGCTTAATTACCTCACTCTCAAATGTAAATAAAGATGCAAATTCAGATTTCAAAGGTGTTGAGTAAGGAAATTCAAGACAAACTCCCCCAAGTGCAAGGTTTCATTGTAGCACAATTAACTGGTAAGAACCAGGTCATATCCACAGGGATCTAGGGAGCAAAATCATGTTTGAATCAAATGGATTAAAGAGGCAAAACATGGCTCACATGAATGGTAAATAGAATTGAAAATCTAGTTTGGAATTTTTGATGGTTTTGGAAATGGGTTTTGAAATAAAAACTAAACTTAACTAAAACTTGATATTAAAAAGATGGGCAAGACAATTCCAATGCCTATCCAAATCAATCTCAAAATACCAAGAGTGAATAGATCATCAATTCTAGTTGCTCTAATGTTTGGAGAAAATTAATTTCAAATGATACAAGCCATGGATCAAACAAGTGATGTGCATAATCTATCATGAAGACTATAGAAGATCTAATTCTAGCAACTCCCATACATATTTGCAATAAGAGTTCTGAATTCAGCAACTTCTATGAACTCATTGATAAAATATGTAAACAAGTGTTAATCGGACATTGAACCATTGATTTCGAGAGTAATTAGATACAACTAAGATTGATAACCAAAGAACTCAAAATTAATCCATGAAGAACGGTATCTTGGAAATCATTGGACAGGACATTGTCCTTGCCTTGGCCCAAGAAAAACTAGCTGATCATCTTAAGAAAATGAATAACAGAAATGAAAAACAGAGACATGACCTTCAAAGCTAGAAATGGAAATTTACTCTTTAATTCAAAATGAAATCTAATTACAGGAATGGAATTGTAAAGTGCTGTAGAACTAAAATCTAATTACAGTAAACTGAAAATTAAAACTAGAATTGAAATCAAAATCTGCAGAATCAAAAACCAGAGAAATGAATAAGAAGAAAAACTGAAAAACTTGAACCCCAAAAAAAAAAAAAACTCTCTCTCTAAAACTCCCTCAAAAATTGTGTGTCCCCCAAGTATATCTCTCCGTGTGTATATCTCTGTGAATGTATGAGTGGGTGCGGATCATGTGATGCCACGTCTCCACTCTCTCTTTCCTCCAGATTGCATCCCTTAAAATCTGTAAAATCACATGGAATCTATTTTCTGCCAACAGTCCCAGTATTCGAATACTGCTTGGCTGTATTCGAATATGCATTTCCTCCTTTGCTCAAGATATTCAAACAGGATTATGTGTTGTATCCTGAATCCTCTGTGCTTCCATTCTTCATTTCTTCTTCTTTACACTTTAATGAGCTCAAATCCTCCTTTAATTGTGATGAAATTGCAACACATTCTTTGTATTGAGGAATGAAGATGAAATCTGCACAAAACAAGAGTTTTATCTCATTTATATGCTATGTAAAAGTGTAATTAAGTGAATAAAAGTGTAGCAAATTAAGTCCAATCACTGTGGTGACAGACATCGTAGTAAAAGGCTTATTAGAAATGGAGTTGAGCTGACGAATAATATTAGTGGTATTAGTAGTAGTGAGGCTAGATGAAGATGATGGTTTAGCAGAATCAGGTAGAGTAGAGGCAGCAGCATACTGAGTAGGCTTTTAGTTATGTTGCTGGTGACAATCACGAGACCCATTTGTGTAAAGGTCAGGAGGTTTCTAAGGACATTGATGGTGTAGTGTCTAGGACCTCGTTTATGACAATGAATGCATGTGCGATTGGGACAACGTAGTAAAGAATGATCTGGTTGCTTGCAGTATTTTCATGGGGATTGATCTAAAGAATTTCCACGAAAAGACCCCGAGTTGGCAGAGCAGGGATGACAGGATGCATAAGCAGTGTTCGGTGACTTTGTCTAAAAAGAGCTAATATGAGTTTATTTAGAAAAAACCTCAGACATTACTTGATCAAGATTTGGAAGAGGGTTACAATATAGAAGAAATGCCCAAATTGGCTCAAATGTGTTATTTAATGCCATGAGATATATAATGAGTCTCTGATTATCAGATAAAAAGCAAATTTCTTGGTATCGATAGAATTAGTCCAATTAGGTTTAGAGGCAGTTAGTTGATCCCAATAAACTCGCATCTATGCTAGAAAGCTATGAATGGTTTGGCTAGGTTCTTAACAAAGATGGTGAAGTTGAGTCAACATTTGATATTGATGAGCAAGATCATCAGTGGTATAGTTAGAACAAAGAAAATTCCAAACCTCCTTAGCAGTCTCAAAATGATGGAATTGAGACCCAATAGAATGAATGGAGATGTTGTGGAGCCAAGTGATTATTTGATGATTCTTGCTATCTCATTTGTCAAGATACTCAACAAATTTCTCATCAAATTCGTCTTTATTTTTATCTGGAAGTTGGATATCACCAGTGACATAGCTTAAGAGCTTGCAGTTTTTCAAAAAACTAGACATGGCATGGGTTCGAGCATATAATTAGAGCCATCGAGAATTGCTACGTTGAGTAATGTCTGGGCGCTCTAATTTTTTCTCATTCTTTTTTTTTTTTTTTTTTTTTTTTTTGGAGAATAGGTGTTGGGTATTAAAGAAAATTAAAGATACTTCAAGTAGCTTCGGTAATTTGTGAAGGTAATAAGGTAGGAGGGTAGTATGGTAATTTGGTAAGATGCTAAGATAGGATGGAAATTTGGTAATAGGTATTGGAGAAATGAAAAAGCACAAAGAGGTGCTAGGATTGTTAATGTATGTAACATATTGATGTAATATTAATGTAAGAAGTGTTTCTAGTCAGTTTACCTAGCCCCTTGGTAATCTGAATGGTCACCAAGGTGAGATGTACAGTCCCTCTTGTCATGTATATAAATTCACACCTAGAATTCAATCTGTGTGTGTACAATTTCTCTCAATTCTTTTGTTTAACATGGTATTAGAGCATTTTCTTGGACCCAAGCATTGAACTTAGGATCAGCTTCAGGAGGTCTAGATTCAGTCAAATGTTTCTGTTTTCCATACCCTTTTAATGCAATTTTAATGGCTTTAGACGATTGAATGTACTCCGTTTTATTTAATTTTCTTGTGGTTAACTGTTGAGGCATGAGAATTGAGCCACCAACCAGTTTTTGTTCAATAGACACCTCAGAAGCCATTTAAAGCTGGCAACAGTAGATAATCAGTGACCCTTAGAGTAGTATAAGAACACCAATAGTAGAGCTGAAACAATCGTAGCTCTTGGAGTAGTACAAGGACACCAACGACAGAGCTGAAATGGAGAGAAAGAAACAAGAATTGTCCAAATGACGAGGGATGAGTACTAGCAGAGTCATCTGATAGAGGAGAGTAGGCGGCAAAGAGGGTCGATACTTCACCGGAGCACCACATGCTTGTATGTGTAGGTTTAGTAGAGGCATATGAGGCCCGTGTGTAGATGATCAGATGACATGTGGAGGCGCATAACTTACTTCTGGCGATGGCATTCCTCTGACGACGATTGCCTCTCTCCGTTGATCGCAGTAGTGTGGTTAGATTTCTAAAATGATGACTTGGTGTGGGACTTGTGCTTATCAGAGCTCCAACTGGTGCTTTCGTTACAATAGACTTTGACAGACAGTTCAGTGATTAAAACAAACAGAAGCTAAGAACAAGACTAGGAAGGTTGCTGCTTTGATACCATGTTAAATAAAAGAATCAAAAGAAATTGCACACACGCAGTGTATGACCTGTCACTGGAGTTTTTTTTAGCTCCAATAGTCCAGTAAACCAGTGACTGAATACTTCTCCTCTCTGAAGCGTGTCCACGAGGAATTAAATTCTTTGTAACTATTATCCATAGATATCAACATGATGTAGAAACAAAGAGAACAAATATTGGTATTTCATTTTTTAGCAGGCTTAGATCCTAAGTTTGAGCTTATAAAAGCCCAGATTCTTAGTGGAGCTATTCTTCCTTTATTTGCATAAACCTATTCCAAGGTTATGAGGGTTGTTTCTAAGGATTTATCCACCGTTCCAGATCCTGCACACTCTATCCTAATCTGTCGGAATTCTATAAACAATCAAAGTCCTATTTATAAGCCTCTGTCTCAGTCTAGTGAACGTGATCGTGGTCATGGAAGTCATGGTGCTAGACCTAAATGATCTAATTGTGGTCGTCTTGGACACATTAGGGAGAATTGATGGTATCTTCATAGGAAGCCAACTCATATGGTTTATACAGTTTCATCTGATGTTCTTGCTTCAGATAGACTCAGGACAGGTGAATCATCAACTATGACTCTTTTAGGAGAAGAATATGCCAAATTTCTCCAGTATCAAACGGCTCAGCAGGCATCTCTTTCAATCGTCTCTTTAGCCCATCGAGGTAATTCTACTACTTATATGTCCACTTCTTCTCATACATCTTAGGTTATTGATTCTTACGCTTCAAACCCTATGTTTGGAACTTCTTTCTTATTTTCTGATATTCAATGCTCACCTATCTTCAATGTCACTACAGCTAATGGTTCATCCAATCCAATAAAAAATGTTAGTAAAATTTATCCATCTTCTAAGTGTCCTTATCTTCAGGTTTATATGTTCCATCCTTGTTTTTCAACCTTATATCTATCAGTAAACTCACCAAACAATTAAATTGCTCAATGACTGTCTTTACTGATTCTGTAATTATTCAGGATTTAAAGACAAGGAAGAAGATTAGGGAAAGGCATAAAGCGTAGGGACTTTATTATCTGGTTGGTTCTTTATCTATCACTTGTTCTGCAGCTGTCTCACAAATTGAAATTCATTGTTGATTGAGTCATCCGTCTTTTGAAAGGTTAAAATTTATGGTTTCAAGTTTGAGTCAACTTTAGTCCTTAGATTGTGAGTCTTGTTAGTTAGGAAAGTATCACCATGTTTCCTTCAGTCTAGAGTCAATAATAGGTCCGTAAGTCTTTTTCATTTAATTCATTCAAGTGTATAGGTACCTAGTCGAGTTATGTCAAAATTAGGTTTCAGGTATTTTGTTACATTTATTAATGATTTTTCAAGGCTTGCATGGGTTTATTTAATGAAAGACTATTCTGAGTTATTGTCTATTTTTCAATCTTTTTGTATTGAAATAAAAACTCAGTTTAATGTGTTTATTAAAATTCTTCGTAGTAACAATACCAAAGAATACTTTTCTAAGCCTTTCACTGATTTTATGACTTCCTTTAACATACTTCATCAATCATCTTGTCCTTGTTAGAATATGTTAGGAATATGGATTGTGATTTAGTTATTTTTGGTTATTGCCATATATTGGCTGATTTCAATTTCTATCTTTTGTAACCTAAACTTGATTATAAATAGAGTATGAGGGAGAAGAAGGATCTCATCTCTCTCTCTTTCTTTTCTCTCTAATTTTTCTGTTCTGATTCTCAACTTGGTATCAGAGCGATTCCTTTTCCCTTCTTTATTTTTATTTTCTTTCCAGAAAAAAAAAAAAACCCTAGCCGCGCTACTGTTCATCACTGCCGCCACTGTTCATCACTGCCGGACCACTCTCCGGCGATCTTTGTTGACCGGCGCCACCACCAATAGACTCGGCGTCGACCGGCGACTACCACCGACGAAGGCCATCGCCGGAGATGACCTGACGCGCCTTCACGCGCGGCTTGGTTCCCGGCGCGTGAGGCTCACGCGCCTCTCTTTTCCAGCGCGTGCCGGCGCGTGCACCGACGGCTGATCTCCGGCGACACACCATGGCAGTCGCCTCTTCCTGTTCTTCTCCTCTTATGCTTGATTTGTGTCGTGGATGATTCTTGAAACTTGGCTTATCTCCTTCTCGATCGGATCTTGGATCTCTCACGTTTAGACAACCAGATCTGATGTTCGGTATGTTATATACTGTCGATTGATGATACTCGTACTCTCTACTATATTTTTTATTTTGTCTGCTCAATCGTAGTTGATCGTTCGATTGTGAGTTGGTTCGTGCTCCTTGTTGTGCTTTGAAACCTTATACACCGCTGTGTGGTCTTTCTACTCTGATTTGAGTTGTGATTTATATTTGGCTAATGGCTATTAATCCGTCTACTGTCAAGACTACTTCAGATGAAAATTCTTCACCTGTTCCTGCGCATGCTATTTCAATTGAAAATTTTCCAAAATCCATTGTTTGTGAGAAATTGAATGGAGCCGCCAACTATTTAACTTGGTCTCATGCTGTTCGTATATTCCTTATTGGTCGACAATTGGAAAATTACATTACGGATTCTCCTCCAGACTCAACATCTCCCACGTATTCGCAATGGCGAGCTATTGATGCTAATGTTATGAGTTGGTTATGGCACAGTCTTGAACCTTCAGTTTTTCGAACTGTATCCTTGTGTAACACCTCTAAGGCAATCTGGGATTCTTTAGCTGATTCGTTCTCTCAGCGTAGTAATATTTCAGAAGTTTTTGCGGCGTACGAGCAACTCTTTTCTCTCCGACAGGGAGATAGATCACTATCTGATTATTACAGCACACTTAAAGCCCTTGGTGATCGTCTCTTGCAACTTCGTCCCTTTCCTGAGACCAAAGCGGAGATGATGGGACAATGGAATGAACTTATGACTGTTCTTCTGCTGGCAGGACTAAATGATGATTTTCGTAGTTACAGAGATCAGTTTTTGACTGGGGAGACTATTCCTTCTTTAGCCAGTGCTTATTCTCGGCTGCAACGATCTTCCCTGGGTCATCATCCCCGTTCAACATCTGCTTCCAGTGGGACAGACTCTGCTGCTTTGATTAATAGTTCTGGAGGTCATGGAGGATCTCGTGGTGGCTCACGTGGTATGGGCCGTAATTCTCGGGGTGGTGGTCGCAGTTCGGGACGCGGCACCAAAAAGTGTAATCATTGTGGTGGTACAAATCACACAGAGCCTTATTGCTGGAAGAAATATGGTCGTCCTGATCAAGCTCACCATGTTACTACTGATTCTACTAGCTCTGAAGTAGCCTCTGGTTCTACTTCTGGTACAAGTGATCCTGTCAACTCCGGGGTAGTTTCTCAGGCTCCCTTCTCTCCTGCTGAGTTAGATGCTATTGTGCAAGCTCTTCGGATCTCTCGCTCTTTCAGTTCCACTACCACTTTGGCCCATTCAGGTAATAGTGCTTGTTTCTCCACCTCATCTGCTCCACAATGGATTCTTGACTCTGGTGCTAGTGCTCATGTATCAGGTAATCCTTCTTTATTTTCTGATTTGATTACCACCACTCATCGTCTTACGTTACCTGATGGGTCCTCCCGACCTGTAGCTGGCAAAGGACACCTCCAGCCCTCAGTATCATTATCGTTACCTTCGAGTCTTTATGTGCCTAACTTTCCTTTTAACTTATTATCTGTTAGTCAGTTAACTAGACTGTTAAACTGCTCCATAACCTTTTCTCGATCTTCCTGTGTTTTTCAGGATCTCAGGACGCAGAAGATGATTGGTTCGGGATGTGAGCGAGATGGTCTTTATTATCTTGACCCAACCAGTTTCTCCTTGTCTTCTTCAGCCTTTCATGTTTCAGATTCACCTCTCCAGTGGCATTATCGATTGGGTCATCCAGCTTTATCTCGTCTCAAGCTTGCTGTTCCTGGTCTTGGTTCTGTCTCCAGTCTAGAGTGTGAAGCTTGTCAACTAGGGAAGCATCACCGTAGTTCTTTTTCTAGTAGTAGTCATGGTCGTGAGTCTGAACCTTTTTCTGTAGTTCATACAGACATTTGGGGTCCTTCTAGAGTCCCCACTATTAATGGTTATTGCTATTTTGTCATTTTTGTGGATGATTTCTCACGTATGACATGGTTATTTTTAATGAAAACTCGTTCTGAATTGCCCAATATTGTTTTACGTTTTTATAATGAAATTTTTACTCAGTTTGACAAAAGAATTAAAATTTTACGGTTTGACAATGCTTTAGAGTATACCAAGTCTGTTATGGAAAAATTTTGTGTTGACAGGAGCATTATTCATCAAACCTCATGTGTTCATACCTCTCAACAGAATGGTGTTGCTGAACGGAAGCATCGCCATCTGTTGGATGTCGCCCGCACTTTGCAAATACACATGAATGTTCCAAAATCATATTGGAGGGATGCTGTCTTAACTGCTTGTCACCTTATCAATCGAGTTCCGTCCGTTACTCTTGGTAATAAGTCTTCTTTTTCTCTTATTTATCCTTCTTCTAATCCTTTTTCACTTCCTCCTCGTACATTTGGTTGCACTGCCTTTGTTCATAATCTTGATCCTGGTCTGGACAAATTATCACCTCGAGCTCGTCGATGTATTTTCTTGGGATACTCTCGTACTCAAAAGGGCTACCGGTGTTATCATCCTCCATCTCGTCGATTCTTTGTTAGTGCTGATGTTACTTTTTTTGAGTCTACACCCTATTTTCAGGTTCAGGGGGAGTTGTCATCTCGTGAGGGGGAGCTTTCTTCTTCCTATCAAGAGGGGGAGCCACCTACATCTATTTCCTCTCCTAATCCGGTTCTTCTTATTCCTGAGGTTCCTTTACAAGTCTATCACCGTCGCGCTCGCCCTGATCCAATCACCACTGCACCTGTGGATCCTGTAACACTTGAGACACCTACTTCTGACCCAGATACTTCTGTTACTAGTCCGGATGAGCCTGAGCCTCCTTCTATTGATGACCTTGATCTCCCTATTGCCCAAAGACGAGGTAAATGTACATGCACTCAGCATCCTATTGCTAAATTTGTTTCTTACCATCGTATCTCACCTCGATTCCAGTCCTTTGTGTGTGCTTTGTCCTCTGTTTCTATTCCTAAATCTTATAATCAGGCACTATTATCACCGGGCTGGAAGAAAGCGATGGATGAGGAGATGCAAGCACTACATCTCAATCAGACGTGGGAGCTCACTTCTCTCCCCCCGGGAAAGAAGCCAGTTGGTCGTCGTTGGGTTTACACAATAAAGTACTATCCTGATGGATCTGTTGAGCGTCTTAAAGCCCGATTGGTTGCTAAGGGCTATACCCAAACTTATGGTGTGGACTATCTTGAGACATTCTCACCAGTGGCTCGTCTTAATTCAATCCGCATTCTTCTTGCAGTAGCAGTGTGCAAATCTTGGCCCTTGTTCTAGTTGGATATTAAAAATGCCTTTCTACATGGTGAACTTCAGGAAGAGGTATATATGGATCAACCATCGGGATATACTGTTACAGGAAATGAGCATCTTGTTTGTCGCTTACGCAAAGCCTTATATGGACTTAAACAATCTCCACGAGCATGGTTTGATCGGTTTAGTTCTGCTCTTATGGAATATGGTTTCAAACGATCCACTTCTGATCACTCAGTATTTGTTCATCAGTCACCATCTGGTATTATTATCTTAATTGTCTATGTGGATGATATTATCATTTCTAGTGATGATGCTAAGGGCATTTTCGAATTAAAGGGTTATTTGGGAAAACAGTTTCATACAAAAGATCTTGGTGCCTTACGTTATTTTCTTGGAATTGAAGTTACCCGTTCTTCCCAAGGTATATCTTTATCTCAAAGGAAATATGTTCTGGATTTACTCTCGGAGACTGGACTTTTGGGTTCTCGCCCTGTTGACACTCCTATGGACTCTTCTGTTCGCTTGGATAGTGAAAGTGGTGATCTATTTCCTGATGTTGGTCGTTATCGACGTCTTGTTGGTAAATTGATCTATCTCACTGTGACTCGTCCTGATATTTCATATGCAGTTGGCATGGTCAGTCAGTTTATGCACGCTCCACGCAAACCTCATTTTGAAGCTGTATGTCGTATTCTGAGGTATTTGAAAAATTCTCCTGGTAAAGGTTTACATTATCGAGCCTCTACCACGATCGATGTAATTGGATACAGCGATGCAGATTGGGCTGGTAGTCGTTCGGATCGGAGGTCTACTTCTGGATACTGTACTTTCGTCGGTAGTAATCTTGTTACATGGCGTAGTAAGAAGCAGATTGTAGTGGCTCGATCTAGTGCTGAGGCCGAGTATCGCGCCATGGCTCATACTGCGTCTGAGATGCTTTGGGTTCGTTCTCTTCTTCGAGATTTTGGTATTGATATTTCAAATCCGATGTCTATGTTCTGTGATAATCAGGCTACAATCTTCATTGCTAACAATCCCGTGTTTCATGAACGTACCAAGCATATAGAAGTTGATTGTCACTTTATTCGTGATCTTCTGGTCAGACATGATATCATTACTCCATTTGTACGATCGGACTCTCAGTTGGGTGATATGTTTACCAAGCCCTTAGCTGTTTCTCCATTTCAGAAAATGTCTACCAAGTTGGGCATGATTGATCTTTATGCTCCAGCTTGAGGGGGAGTGTTAGAATATGTTAGGAATATGGATTGTGATTTAGTTATTTTTGGTTATTGCCATATATTAGCTGATTTCAATTTCTATCTTTTGTAACCTAAACTTGATTATAACTAGAGTATGAGGGAGAAGAAGGATCTCATCTCTCTCTCTTTCTTTTCTCTCTAATTTTTCTGTTCTGATTCTCAACTGTCCTCATGCTCCACAACAGAATGGAGTTACTAAGAGGAAAAAATTTACATTTGGTTAAAATAGCTCGCTGTTTAATGTTTAATATGAAGGTTCCAAAGATTTTTTGGGGGGATGCTATTCTCACAACATGTTACTTAATTAGCAGAATGACATCTTCTGTTTTAAAATATTGTTCCCCTTATTCTGTATTGTTTCCTCAGACACTACTGTTTTCTCTTCCTCTATAAATTTTTAGATGTGTTACATTTGTCTATCAACTTAATAGTGGGACTAACAACCTTAATCCTCGTGCCCTTAAATGTGTCTTTTTGGGATATTCCTGGGTATAAAAAGGATATCGATGCTATAGTTCTCTCCAATGATATTTTGTATGTACTGATGTCTTTTTTTTTTAGAGTACCAATTTCTGAGTCTTTTCTTTGTGCTTCAAACACTTCATTCTCTTCTATCCAGACTTCAAATCCTGCTTCTAAGTCGACACCTAGTGATCTTGATTTTCCTATTGCTCTTTGAAAAGGTACACGCACTTGTATTTCTTATCCTATCTCTAAATTTGTCTCCTATACAGTCCTTTCTCCTTCATATCATGCTTTTGTTACCTCTTTGTGTACCATTTTTGTTCCTAACTTTTTTTTTGAAGCACTGTCTCATTCTGGGTAGTGTAATACTTGGAATAAGAAATGTCAGCTTTTCGAGTCAATGATACCTAGGATTTGGTTACTCTACCTCTTAATAAGTCAATTGTTGGTTGTTGATGGGTGTATAATGTCAAAGTTTATTCTGATGGTTCAGTTGATCGGTTGAAAGCAAGGCTCGTTGCCAAGGGGTACACTTAAGTCTATGGCCTTGATTTTTTAGACTTTCTCTCCCATGGCCAAGATCACATCAGTGCATTTTCATTTCTTTTATAGCTATATTTTACTAGTCTCTTCATCAACTTGATGTTAAAAATGATTTCCTACATGGTGATCTTACAAAAGATGTGTATATGGAGCAACCTTCTAGCTTTGTTGCTCAGGGGGAGTCTGGACTAGTTTGTAAATTAAAAAAGTTACTGTATGGCCTAAAACAATCTCCCTTGCGCATGGTTTGGCAGGTTTGGTGAAGTGGTGATAAAATTTGGATTGATACGTTGCGATGTTGATCATTTTGTTTTCTACCGTCATTCCTCTCAGGAAAAGATATGACTGCTAGTTTATGTGGACGATATTGTAATCACAGGTGATGACACTCAAAGAATTCATGATCTAAAGGTATTCCTTCAAACTAAGTTCAACACCAAGAATTTGTGTCCACTAAAGAATTTCCTAGGCATCGAGATTACAAGATCACACAACGGTATTGTCTTTTCTTAGAGAAAATATGTTCTTGATCTGTTGTTTGAAACCAGTATGTTAGGAGCCAAACTAATTGATACTCCAATGGTTATACACTTGTTTAATGTTATACAGATATAGATTGAGTTGGTTCACCATCAAATAGACGATTGACTACTGGATACTGTATCTTTGTAGGAGGAAACTTAATATCATGGAAAAGTAAAAAATAGATAGTTATAGCAAAATCAAGTGTAGAATCAGAATATAGGGCTATGGCACATACTTCTTGTGAATTGGTTTGGATACATGATATGTTGACAGAATTAGGGGTTCTTGGTTCCTAGCCTATGGATCTATATTGTGATAATCAAGCTGCTATTCACATTGCTTCTAACCCAGTGTTTTATGAGCAAACTAGACATATTGAAGTTGATTGTCACTTTGTCAACGAAAAGATTTTATAGAATGTCTTCAAAACCAGTCATGTGAAGTAAGTAGACTAATTAGCTGATTTATTTACTAAGGCTTTAGGAGGAGTTAGAGTGAGATACATTTGTAACAATCTTGGAACATATGATATATATGCTCCAGCTTGAAGGGGAGTGTTAATGTATGTAACATATTAATGTAGGAAGCATATGTAGTCAGTGTATCTAGCCCTATGGTAATCTGAATGGTCACCAAGGTGAGATGTACAGTCGCTTTTGTCATGTATATAAATTAACACAATAGAATTCAATCTGTGTGTGTACAATTTCTCTCAATTCTCTTGTTTAACAGGGATAAACTTGCATTGAATATGTTAGGGATTTGGAGATTTGACAGTTTGGTGATTTAATAGTGGTTTAATTGAATGTTACAATGGCTAAAAGAGAAATTGGGGGAAGCGCTTGCAAGGCACTGGGTGGCAGTCGTAGTGTTCAAATGAGTCAAATAGAGGACTGATTGGTGGCGAGATTGCAGCAATCAAATAGAATCGATAGTGAACGGGTTGTCTAATTGGGTTGTTCGGTAGCAACGTAGATGATAGACCAACTCCTGTGCAACAAGCAAAGTTTCTGCTTGGTTGCTTGACGAGAGAATAGGAGCAAAAGTTGTTGTTGTGGAATGATTCCGGCGTGGGGCACCAGACTAGTTGGAGTTAGACAGGATTAAAGGTGATTGGGCTGATTAGAAATTTAGGAAAGGATCAGCTATGACTTTGATACTATATTAAAATGTATAGAACAAAGAAAATATTAGAGGAAATTTATGATTTGTGTATATTAAAATATGTAGAATTTACACATATTTAATAACCCTACAAATCATTTATATAAGGTAACAGAATATACGAAATATATTATAATCTATATAAGTAAATAGAACATATACTAGGCATATAATACTAGATATATTATTTTTAATTTTTTTTTTCAAGATTTCTGTTAAATTTTTACTAGGCATATAACAATAGTTTCTAAATTCTGTTTGGTATTATAATACTACAACAAATCTTGGCGGTGGGATATATTACAAATAGAGTCTCTCTTTTACGCATGCTCTTTGTAGTCATGAATATTGATGATAATTGATACAACATTTTTTTAAGGAACCAAGAGAACATTGCATTCCAAATATTAATCCCTGTTTAATACATATTGAGCCCTTTCATGGGCTTTTTTAACTACAGACCTTGCAACCTTCCTAACACAACAATACCTAAAATAGATAAGACAATAATACAAGTTAGTGAAGACACTCTCAACTTCCGAAGGGTAGGTCGACATATTCTGTAAATATTGAATAACTAAAAAATAATCTGTCTCTACAGTAACTTTCTTGCAATTCAAAGGTTTAACTCATGACAACGCTTTAAGGCATGCTATTGCTTCTGCCGTTAATGTTGAAGATGCAGTGACCAATTCTCCCCTTGCACAAAGAACATTTCTACTATCATCTTTAATTATCCATGCGGCCGACGCTTTACCTGTCCTCAGTTGCCATGCTCCATCAGTTATTAGGATTACCTCGTATAGCAACTCTGGAATTCTTGTAGCATTAACCATAATCACCTCATTTGTATCCTCGAAGTTATCTTCTTTCTGCTTTGTCCCTGCATCACGAACATGAGAACTTTCTAGCATCTTATAATGAAAATCTGCCATTAAAATAATAGAAGACGAATCTTTTCTTTCATTGCCCTACGTAGCTTCATTTCTTGCTACCCAAAATGCCCATAAATGAGCTATAATTCTGTTAGTCAAATCTCCTCTACCCTCCTCCCTTAGCATTAGCCTTAGCCATTCTAAAGGTTACACTTGATCAAGCCCCGTTGTTCTAATTCCCAAATTGGATCCAAACCATACAGCTCTTGCTACTTCACAATGAAAGAAGATATGACTATGAGATTCTATCCCATTGCCACACATCTGGCAGCAACCATTCATTCTGTTTCTTTAATTGATACAACATTACTTATGAATATCTTGCTACATTTGTTTTAAAAATTTTATAAATACAAACTAGCATTGGCATGCTCCTTACACAATATGTACATATACATACATACATATATATATAGTATGCATGCATGCCTTGATTTTCATTCTTGAACCTCTCGTTCTTAATGCATGCACAGTAGAGGGGAAGAAACATTCACTTTCTCATAAAACTAATCCTATGTTTGGTTAGATGGAAAATAGGAAAGAGCAAAAAATGAGAGGGGATAATACCTCATTTCCATTATTTGGTTGAAGAGAAAAGTGAAGAGGAAAGAAAAGATGGTGGAGAAGTGAGAGTGGCACCCACACATTTTTATCCTTCCAAATTTGAGAGAAAAATAAAGGGGAAAATGAGTGGATAGGAGAGAGAAAGAGAAGAGAGGTATGATAAAAAATTAAAAAAATGGAATTTACTTTTTTAAAATAATTTTTAATTTAAAAATATGTACATATATATATCATTTTTACTTTCTCTCATTTTTTTCATCTAACCAAACACACTTTCTTTCTCTCACTTTTGTTTCTTTCTCTTATTCCTTCCTCCCCGTTGTCATGCCCCGGATTTTCATAATCGAATGCCCAGGGGTGACTTGGGATTTATTTGTTAGGTATAAAAATAAGATGATAATAACACACTGTCACACCCCAGAATTTTCCTCCAAACTGGGGTTGACCCGCAAGAAAAATTTAAGATATTCAAAATCCCTTGTTTATCCCAAACAATATTTATAAGTCATTGGACTTAACCATTTGATGGGATTTCAACTACAGGGCACAAAATAAAGATAGAGAAAAATATTACAGAGCCATCTAAGTGTCCTAACCACGCAATTAACATTACATACCAAATAAAAGCAAATTAGGTCTAAGCTTAGTAATTACAATCATCCAACAATTGTTACAGACCAAAAATAAAGTCCTCCAACTCTACGCAGGAAAGAAGAAAAAAAAATAGATAACTCTTCTGATGGAATATTTAAGAGAAATTAATCTCTTTCTAGCTCATCTTCTGTATCCCTGTGCTTAATATCCTGAAAAAAATATTCCCACAAGGGGTGAGCTGCTAAAGCCCAGTAATCAGAATCTCCTAGGTTATGCAGTGGTTGTAATACTACACTATATTAAGTGACCCATTACAGTGAATGTGTTTTGGTGATATACTGTTTATGCAACAATTAATTCAATAGATCTCAATTGAATAATGTAAATTATACTTACAACGGTTTGATGAAGCCGTTACCGTAACTACTATTTTACTTACATGTAAAAATAGTTAAATATTGATGTGTGTACCATAATGAAGTATGTGTTGTAGTGGTAGGGATCTCAAATTTAGATCTTCAAGGTCTTGGGATCAAACCCCGTAGCGATAAGATAATTCCAACTATTTTTAAAATATTCATACATAATTGCGTACCACTACATATATTTATAAATATATATATATATATATATTTATATATTTATAAAATATTCATCGAGAGGAATTAAATATAATTAAATAATTCCAACACATCATTCATACATAACAAGAGAGGTTGCTAGTCACAGTAAAATTTTGTAAAGGAGTTTAATCTAAATCCTCCTAAGATAATCAAACTCCTATCCTCCTCTACCCCCAGTCTTGGGAACCAGTGACTTTACGGGCTTAGCATCCAATGCATATCGACGGTGTCACCTACCAAAAATCTAGCCATCGCAACCGGCTACCTGACTGGCCAGGTCAGAAGGGAGCATCTCCCAAATAAAATGCATGTTCCCATCTTCATCTAAAAGGCCATTTCTACCCACCCATCACCCCATTGCCAAAAATAACTTTAGCACCGAGTGCCTTAATTTCTTTTCACCCTTTTACATTCCAAGGGTACCTTGTACGAAAATCAGATATTTTTAATAACAACCGGCAATGTTCTCGGGCGATGAATCAAAAGTGGGTTTATTCAGTCACATGCAGTATATTTTTAAGCACTTTATCTAAATCCATAATTTAATAATAATTCTCAATAAATCAAAGATTTAACATAGTCACCAATATCATTATCACAAAGGTAGGTACTACATGTAAATTAACAAGTAGCAAGTAAAAAAAATTTAGAATACGAATTAGCATTTTAGTTAATTGTTTTGACAAGTTTACCGTACCACATAAAATTATTTCTAATGGTATATTAATTAGGCCGAGGTTGGTAGCTTAGTGGGTGGGCGACCCTAATTGCGATTTAAAGTCGTAAGTTCGAACCTCATTGGCTACAAATCTCAGTTTTTGCCTTTTTTACCTTTTATTTTATTATTTTATGGAATATAAAGATAATAAATAATTCTTTGAACTTATATTTAATTTTAGAAAAATTTATAAGTTTTATTTTTTTTCAAAATAATTTGAATAAAATTTTCAATCATCATCTTCTTTATAATCAAACCCTTATCGTAGGTTTTCGGCTTCAATATATCCACAAATGTCCATAGAATTATTCCAATGTTTAGGAAGATATTAAATAAGTTTCATTAAATTCACTTAATCATAAAAATAGAGTTATATAACTTGCTAGGTTGCCAAAATAATGCCTAAAAATAAATCAAATTCATTTAAGAAAGACCAAATGAGAAAAGAACAAGTCCATAGTTTCTTTTGGGCATTTTATCAAATACTGGGCATTTTAGTTTGAATAAGTCATCCAACTATCCATGATGAAACTGATTATCTAAGTCAATTATCATCAATATTAGAGTGTCAAATAATACATAATATTTAGTTTAAAATAATTTCATATCAATAGAAATTATTAACATAACAATAACTAACAGAAGGTAATTGGAAATTTAAATAAATCTTTAAACATAATATTTAAAAAAAAATCCAAACAAGCATCAATTAAAGGCTAAGCAAAAATAGCAGCTTGAAAGAAAATTTAGATAAAATAGAGCAGAACTCCAATATCTATAAACTTTATATCTGTAGAAACTAGACTTCAAAACCTATAACTTTCATGTTTTACACTTTTTAAAATTCTAAGGTCTAAAGGTGCAAAAACAGCCTTGAATTTAGTTTGTTCAGAAAATACAGTTTTACACGTGCTCAATATTTTGGGCATAACTTTTGACTCACAAATCAGATTGATGCAATTCTTTTTGGGTTGGAAAGAAAACTGAAAGGGCTACAACTTTTATGTTTTAGCCGAAGCCTAATTCCACCATTTTAGGGATCAAAAGTGCATAAGAAGTTACAAATAAAGAGCTGTTAGCATATTGAGTTACATCAGTCAAAATTTTGGTTTCCCTACCCCCAATATACGGGTATTTATTTTTATCACAATCAAGTTTCATACTTCAAACCAGAAAAGGCATCAAATATATTTTAGGAGGTTCATCATCCAACCTCAATAAAGATATTGGTGACCAAGCCTGTGAAGGAAAAAGGAGTTGAGCTTTGAACACTACCCAATTGAAAAATTTCAAGCCTTTCTTCTTCCTCCAAACAACACCAAATGTCCAACCACACTTGATAAAAATATATATATATTTTTTCTTTCTTATTATTTTTCTTCTCTTTGAAGGTACACAATTTATAAGAATCATGGGAGTGTAGAGAAAGTTATTGGTGGAGAAAATAATCATACTTCAAATCAACTAAGGTAAGATCATGCATATACAATTAGTAGCATGATCCAAGAATCATGCTTGCTTTTTGACTATCTAACCATATAATTTAAGAAATGTGTTGGAGGATGGATGAGGATGGGTGGTATGATCCGGGAATCATGCTAACTTTTTGACAAATTAAACAATCATGCTAGCTTTTTGACAAATTAACAAAATGCTTTAAATCATGCTAGCTTTCAAACAAAATGCTTTAAATCTTGTTTGCTAAATAATTTGAAAAAGATGCTTTAAGGTCATCAATGTAGGGTATTCTCTTTGTCTAATTAGTCAAATAATTTTGAAAGATGGTGAGAGTGTATGAAGGATGGAAAATGAAATTGTCGGGAAATAATTTAGAGCAACTATTCATGAGTCAACTCATTGAGTGATAAAGTGAGTTGAAGTGAGTTGAGGTGAGTCAAAGAAAAGGGTTGACCCATGGGTTAATGGGCTTGGTTTGAACCAAATAAGTAATTGGGTTAGGAAGTGTTTGGATAGAAATTTTAGAAATTCTACATTAAACTCCCACATAGGGTGAAATTCAATCCGAAAATCTTTCCAACTAATTTTATTATTTCAAAAATTTTCAAATCCTCAATTTTTTAGATTTTTACTATAACAAATATCACCACCACACTTAAACAATTTAATTAAGAAGCAAAAAAAATTCAGGTTATTACACCTGCAGACTTTCTTTGTACCAAACATACTCGAAGCATTTTGCTGTAGAGTTGTATCTTGATCAAATAAATTTGAAGTAACTTGAATCAAGACTCAAAACATTCTTAAATTTATTTATACGATTAAAATCCTAAAATTTTGCTCACAAATTGACTACAAAATGCCTAACAATTTCGCGTGCACTTTTAGTACTTTATCATTTAGGCGTAGAATAAAGCATCAGCGATGGTATATATTAGAGCAGTAAATTATAACATACAAGTAGATTAGGTTGTCAATATTAATTGAAAATATTTGCATTTGTTGGGATATATTAATCTCACACGAGTATTGGGAGTCGTACATAGAGAATTAAACAAGATTAAGATGACAGTGCAGAAAAAAATTATGAAACACGAAATAAGATGAAAAGGGAGACGAATTCTCCTAAAATTAGTTTTGATAAAATATTAAGGATCTCATGTTGATTAATTTATACATACATACACACAAAACTTCACATAACAAATTAACCACATTATACATGACCTTTTAACTTGGTCAATGCAATGACTTAGTTGACAAGCAACACTGGCATGGGACACGCATTATTAGCCGGTTATGGCGTGATATGCGACACCTAATTCTCTATAAGGTGCTTTATATAATTATATATAACTATTTTACAGGCTGTTGAAATATATATATATATATATATATAATGCTCAGATTTAACGTTGCACATGGATTGATTAAGAGTAGGCCTGATATTGCTGGGACATTTTGTCCCCAGCATGTCCAACCTAATTACTTTACATATTTTGTAAGATTGGAAAAAAAAAAAAAAAAACAATTATAGAAGTATTGTTTTGTCACAAAATTGCTAAAGGAGAAGATTGTTAAGTTTATTTTTACAATTAACAAATTAGTAATCAAAACAATGATTTTAAACTTGTACTTTAGGTGTTTAGTTAAGGTGTCAAAGATATAGGTTTGAAAGATTTTATGAAAGTTTCCTAATTCTTAAGGAGGTTGAAAAAATATTTTAAGGAAGCTTCTTAATGCTTAGGGAGTTAGAAATATTTCAAGGAATGTTTCCTAATATTCAAGAAAGTTGGAAAGTTTTCTAAAAGATTTTTAAAATAGGAAATATATAATCTTATGTAGGATTGAATTGTTTGAGTATTTTATAAATAGAGACATTCTTTTAGGTTTCAATGTAGAGAACAAGATATAAAAACTGCCTACATTATTTCAAGAGTTCTCTTCTTACCTTAATCAAACAACTTTGCATGGTTGTGCTTCTTGATTTCAAGGATTGAAGATTAGTTTTTCGCTGATGATGGTGGATCGTGGACTAAAGCAAAGTTTCAAATCAAGGGACAGTGGACTCGATTGTGAACTTCGAACTTATAAACTTTGTAACCTGCTTTATATAGTGAAAGAAGTTTTGCTGGTCCTTCATTTAGGACTCATAATTTTTGCTGGTTTTGAATTTTCACGTTAAATCCTTGTGTCTCTATTGATACTACTCTTAAACTATTTTCAAAATTATCAAATCATGTAAATGTATGTGTTGATGACTACCATTTTTCCTCTTTTTAAGTTGATTTCTCTAGTTTTTCCTATTTTTCCTTTCCTATATTTTTATCATAATAATTATACAAGAACAACACCCTAAGGCTCTGTTTGTGACTTTAGGAGAGAGAAGAAAAAGAAAAAAAAAACATTAGTTAGGAGAGAAGAGAAAAGAAGAGAAATGATAATTTTTCCTTTCTATTTGTTTGTAAGTTTATAAAAGAAACGATAATAATTTTCTTTGTCTTTGTTTGTGAGTTGAGAAGAAATGGAAGCAAAATAAAAGATAAATTATTATTTTATCATAAAATCTTTTGAGAACTTGGAGTGTGATTAATTTATTTAGCCTTATGACATATTTGTAATTTACTTTTTCTTATTTTTATTTTATGGGCAAATATGTCATTTTATAAATTTCATTAATTCACTTTTCTCTTCTCTTCATTTTCTCTCACTTTTGAGAAGATAAAAATTTTAAAATTTTAACACTCACTTTTCTTTTTATTTCATTCCCTTTTTTTCTTTTCTCTTCTAAAAAAACTCACAAACAAGTGATTAATTCTAAAATCTTTTTCTTTCTCTTCTCTTCTTTCTATTTCATCCCATCCAAATGGACTGTAAAAGTATTAAATAAATATATTTATTAAAATATTAGTAATTTCTACAAGTAGAAATATATAAGAATGTAAACACGTTGGTACCCACCTAATTAGCTATTTTTATTATTATATCCGTTTATTTTTTTTACCCTTTAGTCTCAAACCCATTTATTTTGTTAGTTAGGATTTCAAAACCTTTTAGTTCCAAACTCGTCCAATCCTGTCCCACCCATTGAATATTCATTTGAAAAGATTCGTTAAATGCCCGTTTAAAACTTTAATATTTTTAAAATAATTGATGTGTTATCTATAGTGCCTAATAAATATATTTGTGAATAAATATTTAGATAGTATTAGATTTTTCTCTATCAAGATTTTCATTGTTCTCAATGTCAAGCAAAAATATTAAAAAATAAATTTTCTCATTCAAATGAATTGCAAAAACATACTACATGTAACTTTAATCACTAATATATTCAAATGACTCTACAAAATTAATCATTTAACTATTATTTCAAAATGTGAATCACCTAATAATAACCCACATCAAATAGTTATAAGCGCAAAAGTTTTAATTACTTTTATTTGATGAACGAAATTATAATCGTTTAAATGAATATTATTATTATACTATATAAAATGAGTATCTTATAACTATAAACGAATCCTAGGCATAGGATGCTTTAAAGGCAAATTTTATACTTATCTTAAATCTATACATGTATTAAATTTTAATTTAACATCCGTTCAAAGTCCATTAGGATATTTCTTAATGAGGTTTTCAACAGTTTGGTTAGATCGAAGGTTTTTTGTACTCTTCCAATTGACATCTCTAAAAATATATACGGGTTAGAAGGGGCATTGCAGTCCTCGAAGTGTAAAAAATGAACTTTATATCATTTCATAGTCCTAATTTAACTTAAATAAAATTAAAATTAATGGTCTTGATTTAATGATCCAAATTTTAAGAAAATTAAAACTTTTAATTTTTATACTTCAGTTGCTATTTGCATCGTAGCCCCTCTAACCCAATATATATAGGGACTAGAAGTAAAAACCATACAAGCACAAAATAATTGCATGCACACCCCCCATTGTAGTAGCAAGTTCTCAAACAGGGATAAGAATTAAATTGGTAGCCAGCTAAGTAGCCCATACAATTACAGACTTGATTATTTGGCCGCTGCCTTGGCAGTGAATGCGGTGGATTATCTTGACTGCCGCAAGTAATTAAGAGATTCGGTGTGGCAGGACCTCGGCCAGCATGTCGTCTTGTGATTGCAATGAAATAATTTAATGGGTAAAATTGTTTTTTAGTGCTTTTTTTTTTAAATACCGTTAGATTGAAAACTAAGCCGATGAGACAAATATTAATAACAATTAAAAATAGGAGAAGTTTTTATAAATTCTAAATTGTTGGAGAAAGTCCTTGTGAAGGGGTGGAATCGAGTTAAACCGAACCAAGTTTTAACTTACTTGAACTTGGCTCAAACTTTTTATACCGAGCTTGAACTCGAGTTCGAGTTCAATTCGAACTTTTATATAAGTTCGAACTCGACTCGATAAAGAAGAATTTAAACTCGAGTTTGGCTCGCAAGTAGCTTGATTAAACCAAAATAATGTCGTTTTTGTTTAAACTATAATAAATAAAATATTTAAAAAAATATAATAAAAATATTATTAAAAAATATAAAATATATTATTAAAAATATATGTATTATTTTAACGAGCCTGCTCACGAGCTTTTGATCCGAACTTTTCTAGACTCGAGCTCTTGAGCTCGAACTTGAATCTAAACGAACCATAAATCAAGTTCGGTTTGACTTCATTTTACTCACAAATCGAGCTTTTTTCGAGCTGAGTTCGGATAGCTTGTGAACAGTTCGGTTCGTTTCCACCCCTAATTACAAATGGAGATTAACATATAATTTATTCAAATATTACTTGTTCTCTTTGAATAAGATGGACATTTTTTTTTTTGGAATGAGGTTTGATGACTCGAATGTTCACATTTGTTGCCTTACCCCCTGAACTATATAGATAGCATTGTTGTTGGTATGACTTTAATTAGGCCTGTCAATGAGGTGAATTTGGATCAAATCTATTAGATTCAGACCAGATCCAGATCCAATTATAATGGATCCGATCCAAATCCAAAAGTAATTGGATTCGATTTGTAGGGCTCAAGTCTAGATCCATATACTTGGCAAATTCGACATGTTTTGAAAATTAATTTTTCAGGTCATCATTTCATAAAAATAAAAAAAAATATATTTTATTCAAAATATTATATATATATATATATATATATATTTGTACAAGCAGTAAAAAAAAAATTTGATAAATAATAATTAGTAAGATTGGACATATATATAAATTCTCTCTCGTACGTGTGGCTGACGTTTCAACTAAGTCTATGATTCTTCAGTGACCCAATCGAATATATGTATAATGTACATATATACACAATTTGCAAATATAATATTGTTCCTTGAAACTTCCAGTAGGAAGAAAGGAGTGACTAACCTCCGTGCATTTTAGATCCAACTCTTCACACGACAACAAAGTGACCGACTCCATTTAGATATTACATTTATAGTTAAAAATAATTTTTTAACGATATAATAATGTAAATAAATATTTATTTTAATTATTATATTTAAAAAATTATCTTTAATTTAATTGCAATGTAGCTATATTAAAAATGAATGAGATAAGCAATCTTACATAATTAATATATAAATTAAGCAGTATAATCTTTCATGTATGATTCATATATATGTATATATAGTAGAGTAAAATAGTTAAAATGATTGATTTTAGAGTAAATTACACATAGACCTCCTAAACATTTACGTAATTATACTTGGATCCCTTAGCATTTAAAATTTATAGACATCTTCCTTATATTTGAAAATTTGATAACCTCCGATCCTTTCTGTTAATTTTGTTACTTACTTCGTTAAAATTTTAGTCAAAAGACAATTATGCCTCTAACCCATATTTTCTTCTTTTTCTTCCAAAATCAATTCATTATTCTCTCTTTCTCTCTCTAGTTTTTATTTTATTAAAGTTAAAATAATAATTTGTAATTAAAATGATTTATTTTATTAAATTAAAAATATTTATTAATAAACAATAATTATGTATTAAAATAATTTATTTTAATAAGATTAAAATTAATAATGATTACATATTAGAATATTTAATTTTTAAAAAATGAAAATAAAAAGTTGGTTAGATCAAAATATTTATTTTATTAAAATTGAAACTACTATTAAAATAATAATTATTATTAAAATGGTTTATTTTGTTAATATATTTAATTAAATTCTATTAATTCTATTAAATCTAATAATAATTTATCATTAAATTATGATATTTATTAATATATTGTATTAAAATTAATTATTATTAAAAATTGAGACACTAATGACTAATACGTCTAAAAATTATAATTTTTGAAAAGAAATCAAATTTTGATAAAAAAAAATCATATACAATGAAAAAAAGCTACGAAAAAGTTACGAGTTCTTTTTTTTTTTAACCAAACAAACCCCAACATTAACTTTTAACATATAAAATTTGATTTTTGTTGGGAGGGTGAAATAAAAATTGTTTATAAATGAATAAATAAAAATGGCAAAATCGAAAGCAGCGAACCAAACACATCATGGAGATACATCCATTCACTTGTACAAAAGGATATATCGAGTCTTTTCCCTCACTTTCCAATTCTTTAGAATCTAATGATCACTATTTTTGATAGAAAGAGAAATAAAAAAAAGAAAGAAATAAAAAAAAAGGCAAAACAAAAAAGATGAGCAGTGGGAGTCGAAGTGTTCTATCGATCATTGGTACCCTTGCTAGCTTCCACTTATCTTATTGGATTCAAACCTTTCAAAGCTTGCACTTCTTCTTCCACCACTAGTAAGGTTTTCCGAATGGCTGCTGAGCCTCATTTGTAGTCCTTATTACCATCGCCAATGTCCTCGTTTTTCACTAATTTCCCAATTTTCCAATTTTAGCAACAACAATAGTGGCTCATCTCATCCGCCAAAGAAATCCAAAACGCCTTTTTCGAGGAAGATTCGGTCGAGGACCTCAGCCAAAATGCCATTAACAGTGAGGAAAATGGCGCTCGACCCAACGATGACTCCTAGATTAGTTGAGCATCTTCGTAAACTCGAACCCCTGCTCTACATCCGAGCAAGCTTTAGAGCAGATCTGAACGAACTCTCCAAACGATATGCAATCCTTCGTGATCTGCTTGAGCTACTTTACCTTTTCCAGTTGAGACACCCTCAATAGCTTCCTTGCGTCCTCCACAATCAACTTCTCATCTGATTCGATTTCCAACAGCAGAGTCAATCCTTCCAACTAGATACAATCCTTGTAGATGTCCATCCCCATCAACTTCTCCAATAGATTCTTTCCCCTTGGCAAGGTAGGGAGCCCCGACACTTTAGCTGCTGAATGGTATATGCGCTGCCATTGAAGGAGCCGCCTCGTTCGCTGAGCTAGGGTTCTTGAACGCCGTTGATGAGTTCTAGAGAGAGAAAAGAAAGAATGTTGTAAGTTAAATCCTACATCAATTTTACTCTATTTTAGTCCATTAAAGATAGTGATGGAAATGGGTCGGGTTAGCTCAAAACTAGACTTAGCTAGCCCCGAAAATTGGCCCAGCCCGCCTTGACCCAACCAGTCCGTACGATTCGCCCCTATTTGCCTCTTTACCCCCAAGTCAGGGCTTGGGTCGGTATACCCCGGCCTGAGACCCAACCTGGCCCGGCTCGCCTAAGATGTACCCTTTTCCTCTTCCTTTCCTGCATTGCGCCACACCTAAGCATTTCCCCCCTCCCTATTTATTATTTGGGGGGATTTTCTTTTTTTTTTTTTTTTTCTCTTTTACCGTTTCAATCACTGCAACCTTTTTTTTTTATTTCCAAATTCCAACCATTGGGGCACATTGGCATTGATCAAGACCAATGGCTAGCCTTCGGGCCCTAATGGTCCAATTCAAAAATTAATTACAAAATCTCGCCCCAAAAAATTACAAAATTCCCTCAACCTTCCATTATAAATACCCCACACACATATTCATTCAAACCTACAAAAAACTAACAAATTCTCTCTCAAATTTCTACCTACCAACTCTTAAGTGTGCTTTTCAATTGTGCTCAAGTGCATCCCATTCTGTCAAATTTGAAGTCAATCAAGTGCTTCAAAGCTTCAAATTATTCCATGTTAGTATTTAATTTTTTTTTAATTTGCATACATACATTTTTTTTTAAATTTGCATACTTTAATTTTTCCATCAAATTATTTTTTTCTAAATGGATCCTAGAGACACCCATTTTTTGGACTTGCTGGATGGGGACTCAATATTTTTTCTCCCTCAAGAACAAATAGAACAATTCGCATCACAACAAATACCAACACTTGCTAGCACAAGTGGTGATGTTGGTGCATTATCTTCCTGCCCACGGCCAACAACAGCGTGGCTCTTCAAAAGTATGGGACTTTTTTACTAGAATTCCACACAATGATGGAATACACAAGGCAAAATGTAATATTTGTGGGGATTTATTAGATGGTAGGACTACTTTTGGGACTAGTCACCTAAAAAGACATTTAAATAAAAAGCATCGACACGATCTTTGCATCAATTCTCTAATTGATCAATATTTTTCACATGCTACACAAGCTCAATTATGTAATGAAGTGGGTAATTTAAATATTTTTTCTTATGACCGTTCAAGAACACAAAATAATTTAATTAGATATATTGTTAAAGATGAATAATCTTTCACAATGAGTGAAAATTGACATTTTGAAGAATTTATTCACGAAAGTTTTATGCCACAATATCGCGATATTTCAAGAAATACTTCAAAAAATAAAGTTTTACGAAATTGTGAAACAAAAAAAGATGAATTATAAACTTATTTTGACAATTTTGAAGGAAATGTTTACTTAACCTCTATTATGTAGAAATCCTGCCAAGATATTAAATATCTTTATATAACTGCACATTATATTGATGAAAATTAGAAATTAAATAAACGCATTCTTTCATTTAAATTAGTTGAACAACCCCACACTGGATTGAGTGTTGGGGAACTTATTTGTAATGAACTTGTATCATGGAATTTATGTAAAAAAGTATTTTTTGTTCCTTTAGATAATGATTCATATAATGATGTTTGTTTTAATTACTTATCTAATGCTTTGCCTGCGGGGGGTCTATTATTTCATGGGCGTTGTTGTGCCCATATACTTAATTTAATTGTAAATGATGGATTGGATATTTATGAATCTTCTATTGTTAAAATAAAAAAGCTGTAGTTTATATTATGAATTCTCCAAAAAGAATTAATTTATTTGCTGGTATATGTACTCAAATTGGTTTAAAACCTAGAAAATTACCAATGAAAATTAATATAAAATGTAATTCAACATATATTATGTTAAAAGTTGCTATTAAATATCAAAAAGTAATTGATTTATTTATTTTAAGTGATCAAGCTATTGGTTTAGATAGTATTGAGTCCATTGATTGGGCAAATGCAATTTTTTTATGAGGATCTTTTACATGTTTTTGATATTACTACTAAAATATTTTGTGGAATTTGTTATCCTATTTCTTCTACTGTTGTTTATCAATTGGGGGGTTATTGATGAAATTTTCAAAAAATATTTTGTCTAGAAATATTATGTTGCTATGGTTCTTACAATGAAAGAAAAATTGGATAAATATTTTAACCCACTGCCCATAGATTTTGGTATTGCCACTATTTTAAACCCTAGACTTAAAGAAGATCTTTGTATTTATCTAAACCAATAGCTTGAGAGATGATGGATGAGAAAATTTGATGGATGAAGTTTCTTTGTTTTGTACTGAACATGACATAGTTGTTTCAAACATGGAAGATTTCTTTGTGCTTTGAGGAAAATCACGTCACAATGCTCAAGAAACCACAAACCTTCACCATTATCAAGTTGATTTGTTTTACACAGTGATAGATATGCAACTTAAGAGTTGAATAACCGTTTTAATAAGGTGAGTACGAAGCTATTGTTGTGTATGGCATCTCTTGATCCGAGCAATCCATTCTCTGCTTTTGATAAGAGAAAGTTGCTTCGTTTTACAAAATTTTATCCACTTGAGTTTTCCTATTAGATCTTATGGTGCTTGATAATCAACTTAAGACCTATATTATAGATATGAGGTCTAATGATCAATTTTCTCAATTGATGGGGATTGGTGGACTTGCTCAAAAATTAGTTGAGACAAAAAAGGATATTGTCTATCCATTGGTATATTTACTAGTGAAGTTGGCCCTAATCTTATCAATTACAACTGTATCAGTTAAAAGAGTTTTTTCTACAATAATATTATAAAGACTTCACTACGTAATCATATGGGGGATGAGTGGATGAATGATTGATTGGTGACATACATTAAAAGAGACATATTCGAAACCACTAACAATGGATCTATTTTGCAATGTCTTCAGAATATGAAAAAAGAAGAGGATTGTTGTAGCTTATTTTGTTAATTTGAAGGTTATTTTGTGTAAGAAACATTTGATATCAATGTATAGTATTTTGTAGTTTATCATTTTTTATGCATTCGTTTAGAATTTAAAATTTTATTTGTGATTTGGCCTACGTTAACACAAATTTTTGGGTCCGTCATTGCTCCTATAGAAACCAAAAAAATCCAGGTAGACTTTGCAATTCTAGTACCATATTTTTCCACCAAAAGGATATAATGAGGAAAAATATAGCGTCTGGCAATGGGAAATAGAATATTTCCAGCTAGCATTTACAAACACATGTTGGATGATTGCTCAGTTAAACCTTTAGTCACATTTGAAATAGGAAAGTAAAAAAAAAAAATTGAAAAGACAAAGTAAAAGAAAGGACATTTACACATGAGCTGTTAAGGAGTAGAGATGGCCATCTCGACCAATCCGTCTAAATCTAATTCGCTATTTGAGCTGAATAGATGTGAGATTTGGATTTTTTTCGGAGATCAGATTGGATTTAGATTTAAAAAAAAAATTCAGATATTGGATCAAATATGGGGATAGGACTACCTCCGCCCTAAATCCGCTTCGAATTCGATATCTGATCCAATCTGCCTTGATCTACCCCAGAAAATATCCAAAAGCCCTGAAATCAAGAAATTAGGATTAATAATTATGTTATGGAGTATCGTATTTTGTATTTGTTGTTTTGAGTTGGGACAACATTGGTACTTTAGAATTATGTATCTTTATTATGTATTAGTTGGTGAAATGGTACTTTGGTGAAATGTTGGTTTTAGAGATGTTTATATATTACATTGATAAATTATTATTGTGATAATATTTATGTATTAGTTTGGTTTGGAGATGAATTATTTGATAGTAATAGGTTACATATGCAATTAAGTTATATATTAAGTTAAGGTCAAATTCAGAAACGGATGGAGGGTTCGGATTTTCAAATATCTGCAAATATATCTGTTTATCGTTTGCAGCGGGGATGGAGGTCCAAAAGAATATTTGTTCAGAGTTCCAAGTAGATTTGGAGTCAGACAAAGGGTTTGAAGTTCGCCACATCCGCCTTCGATCTGTCTTATTGCCATCCCTATCAAAGAGAATGTAAATATTCAACTAAACGGCTGACGTAATTTTATAAACGATTTAGATTTAATGTTATAATTATTTTATTTATTTTTTATTAAATTTCATAGTTATAACATTAAATCTGAACTATAATTCTATGTCATTACAATTAATATTAACGATCTTGATTCACTCTACGCTTTAAACTTCATTCCATCAATATTTAGTTGATTACCAATATATGAGGCTTCCATGTTTACTTAAGATCAACATACTTGGAATTTATTTAATTCAAAAGTGAATGTTAAAAATCTAAAAGGGTTTAAAGTTATTATATAATTTTTAACCTTTTCTCAATTATGTTTGATACTCTTCATAAAAATTTTCTCAATTATATTTGATAAATCCCATAAAAATTTAGAGGGTTAAAATTTTCTCCCAACCCCCTAAGTAGTTAAATGTTGACCTTTGAGAGTTTGAGAGGATGAAAAATTTTTAGAATAAGGGGAGTTAGAAGACATTCCGTTCTTAGTTCTCTATCAAGAGATAAAGTCTCTTAAAAGTTGACTATTTTACTATTAGTTTATTTTTAGTCTAAATTCGCATTTTGAGCTACTTAAAAAATTGAGAAATATTCCTACCCAAGTTTCTTATCAATTGAACAAATTTTGGATTGATTCAGACTTAGACTAATAAATTAAAATTTTATCCTTTGACTTGTTTTCACTCTAAATTCGTATTCTAGCTTTTTGAAATGCCTAATTTTGATTGATATATTTCTTATTAGTTAAGCAAATCTTAACCTGATCTTAACTCAATGTAAAAAAATGATCGTTTTGCTAATAGACCTATTTTTGTCCTAAGTTCGCATTTCTGGCATCCTAAAGGAGTAAGAGATATTAATTATTTGATATATTGTTTTACTAGTTGCGCAAATTTTGGTCTGATCCACACTGTCACGCCCCGAAATCCACAACCATCGACGAGGGAATGAAACCCAAAAATAAATATCAAACCATGAAAAATGTACCATATTAGAACGGAAGCTAATTAAAGTAAGTATTATTCAATTTTCTTGAATATTCAAAATACTTTTAAAATGCCCTAAAAATGGGCTACAAAACCATGCCACAAATATGGGCCCAAATCAATACTCCATTACATTATAATTTAAATGTTGGAATGCAAAATAAAACAAATCATTCAGCTATAACAACCCAACAACCCAAGACGATTAGCTAACCCACTGGTCCATCACGAGCATCAACCCTTGCATTACCAACTATAGTAAGGGGTGAGCACTAAATTCCACGTGTGCTCAGAAAGTGTTTATAAAATATAATTTCTTAATCATGCAAAGCTATTAACACTAATTAATAAGAATAAAATTTAAAATCTTATAATTTTCAGAATATCTATATTTAATCATTTTATTCAAATTATATAGTTACTCAGGTATGATCCCGCAGTCTCATGATAGAAATAAATCATATCATATCATTCACATTACCACACATCAATATCATACTATGGGTCAGGTACTCTGCAAGTTTAGTCTGTGGCCTCAGAACTAAACCCAAAATAAATCATGGGGTACAACTAGTCGCGCAGTCCTAGATGTACTCATCACATCCCTAGACCTTAGTCATGGGGTACAATTGGTCTCGCAATTCCAAATGTTCTCATTTGCCTTAGTAGGCAAACTGGTCCCGTAGTCCTGATACTAAATATATACTAGAATAAGTCATATATACATTTCGTAGGTTTCTAGCCTACTGGTTATGCTAACCATCTTGCGCAAGTTTTGGGGCTTCCAACCCTTAGACTCTAGAACCCACTTTTTCTAGTACCCTTAATGACCCCAATAGCCTAAAAATCAAATCTCAAGTAATTCCTTTAATTAATAGCACAACATACACAAAAGTTTTCCCTAATTTGATTTTTTTTGTGTTCATCATTTAAATCAATAAGTCTTATGAAGTTAATTCTCCTGAGCCTAAGTTTCACGTTGCCTATCTATCAATATCACTCTCCTTACAACAATTATCAAATAAATTTCATTCAACCACATTCAAGAATATATATACAACTAGTTTGATAAACAAAATTTTATATCAAGCATGTCATGACAAAGTCATGACAAAGAATGATTCAAGACATTAATTTTGATAATTCATGAAAAATAGAAAATAAAATATTTTATACTAATTCAAAAGCCTAAAATACTTATAATTAACTCCAGTTTCATAAAAACAAAATTTAAAATTTATTCATAAAGCCATGTAATACAAATTTTAAGAATACTAAATGGGTATTTCTGTTAGAACCATACAGAACAGCTCACTTTCACTTTTTTTTTTTTAAAAAAAATCTATTTTAAATCCAAAAATTTTGAAATTTTTAAAAAAAGGTCATTCATATATCTAGTTTAACATATAAAAATTTCAAAAATAATATCAACTTTTATTTATACCTTTTATACCAAATATCTAACTGTTGTTAGTACAGCAATGTAAACCAAGCAGCCAACTTTCAATATTTTTATAAAATAAATTATTGGCCAAAAAATTATAAATATTTTATTGTAGAATCTCTAATATGTCTAGTTTCATATATAAAATTTTTTATAAATAAATTTAATCTATAGGTATCATTTTTATACCAAAAATCAAACTCCTGTCGGCATAGCAATTTAAAACAAATAGTTAATTTTCACAATTTTTATGAAATCCATTTTAACTCAACAAAATATGAATGTTTTACTGGATATTAGTTTGTATATGTACTCCCATATATAAAAATATCAAAAATTAGTTCGATCTCTAAGTAAGAATTTCATATAAAAACAATGTGCTGATCCTAGCATAGAAATCCCCAACCAATAGTCAAGTTTGACTATTTTTTTATAAATTCATTTCAATTCCAAATGTTATGAAATTTTTACAGAAAACTCATCTACATGTCTAATTTAACATATAAAAGTTTCAAGAATTAAATCACTCTCTAAGTATGTTTTTTATAGAAAAACAATATACTCATTTTAGTGTAGAAGTTCCAGAATTTCATATAACAAAAAAAAAAAAAAAATCAATTCATAGAATAAGATTTCAACTCTTGCACATATACATATACGTGACATGATAAAAAAATATATCAAATAAACATAATTCCACCTACCTCGTAGTATATACGTTGACAAAGTATATAAAAACTCCAAATAAAACACCAACTCAAGTTGGCCCTACGAACAGTCCCCATCGATTTCACTCTAAATTTCCTTTACGATCACGTTTGCCGTTTCTTCCAATGGATAAATGGTAAACACTACTCTCTCTCTCTCTCTCTCTTTTTTTTTTTTTTTTTCTCACGTAAGAAGGAAGAAGAGAAGAAAGAAAGAAAACAACAAAAGATAAAAGAGGTGTATAGAGTTATACGAGAGATAATAAAACTGATGGTGTAAATGTGAAAATGGGCTATTTATGCACTAATTAAAAATCCCCCTATCTCCTACTCAGATGCATGCACTCATAAAAACCCCCCCTTAATTCTTCCTCTAACTCCCACACAACCTACCAACTTTTAGCCTCCCCACAAAATAATAAACAATGATCAGCACCTCCCCTCCCTACTGATGAGATATTAACATATAATTACATACATACCTATGCACACATTAATACATATAACATAAAAATAATTTAACACAAGATCATATACATAAAATATAAATGGGATCCAAAATATCAGAATTTTAAATATTCTAAATTCAAAATAAAAAAGCCAAAAAATTTGGGTCTTTACAAACACCTTTATAAAAAATATTTCAATTTTACTCCTAGCTAATTTTTAGCCCAAATTCACATTCTATGCCTCTAGAAAATCTTAAAAATATTCTTTGAGATACCTAAAAATGTAAAATTTACTTAAATGGTAAGAAACATAACTATGGATATTTCTCACTAATTACATGTTTGAGTTAGTTGCTTGGGGCATCCAAGGGTCTGATTTTGGTATGTAACCTAAAAACTCTATTATTGAGATTGTATTGGAAAAATTCAACAATAAAACTAATCGTAAATATAAGTAAATTATCAAATCATGTAAATGTATGTGTTGATGATTGTCATTTTCTCTCTTTCTGAGTCTTTTTTTTTTTTTTTTTGGATGACTTCAGGTGTCTAAATCAACCTGTGGACACCTCGACTAATCTATGTGTGTTTTAAAGTTAACGATCGGGTGAACTTCCAGTGATCCTGAGGATACTCAAAATAGTGACCACTGAGAAGTAAATTTAAGGTCTTATCAATTGCGTTGCCCCTCATGATTAAATGATTAGGGAGAGAAAGCAATCAAGAGCCCTCTTTTTGAGTTGATTACTTTCATTTTCCCTCTTTTTCTTTTCTTATATTTTTATCATAATAACTATATAAGAACAGCAAACTAAAAATATTAAATAAATGTGTTTATTAAAATATTATTAATTTCTACTAGTAGGAATATGTAAGAATGTAAACAAGTGTGGCCCAATTAATTATTACCATTATTGAATCTGTTTATTCTTTTATACCCATTATCATCCTAAACCTCTTCACTTTATTAGTTAGAATTTCAAAAGGGTTTAGTTCCAAACTTGTCCAATCCTGTCCAATCTATTAAATATTCGTTTAAAAGATTTGCTAAATACTTGTTTAAAAATTTAATATTTATAAAATAATTGATGTGCTCTCTATAATACTCAATAAATATATATTTAGATAATATTTAGTTTTTCTTCTATCAAGATTTTTATCGTTTTTAATGTGAAGCAAAAATATTAAAAAAAATCTAATTGAAATAAATTGTAAAAACATATTACATATAACTTTATCACTAAAATATTCAAATGACTTTACAAAATTAATCATTTTACTATGATTACTATAATTTCAAAATGTGAACCAACTACAATAATCCACATCAAATAGCTACAGGTTTAAAATTTTAATTAATTTTTATTTTAAAAATAAAATTATAATTATTTAAATGTATATAATATTATATTATATTATATTATATTAAATAGGTATTTAGCCGATAACCTTATAAATATAAACGAATATTAGTATCAAATACTTACAAGTAAATTCCATATCTAGCTTAATTCTGTATATGTATTAAATTTTAATCTTAAACCCGTTCAAATCTTATTAAAGTATTGTTTGGTGAGTTTTTAATAAATATAGTCAAATTGAGGGTCTCTTGTACTTGTCCAATTGACATCTCTAGAATTATGACTTTGTTTGGAGTTGGTAAAAAAAATATAAAATTCTACAAAACTCTACAAATATAAATTATGAGACTATAAAATTAAAATTTTTTATTCAATACATGAAACACGAGATATTAATTTTTATAATTTTATATACTTTTATATAACTTTAAACACATTCTATATACATGGAGTAGGAGTAAAAAAACCGTACAAGCACAAACTAATTGCATGCAAGACCAGGCTGTAGCGGCATGTTCTCAAACAGAAACAAGAAGGATATGCGTTTGGCGGGTATAAGTTATATTACTTAAAAAAAAAAAAAGGGTATAAATTAAATTGGTTGCCAGCGAAGCAGCATATGCAATTACAGACTTTATTATTTGGCCGCTGCCTCGGCAGTGAACGCGGCGGATTATCTTTACCACCGCCACTAATTAAGATATTCGGCGTGGCAGGACCTTCCGCCAGAGGGTTGTCTTGTAATTGCAATGAAATGAAATGATTTAGAGGGGTTTGGAGTTCAAAAAAAAATTATAAAAAATTTTAAAAAAATTTCAAAAGTTATCAGGGTTCTATACTCTCGAAAATTTCAAAAGCTATTGGGACGTTTGTTTCAATTGGTTTTGTTAGAATTTAAAAAAAAAATGATCTAATATTTGTACAAAAAATTATATAAAATTTTAAAAATTTTTAAAATCTTCTACTAAAATTTTGACACGTGTCATTTTATATAATTTTTAACAATTTTATATCAAATTATACATAAATATTCAACAATCATTATACAATAATTTCAAAATTTACTTTTAGAAACTTTTGATTTTTGCTAGGCTCCAAACGTCCTCTTAGACTCTATTTGGCACCATCAAAAATCACCAAAAATTACAAATTTTAACTACTTTTTGTACTTTTCTTTAATTAAAAATTTTCACATTTCACATTTATATAATATTTTTTTACTTTTATTGTATTTTTTATCTTATTTTTTATCAACCAAACTTGGATAAAATTGTTTTTTAGTGTTTTTTTTTAATGCCGCTGGATGTCGAAAACTAAGCGAAGGCGACAAAGAGTCAAAACAATTAAAAATAGAAGTCCTTATAAATTTAAGATTGTTGACGAAATTTCTTACACTACTTGCAAAAAAACGGTCGGTCGCTTGAGATGATTGGTTAAAAATTTTGACCCGGTTATCTAAAATATAAATAATCGTTTTTATGCGGTCGATTATGATAGAATTAAAGACAGAAATAGACGGCCATCTCAGAGTTTTTAAGGGGTGTATTTGGAGTTATATAAAATTGTATAAAATTATAAAAATTAATGTCTCATATTTTATATTGTGAGTGAAGAATTTAAATTTTATTGTCTCGTAATTTATGTTTATAGAAATTTGTATTATTTTATTTGACTTCAAACGAAATATATAATTTATTCAAATATTACTTGATTTTTTTTGAGTAAGAATGACTTTTTTTTTTTTTTTTTTTGAGTAAGAGGGTTGATGACTCGAATGTTCACATTTGTTGCTTTCCTCTCGAACCATATAGATGACATTTTTGTTGGTCTGAGTTTAATATATTCACATGATTTCGTTCGTCGAATTGTTAGTTTTTTATACTCGGATCAGTAGAAATTTATAAGTCAATTTGTTAAAGTAATCATTTTTAATAAATAAAAAATAAAATGTTTTATGCTTAGGAACCTTTTGGCACCAAAAAAATAAATAAATAAAAATAAAACAGTGCAACTTTACACTTATGAGCGGCTCGTGACACTTTAGTGATTAGTTAGGAACTTTAACAATTAGTTGGATATTTTAGTAATTAGTTGGTTGTTTGGTAAAAATTTGTAAAATTTGAAAAAATTTCAAAAAAGTTAGTAATAGTTGAAAAAAATATGAGAAATTTGATAAAAGTTAGAGATGGTTAAAAAAATTTGATAAAAATTATTTTTTTTTAAGTTTTTTGTGAGCCAAACGACTCCTTAATAAAAAAAATTATATTATTTTTATAAAAGTAATTAAACCGCACCACGTTAGAATTAAGCCAAACGACCCCTATGCTAGGATCAAGCCGCACTTGTTGTTTGTGGACGTGTGATCTCCACTCACCATTACCATCTTTGATTTGAAATATGCTTCATGCGCAACTTACAAAATCATACCTTTAATTCTTGGGTTTCAACTCTCAACTAATAAATTTATTATTAATTTAATTCTACGAATACATAATTCAATATCTAATTATACCTTATTATATATTTATCCATCCTGATCCTATAATAGTAAATAAATATATATTTGGTTGTAAAGAATCCTAAGCACTATCACCCGGTTAGATCGAAATTGTACCGATGTACAGAAATTATATCACATGCCTAATTTCTCTTTTAATTAGTCATTGATCCAAACTAGCTACTCTAAATTAAATTTTTTTTTTTTGAATTGTGTGAGTTGAATTCAAATAGAAAATAAAACAAATTAAAATCTAAACAAAGGTAATAGAAAAAAAAACAAATTAAAAATCTAAACAAGATACTTAGGCTGCGTTTGGCATGCAATTTTTTGCTGAAAATCTCTGAAAATCTCTATAAATCTCTGTTAATTTTATATCACATCAACTTTTTTCTCTCACTGCACGCATTACGAATTCTCCCCAAATCACAATTTATCTCAATTTATCTCATTTTTTTTACTCCAAACTAACCCTTATTTTGATGCACAAGGGATTTGTTGGTGGACCTTTCAGAAAAAAAGGAGTTTTTTGGTGGCGTCCGCACGATATCTTCATTCTCGCGCCCACGACCTTGTCCAGATTTGACAGATTCTACAACTTGTTCCTTTTTTTTTTTTTTTTTGTCTTTATGGCTTAATGCAAGCCTTTGTGCTCTTGCGGACAACCTATATTAGGCTTTGATTAGTTGCCGCTAGGGGTGGAGGAATGAAGGGACTGTGGTGGGGTGTAGATCGGATAAAATTTTGGCAAAAAAATTTTTTAGTAGTAATATTTTATTTTAATTATTTATAACCCAAGTAATACCTACCTCATAACTCAAATATATTTTAAATTCTAACGTAATTATTTATAACTTAGGTAATATTTAAATATATTTTACAAATAAAAATTAAATTAGTAACCCCAAAAGTTTAAAAAAATAAAAAATTAGGACAAAAACTAAGAGTACATACTTATATTTGGGTAAAACTTCTAACTCCTGGGTAAACCTTCTATTTTTTGTTTTTAATACCTTTTCATCTCTCATAGTTCTTAGTAAGCCAAATTTTTTTCTTTTAATACCGAGGTTTTCGAATCGAAGGAGAGCAACTTCGAACATGTTTTTGAAAATTTGAAAGGTACCGAGATATATTATATATATTATATGTATAACATAAAGCTTTTGTTTGTTGTAACCTTGTAGAAGCAAACAAAGTATGTTTGGTTGTTTTTTTTTTTTCTTTTTTTTTTTTTTTTTTTTGAGAGAATTTGTTCGATTCATTTAGGACTGTTTGTTTGATTATTTTTATTTTTATTTTTATTGTTTAGGAAGTCTCTATGATGCCTTATTAATTTTTCTTCTATGCCTTTAGGGCTATTTGATGGGTTATTTTTGTTTTTGTTTTTATTTTTATTTTTTATTTTTTGCCTTGCTATTAAAAAGAATAAAATAACTAATTACATATATTATATCAACTTTAGGACTTTCCAATTATTACAAGTTGTATATGTATAAACAAATATGTATCTCAAAATTCCTTTTTTAGTTGCAGAAGCATAATGATTCAAACTATTTTGGAGCTATCATTGGACACTTAGATTATTGCTAACAGAATTGGAAGGGCTTAAAGTTTAGTTTATGCAATCTCAATACAATATATAATCTGGGAGAAATACATGTGCAATTGGTAAATCCCGATCCACGGACCCATATTTGTGTTGGTGGGGGATGAGTGAGAGGGATAATTAGTTGAATTATGTGTACAATATTAATGTGCATAATTATGCTCTATTTCAGTTTTATTTACTCACGTGATTCATTTAGATTGTATTTTATAGTTGTGTGTCACAAAAGCTAATATTCACCATGTATCATTCTAATAGGTTATAAATTATAATGGAAACTCAAGGAAGCAAGAGAAGAAAAGCTATATTTTGATTTTTTAACCCAAAGGAACAAACATCAACCAGTAAAGGATATTCTTCGTCCAATGTTGATATATCAAATCATAACGACCAACCCCTTTCCAAATCTTGTAGAGTTGAAATTGATGGTAGTACTCTTAAACGAGATCCTGGGATATAAATCCCTATATGGCAGCATCTTATTAATCAATGGGATGAAAAATTAGAAGAGCTTATATCAAAATGGGTCAGTATCAACTTAAGTTGGTAAAGTACTCGAGGATCGAAGCAGGAAAACAATATCATTGTTTTCAATACTCTTAGTTCGATCAATTTCCTTGGTTAGAGTACTCTCCTTCAAAGAATGTAGTATTTTGTTTTCCATGCTTTCCTTTTCAAGATAAAGTGCCTCATCATCCTGTATTTATCACCAAAGGCTTTAGAAGTTGGAAAAGGGTTAACAATGGGGCTAGATGTTCAATTTTGATGCATGTAGGAGGTCCCACTTCACCACTTAATAATATTGTGAAATCTGCTGAAGATTTAATGAAAGTAATTGGATATATTGATAAAATGTTGAATGCACAAACTGCAGAAGAAGTTTAGAAAAATCGGTTGCGACTTACGGCAACAATTGAAAATATTTGGTGGCTTCGCTTACAAACATATGCATTTAGAAGTCATGATGAATCTCCATCTTTTAATAATCATGGCAATTTTGTGGAGATGATATCGCTTATTAGAAGATTGAATGTTAATATTGATGATTCAAAAAATGCAAAGTATACCTCACCAACTGTTCAAAAAGAAATTTTGCATATTCTCGCTAGCAAAGTGAGGAAAAAGATTTGTAAAGAAATTGGACATGTGAAGTTCTATATTTTAGTTGATGAAGCCAAAAATGCATCAAATGAAGTATATATGACTATTGTTTTAAGATTTGTTGATATTCAGGGTTTCATACGAGAGCGATTTTTTGAGATTATGCATGTTTCGGACATTACTGCTTCAAAATTCAAAAAATAAATTTCTAATGCCCTTACTCGATATAACTTGCACATCCCCAATATGTGAGATCAAGGGTTTACTGGTGTTAACAATATGCGTGGCGCATGGAATAGACTACAAGCTCTATTTCTTAAAGATTGCCCAAATGTATATTATGCATATTGTTTTATCCATTGACTATAACTAGCATTAGTTACAGCTGTAGGAAATGAGATTTCTATTCGGCTATTTTTTTCAAGATTGACAGCCATTATCAATCTTATTAATGCTTCTCCCAAACGCTATACCGAGTTACATTCTACTTAAGCTATAGAAATTGCACCTATGATAGCTACTGGAGAACGTGACACTAGTAGAGGGGCTAATCAGATTGGTAATATGCATCAGAGTGGAACTACTCAATGGAGCTTTCATTTTGATTCTATTTGCAACTTAATAGATATGTATGGTGCAACTATTACTGTGCTTGAAAGCATGGTTCATAAGGGATCCTCTAACTCTATACACAGAGAAGCTGGTGATTGTTTGATTGTGATGAGGTCTTTTGAATTCATGTTCATCTTATATTTAATGCATAAAATTATAGGGATTACTGATTTGCTTTGTTGAGCTTTGCAGCACAAATCTCTTAATATCTTAAATGCAATTGATTTAGTCTTAAGTACTAAAGCTATCTTCAAACTTTGAGAGAAGATGGATTTGATCATCTACTTATCAATGTGCAATCTGTTTGCACACAATATAACATTGATATATTGGATATGGATAGTTAGTATAAAAAAAGTTACAGGTTGTTTATGCCAGCAAAAAGAGCCATTGACAGTTAGCCAACACTATCATGTTGACATATTAACTTGGCAATTGATTTTCAAGTGGAAGAGTTAAATTCTAGATTTAATGATAGGACAGTAAAACTCCTTGTGCTTAGCTCTACTTTGGAACCTAAAGACGACTTTATGTCATTTAAAATTGATTATATTTGTAAGCTTACAGAGAAGTTTTATCCTGAAGATTTTAGTGAACAGAAATGTATTATTTAAGATGTCAGTTGAAGCATTATAAGGTTGATGTGCTTCATCATGAGAGCTTCTAGAATATGTCTACTATTTCTAAATTATGTTAAGGATCAGTTAAAACAAGTAAATCACAACACTATAATTGGATCAACAGATTGATTCGTCTTATTTTGATTCTGTCTGTTTCTATACCACTACAGAATGAGTATTTTCAGTTATGAAACTTGTTAAAACTACTCTTTATAATAAAATGGAAGAGGACTTCTTAACAGATTCTATGATGATTTACATTGAGTGAGTGTAATAACCCAGATTTCTTTTATAATTTAATTTAATTTGAAAATTTTTACTTGATAAATTTAAGTTGCTATTTAAATTTAATATTTGAAATTTTTGAATTTTTATTAAAAAAAAAGATTTACTTTGGGTTATATTTGAAAATATTTTTAATTTTAGAGAGAATGGTGTAATTTTCCTAAACTTATGGGGAGTAGGTAAATAATTAAATTGGATAAGTTAAAATTCTGCTATTATATATATAATGCTATAATTTTTTTTTTATATTAAAAATCCTAAATGAGAGAAAAAGAGACCGAGAGAATTAAAAAAATGACGGCTACGCTGTAATTTTTTTAGTGAACTAGTGGCTTGATTTTTATCTTTCGTTGCAGCGATTTTTCATTCATTGCCGAATTAATGAGGTAAGGGACAGAACTTTTGAATGTATTATATATATATATATATATATATATATAACACGTATATATATAAATAGTCGAAGTAATCATTATGAGATGAAGTCCTTGCCATGTACTTAATAATATATATTATATATGTAAATATAATTAATATCTTACATGGCACTTACTGGAACGTTTTGAAAATTGGAAGTGAAATTGCAATGGTTTGATATTTGTCTTTACATGCACGTTTTGTCTTTATATGAAAAAAAAAAAAAAAAAAAAGAAAAAACGAATCAGTAGAACTTATAATTTGTTTGGTGGGTATACATATATATAATATACATGATTGGTCTTGATGGTGACTGAAAGTTGATTTTAAATATATATATATAGCCATGAAAAATCCTAGGCCGTGTAATTAATTGCTTGGTGGTATTTTTTCTTATTTACTTAAAATCTTTTAATTGATTGGTTGGCATGGATTGATTGATTTAATTATATATATATATATATATATATATATATATATATGATCATCCCTATGTGTACTTGAAATTAACAGTCGGAGGGATTTTTTTTTTTTTTTTTTGTTGAATCGGTGGACATGAGTGTTATTGCTGGCAATTGAGTTTTGGAATTTTTTTTTTATTTTATTTTCACCATTATTTGATTGATGGAATACACAGTGAACGGTTAACCATTTGAATGGATTAATTAAATTTATATATATATAATTATAGTGTGGTTGTTACTGTAATTACTTATTTAATGGTACTAAATTTCATATTATTCACTGTGTTGGTGAATTGAGGATTAATGAGGTTTAAAACCTTCATCAAATAGAATTTATTTAATGTGGAATTAAAAGGGAAATTTGATATTGTGTTTTGTTCGGGTTGAGGGGTACTGAAAATATGGGGTATACATACCCAATGGTTGAAAGTCCCAAAACCTGCGCGGGGGTGGTAATCGAGTCTAGTAGGCTAGTAAACTACGAACGATGCAGATGTCTAAAGGTGGCATATTATATTCCTAAGGCTTCGGCCTAGGAAGTAGACACCGAAGGATGGTGTATATTGGTTAAGTCATGTTTCTACAGGACAACCAGGCAGACATCAATGAATGACGTATATTGGTTGGGCCTTGTTTCTACGAGACAACCAAGCAGCAGTACCTTGAAATTAAATTGTTTTTCTTTGATGTGTTGTGTGGTGCTGAAACACAATTAAATTGTAACGAAGATAGATTGATAAATAAATTTAAGTTCCTGTTTGAAATTTTTACCTGTGCATTATTGTTTCACTTAGTAGCATGCTAAGGCATTTATTTAAATTTAAAGTTTTGTTTTATTTATTTTATTTTCGTTGCTCCATAGTGTGTGTGTATGGCTCTGATGTGGAATAAGGAAAGTTATTAAACGGTGTAATGTGTGTTCTTTTGTTCATATACTCGGGTTGTGAAACCCACGACGTGACAGTGAGAGCTTACTGAAGATGTCGATTCAGATTTGATAATAGATGAATTCTATTCTCTAAAACATCAAAGGGTGCAACTTTAATAATATGTGTTATTTTTGTTTATTGTTTACTATTTTATGTACACTCCAATTTTATTATGTATGTTTTTTTTTTGTACTCTTTTTTGAGTATTCAAATTGAATATTTTATAGTTAAGTCAAAAAATTTACCTATTTAAATTGATAATTATTTATGACAGGAAAAACAAATTTTCTCTACGTAGCCCGGGATTAAAAAAAAAATCCTAGCTCCACCCTTGGTTGTTGCCCACCTACCCTTTACTTATTTTCTTTTATTTTTCTTGGTGATGAAGGATACATATTATATATATTGGTGATAAAGGATATGTGTTATATGTATATGTACAGATGTACTCTGGTATAGGTTGTTCATCTGCTAAACAGAGTGAGGGTGTGAGATTTAAGGAGTTCTTAATGCACTAACATACCTCTTCTGGTGAGTGTGTCAGCTATTGAAAGCATGTGTTAGCTTGATTTAAGTTGAGAGAAAGAGTTGAGCTAAGCTTTGGAGATAGTTAAAGCTTGTTCAGGTTATCGTTGGTTAAGATTCGTTGTCGTTCTTCTATTATTCCTCGTAACCAAGCAACTAGAAGTAGGAAATTCTTGTTCTTGATGTTTCGTATGTTATAACATAAATGAGCATAAGGATGGAGTGTTTGGTTATGATGATGTATATTGGTATATATAATCGTATATATTTAAAATATTTATATATTTGAAGAGAAAATGATGAATAATGACTTTCCATTTGATTAAATTCTTGCTTAAGATAGAACTCGATGATTTGGAAAGTTATGAATACCAACTTGGACAAAAAATGAATATTTTTGGTAAACTATTGCTCATAAAATTGTAAAATGATAAATCAATGCATGGAGGCTAGTTAGTCAAGGCTTGTGCAAGCATATGTTAGCTTGATTTAAGTTGAGGGCAAGAGTTAAGTTGGGCTTTGGAGGTGATGAAAGCTTGGTCAAGTTGTTGTTGGTTTCAGTTCGTTGTCATTCTTCTATTTTTCCTCTTCACCAGGCAACTAAATGTAGGAAATTCTTGTTCTTGATGTTTCGTATGTTATAACATAAATGAGCATGAGGATGGAGCGTTTGGTTATAATGATGCATGTTGGTATATATAATCATATATATATATATATATAATATTTGTACATTCATAGAGAAAATGATTAATAGCAACTCTTCATTTGATTAAATCCTTGCTTTAGATAGAAATTGATGATTTGGAAAGTTATAATTTGGACTGAAAATGAATAGTTTTGGTAAACCAATTGCTTATAAATTTGTAAAATGACAAATTGATGTGTGGAGGCCAAAACAGAGACTAATAATCTGCAGTTGAAGGTCTCCAGGCATATATATACCTGTTAGGGCTTGTATTGAAGGTCTCTAATGGTACCTTTCTACTACCACCCCACTACTTTGACTTTTTCGATGACTTTTAATTTCTTTTAGATAGAGTCAAACTCCATTAGATATGTAACCTGAATATAGACTTATTAGCGGATCAGGACCATTAACTAATGATCATAATTCATTAGTGGCTTCTAAGATCTCAAATGATTCATCTATATAATGTAAAGTAGTGCACAATAATTAGTGTTTAAGTTACGTAGGTGAACAGATAAATAATAATGACCTACAATTATATCTTACTCAGCATTTAAACTAATTAGTGAATAACTTCATTTGTCTCTTTATGATATCCTTTATACTTTCACTCTCCAAAATATGTTTATGCTTCAAATTCAAACAAACAAAAGATGGTAATAGAGACTATAATTTATTATAAGATTTTCTGACAAGAAAGATACGTATACAGGAATATACTCTAAATATGGGTCTATTTCTAAATTGTTAAAAAGGACAAACCAATGAGCCTACTATCGTTCTTTAAAATGAATGTTAAGAGGTCGGTACATCAGAAGAATAGAACAAACACTTTGAGTGAATATTGCCAACCGGGGGCTATGGTGACTATCACTATCATTCCACTCTTCTCTATTGAACATAGTTTCATCTTATCAAGATATATTGAGCGATATGTAGGACATTCTTTCACAATATACGCCTCTGCAATTAAACCTTCTGGACGAGCTCAAATTGTGACAAATTTTTTTGCCAAGATTCCCTATATTTAAAGGTCATAAAACAATCTAGGTTACATATTGGATATTTATCTTAGTATTTAACATGTAATTCCACAAATAAAATTAGAGAACATTACCTTTCAATTAGGTAACATCTATCACTCTTGCACTGGCCCCCCAAATTGGCTTTGTATGATAAATGAATAGGTAAATGAATCATGACGTCAAAAAATGTAGGAAGAAAAATCATCTCTAACTTATAAAAGTGAAAAAAATGCGCCCCTTTAATTTTTCAATGTGACTTATATTTAATGTCTTCGCATATAATTCTTGAAAATAATTACCCAGCTCAAAATATACACTGCAAATATCCTTGCTAAGGCACTTATGCATCCCAACCGAAAGAATTTTTTGCAAAAGAACATGATAATCATGACTTTTAAAACCCAACAACTACCCATCTCTTGTGTTTACACATCTGGAAATGTTTGCCACACATCCCTCTAAAAACTTCATTGACTATATAGAGTCTAAGAACCTTTGTCTCTCTTACGGAGATAATGTGAATAATGCGAGAGGCATTACAAGTTTCAGGATGCTCCTTAAAATATAAGGTTGTTTTTCTAATTTTCATATCTTTTAAGTTCATGTAAGCTTTTGGGGTATCCTTGTTATTTCCATGAATACTCAATAGTGTGCCAAGTAAACTATCACATATATTGTTTCTATGTGCATCACATCAAGGTTGTACCTGAGATTAAGTTTCTTGCAATAGGGTAACTTGAAAAGAATGTTTTTTTTTTTTTTTTTTCCAGTTCAAGTTTAGTTTCTTGATATTATCTGGTTTAAATTTACTCGTTAATCTCTATTTCATCAGATTGTGGGGATGTTTACCATAGGGCTTAAACTTACCTATTGACACTTGTTCAAATATTTGCTTACCAATTAAAACCTTTGGTCTTAATCAATATTTAAGCTTAAAAAAGCTTGCTCCTTCGCCAAGGATGGTTCTCAGGAAGGAAATGACAAGCACCAATATACATATATTATTTCTCAATGATTGTGTTGAATGTTCTTCATTGCAATTGGCGCATGCCATGTAGCCTTTCGTTGTCCACCCTAACAGATTACCATAAGCTGGAAAGTCATTAATAGTCCACATCACAATTGCATGCATTTAAAAGATGCATCCTGACAATGAATCATAAGTGCTCACACACTTTTCCTGTAAGTCCTTCAACTCATCAATTAATGGTTGCAAATAAACACTAATGTTTCGACTAGGCACAATTGGTCCTGGGATAAGTAATGCCATCATATTGAATTGCTTTTTCATATATTATCATGGTGGCAAGTTGTATGGTATAATAATGACAGGCCACATACTGTATCAATTGCTTTTGTTTTAGAAAGGATTAAACCCATCAATGGCTATCCCTAGCCTCATATTCTTGGTTCCTTAGCAAATTTAAGATGTGTTCTGTAAAAATTCTTTCACTCATCATGTCACGCCCCGGATTTCACAACCCGAGCATGTGAACAAAGGAAAACATAATGCAACATTAAATAACTTTCTCTGTCCTACATCAGAGCCATACCCACATATTATGGAGCTAATGAAAGAAAAATAGATAAAATTCATACATTAAATTTAAATAAATGCCTTAGTCAAAACTAACTAAACAACAAAGCTCCATAACTATGCCCAAACAATCTCTAAAAAATAAATAAATAAATAAATAGCCTTCACCTCACAAACAGAGGTGTATTACAATCTACGAACAATAAATTTTTAGGAGTCTAAAACAATTACATAAAAATAATAAATAAAACTTTAATTCCTATGCTCATAAGGTCTCGAACATGACTCAAATTCATTACTTGCATCACAAGCTGTAAGGGGTTTAACACTAATACCACGTGTGCTCGGAATCCTAATAATAATAATAATATAAATGCAGTATGTCCTAACATGCTACTATGTGAGACAATTATGCACAAGTAGCAATTTCAAACAAGAATTTAAATTTAATTATCAATCTCTTTTCGTTACAATTAATTGTGTTTCAGCACCACACAACGCATCACAGAAAAATAATTTAATTTCAAGGTACTACTGCTTGGTTGTCTCGTAGAAACAAGACCCAACCAATATACATCATTCATTGATGTCTGCTTGGTTATCCCGTAGAAACAGGACCCAACCAATATACACCATCTTTCGGTGTCTGCTTCCTAGGTCGAAACCTTAAAAATATAATATGCCACCCTTAGGCATCTGCATCGTTCGTAGGTTACTAGCCTACTGGACTCGATTACCACCCCGCGCGGGTTTCGGGACTCTCAACCCTTGGGTACGTATACCCAATATTTTCAATACCTCTCAATCCAAATCAAACATATTATTAAATTTCCCTTTATAATTCCACATTAAATAAATTTTTCTTAATTAAGGTTTTAAACCTTATTAATCCTCAATTCACCAACACAATAAATAATATAAAATTCTAAACAAACAAAAGTCAAATATGCCATTTAATTACATTAAATGAATTTGATAAATAAAATAAATAATTCATTGAATAGTTATTGTGCACCACGGTAAATTCACATTATGGGTAAATTAATTTCTTAAGAGCAATTAATATATATATATATATATATATATATATATATATATAAATATCCGTACATATAACAATCCTTCAACCAAGCATTTAATGCTCCAATTAAATGTCCAGAGTCAATCAATTGTTTTAGTAAATAAAAAGAAAAAAATTAGGAATTTAATGGCTAGTAAACGTACATTCCAGCAAACGTGCTTGACCCAAAGGGTTAATAAATGGGTGTGTACATACTCAATTTAATGATCTCGTTCTCCAATCAATCACATTAACTTTAAAGTAAAAAGTACTACTAATCAATTCATCAATTTATAATCAATTCATCAATTTTACAAACTTACGGGCGTATGCATATATATATTTATATAATACTTATATATTACATATATACATACATATATATATTACACATACGCATAATATTTATATATATAATCATATTAACAGAACCAACAAAGCCCACGGCCAGCCTTACATACATGTGAAGATGAAAAAGACAAGAAGACAAAAGAAAGGGAATTTAATGCATGCATTTAATCTTCACACAAAAGATTTCCAGTAACTTTATACCACAACTAAGTATATTTATATAATATGCATATGAGCATACCAGTAACGAGTTCCGCCCCTTACCTTCGCGAAAGCGGCACTTCAAAATAAATCAGTTCGGGAAATCAGAATAATCACAGTAACATCAAAATTCCAGCCGCCGAATCCTTTTCTTATCCTCTCTCTCGGTCTCTCTTCCTCTCTCCTTAGGGTTTTACTAAAAAAAATAAATACAACAATATATATTTATAAAAGAAGAGTTTTAACCCTAAATAACTAATTAATTTCCTACTCCCCATAGGTTTAGGAAAATTACACCAATCACCTAAAAAAAATTAATCTTTTTAAATACAACTTAAGATTAAATACAAAAATTATAAATTATTAAATTTAAATAACAAAATAAATTCACTGAATAAATAAATATATATAATAACTAAATTAAATTAAAAATTCGGGTCATTACACATCACCATAAGTGGGATGCCTCGATATCCCATCATCCACTTTTTTTCCTTATGCCATTTGGTATCTGGTGTTGTTTTCCTAGATATGTACAATCTTTTCAATCTTGGTGTAAGTGGGAAGTATCTTAACACCTTATGTGCAATTTTCTTTTTATTTCTACCTTATGGTTTGTATTTAGGTATCTTACGTGTTGGTCATTTATCTAAACCTACATTCTCCTTCCAAAAAAGTGCATAATCAAATTTGCACATAGCAATGCAGTCATACCCTGAGCCCAAATCACGTAACAATTTTTAACTTTGTAAAGATTCCAAGGAACCCTCTATTACAATTAGGCAAAAGTTTCCTTAATACCTTAAATAAATAATTAGCAGATCTGTTGCTCAACTTAAACATGATAATAAATGACAACACATTATTTTCTTTGTAGCTTAGGTATAACTCACGTTGAGTCTCATGTAATAACTTGTCAAAGTTTTGAACATCATTTATTTCTATGTCATCAAAACTTTCTTCTATATTATGATTATTTTTTAGATTTTCAAAATAAATAGGGTTAATTACTTTTATACCCCTGTACTTAGACCCATTTTCACTTTTACCTCTCTCAACTTCATCAATGTGCACAATTCCCCTTGCACTATACATAAAAGTGCAACTATGGACGATCTATCTAATTTAACAATGCGTGCAATACAGGCATGTACAAAATGTAAGTGTTTAAGATCCCAAAAAAATGACCAAAATGCCCTTCTTTTCCGTTGTTCTACGATGAAACTTCTGCTACTACAACATTGAATGCTAAACCCAAACGCCAAACTTCTGCTATTACAACACCAAATGCCGAACGCCGATCGTAGTTCCGTTGCTTCACGTCGTTCTGCTGTTTTTGAAAGATTTGGATTTAAAATTGGGTTCAATCTTTGGATTGAATATATATGAATCTTAGATATATATATATATATATATATACGTACAAACAAATTATATATATATATATATACACACACAAATATGGATTTGCCACAAATAAATCTTCAAATCTCCATAATCAAATCTTCAAATCTCCACAAACAAATCACAAACACCAAATTACAAACAAATTCCAAATCCAATGCACTCTGATCTTCTCCCCCAATGGCATATGCTCTTTCACCAATGAATTGCAATCTTCATTGTGAATGTCTACCTAACCATATCATTAAAACCATATCAAAAAAATTATGAATTTACCCAGTTCACCAAGGTAAATTGCAATTCTCTTGATTGTGGGTTTTCTTCATAGTCTTCTTTGCCTTGGAGAAGGTGATTATTTCTGAAGGATTTCTTAGTAGCTTAAATTTCTTCATATGATTTCTTAGTAGCTTGGATTTCTCCTATAAACATCTGACTTATTCTTTGAAAGTGGTGTCGCTGATATGCCTGTACTTCACATGGTTGAGAACCTAATAGGAATCTTTTATGCATGAGAGAATTTGTGTACTAGAATGACTGAAGGATAGATAGATAGGTAGAGAGAGTGTGTGAGAGAGATTGACTGCCATTGAAGCATAGTATAGAAGATTCCTCTGCTATTGAGTTATGGCGTCTGACTGATCTTCTACTACTAAGTCATGGTGTCTGATTGAGTCATGAGATGTGAATGTCAAATCGTTTGGGAGGGTTTTGATTTATTTACAGAGAGACAAAAATGACTTTTTACCACTTAATGTAACGGCATCTGTCATTACACTTTTATGTACAGTATAGGGGATATTAGTGCACATTAATGAAATTGAAGGGGTAAAAGTGAAAATGGGCTTAAGTACAGAGGGTATAAAGGTAATTAACCCAAACAAATATCTTCCAATATATTGGAAAACTTATCACTGTTTTCTATTGTTCATTATTATGTTCTTCGTCATAGGTGTCATTATGTCTTCAAAATCATTATATCATCATCTATGACATTAAACCAAACCAAACCAAACCAAACCAAACCTTTTCCCACTAGGTGGGGTCAGCTATATGAATTTGACGATTCCGATCAAATCTGCTTAGGGCCATGTCCTCCGTTAGACCATAATCTATGACATTATTTACCAAAAAAAATCATCATCTATGACATCAATTTCTAAATTTACGAACAAGCAGTAACGTTTTCACCATAATGTAACAAAGTTGTGTATATTGTGAAATTCCTCTCAATAATAAATGGTACTTTACCAGATTAATGTCTACGTATAAATTGTTCATGCAACTTACATATGTACAACGTACCTTCCCATCCAATTCAACACTTGTAGTAGCAAATTCAATGAATGCATCAACCCTTACTCTATGCTCATCGCTCATTCGATCTTAAAGTTTCATCCAAATTTTATCCATGTTAAGTGACCTATAATAAATAATTAAAAATACATATCTAATGTTGTCACAAAAATTATGAACTAATATTTTATAATGAGGAGGTGGTGGAGGGGAAAGAAAGTTGTGGAAAAAAAAAAAAAAAACACAAACATCTTTGTGTTAATAAAAAAATATAAAAGTCTCCATAAATCTTTGGGTGTGTTTGGAGTTGTATAAAAGTATATAAAATAAAATAAAATTGTAGAAGCAAATGTCTCGTAATTCGTGTAATGAGTGAAGAATTTAAATTTTACTGTCTTGTAATTCGTATTTGTAGAGATTTATAGAATTTTATTTTATTTTGTGTAGCTCTAAACGGAACCTTTATAGTCTCCTCTCTAATAATGCTTGTGCTTGATTAAAAAAATTAACTTGTTAACTTAACATCAGATGAAATCAATTTTCAAATGAAAATAGTAACATTTTTAAAGACATCAACCTATAATAGAAAGCTACAAATACCAATAATAAAGCATTTAAAAATAAATAATAGTCCACAGTAGTTATGCCAATAAAGCAATGAATATAGAACAACAACACATAAATCTATTAATTCCCTTATGTATGCCAAATCAAAGTAATTATGCCCCCCCCCCAAAACCAACAAATAAAAGAAAGGTAAGAAAAGGCAAAAAGAGCTAAAGTGGTACTTTTAGTGTCAATCTCTCACACTCTACCCTAACCTACAAAAGGATGGGAAGATACTGCTAGAAAGAACACAAAGATATACAAAATTTAGGTTTTGAAAATATAATAAAAATAGAAATACTTTATCCTTATTCTTAACTTCTTACATCTTTACTCTCAAGGTATATGGTAATCACTATAGCAATGTATTTAATGATAGAATCATAGAAGAACAGTAATATATAACATTAGAACTAGCCGAACAAATGTAATAAAGCCTACACCCAAAATTGAATGTCTTTGATAAAAGATGAGTGACGCAAAACCATGGAAAAGTACGGTTAAATAGTGTTAAATTGAAACTTGGTGAACATATCCACTTTTGAATCCAAATAACTACACTTAGCTAGCTAGCTATGTCTAGTCTGTGAGGCACTAGAGAGCTTCAGCACTACCTATGTAACCATGGACAATAAAATTACAAAACTCAAGTATATCTTATAATAGATCACATGCAATTATAAAAAAAATAATATTCTATCATAATAGTATTTTAATTATAGAACACTTTAATTGGTCATATACTTCAAAGTGATTGCTTGCAAATTCTCAATCTTTTGTATCATTTTTTTGATTTTTTTTATAATAAACTAATTAATTAATGTTTTATCTTTTGTTAGCACAAATACTGATCTTGGAACAAGGTTTGTTTAACTCCTAGATTGGTGACCTATATTAGAAATCTCAAGTTTTGATTAGAGTGAAAAATATTTTACTCGTTAGAGTTGGAGAATTAAACTTCGAACAAAGGTACTTTCACATTAAAAATAAGTAAAAATATAGTAAATTATAATAATCACATCGTATATTTTGGGTTAAGTTTTAATATGCCCATTTGTACAAGTATATTTGACTTCAACCTTGTGTGGGGTGTTTTTTAGAGGCTGAGATCAAATAAATTTGGATGGATGGAATACACACGACAGGTTGATTCTTGAAATTAATGGAATGTCAAGTGGAAGTAGACAAAATGTAATTTCACCCAAAAAAATAAAACAAAAATTAAGAAGAAAGTAACCTTAAAGTGGGATTAATGTTCAAGGTCTAGAAAAATGTTCATAGCTTGACAGATCAAATAAGCTCCAATTATCACTATTCTTTGACTGGTCATCCCATCTAAACTCTTGCAATTGAACCATTGGTTGCTGATTATACTTGAAAAGTGAAATTCTAAACCTTGATTTCTATTGTTATTAACTGCAATTTCTCTTATATTTCATGTGTTTTACTCTAATTTCGGGATATTTATGAAAATTTGTTCTTTTATGCAAATATTGGTAGAAAACATTAGGAATTTGTTAGAAATCATCATAAAAGACAAAGGAGGACCAAACTAGGAGAAAATAGGCTGAAAAAAACAAAAGTAGACTTAGCATCCGGATGCCATCTGAATGCTAACAAGCAGTGTGCTCAGGCCTTCTACACTTAGAAAAATTAACCTCTTTTGTATTTGGTGTTCAGACGCCACAACTCCGCAAGCAAACTTTTTAAGGTTTTTTGTACTCCCTATAAATACCCATCTTGTACACAAACTTGAGAGAGCCGTTGTTTAGATTTTAGTTCTGTTCTTTTCCAATTTTCCTTTGTTTAGAGAGCTTTCTAATGAGTTTATGCATTGAGGTTTGGATTCAAAATCCATATTCGCAGCTTTTCAATGCAAGCTCAGATTTTTCTTTCTTCAGTGGAGTTTGTCTTCCTTCCCTTTACTATTATTTTTTGTTTTTATTTCTTGGCAATGCTAAAGTAGATTCTTTTTCTCGATCCAACCTATCAATGATAGGTGGGATCTCGTTTCTTGCATGGATGTGTTGAAATGTAGCATGCAACGTGAAACTTACATTTTAGGGTTTCTGGGTTTTATTTTCTAATGTTCTCAAAACCTTCAAACATGCGTGTAGTTGATCATATTTCCTTAAAATCATTGATAACAACATGTGACTAAAACTTTCAAAACACTTTGAAAATATAATAAATAGATCTAGATCAAAGATGAAACAATGATTATTTTTCAATTTTTCCATCAGAAACGTGATTTTAAAATTGTATTTTGGATCTTTTAGTTTTAATAAAAATATATTTCTGGTCTACTTTTCCTAAATGTGAATCTAAGATTGAGTAGTCGTGTCACATCCATTGTAAAGGTAAGAGACTCACCCGAATTTGTAAATTGGATCAAGATCTTTCATTACTTTGAATTTTAGACGTTTATTGCTTTCATTGTTCTAGTTTAGATTAAATCTGAATTTTGTTAATTTTTATTAGAATAGAAGCAATTTAAACTCTTGAACTTTGGTTTATTTTCATAATTGCAATATAAATTAATTGTTAAGTAGTTAGTTAATCGCCTTATTGAAAACCTAATGCTATTTACTTTTCCTACTTTTAATAAGAAATCTGTAGGTAGAATAACCTAGAAAACCCTAGCACTCATTCTCATAGATTTCCTGTGGATACTATCCTGGTCTCATCAGGTAAAACTACACTACATGTTCTTATACTTAAGGATATTTCAACTGTAATATTTTAAGGTAGTTAGTTTCCATGTAAAGTTAGACCATAGAAAGTTATGAACTATAAGCTTGTCAGTACTAAACATGGTTTGCAGCCCCAAAGTTATGGTATCATGGCCCATACAATATTCTTAAATTTGCATTTGCTTTTCTTTTTGATCCCGATGAGTAGGAACCCCTGAAAGTAACTCACGATGATCACCTCTTTGGGTGGTCACGCTCACACTAGATGAAAATTCCAACAATACGATATCGAATATTTAGACTATGGCAAGGCAATATCAAATGGATAAGCTGTGCATAGAGAAACTGGGGTGCCTAGCATACTTCTTCACATACTAGAAAAAAAATAAGAATCACTCGAATCATTTTACTTTCCATAAGATAATAGATCATTTGAACTTAGAAACATTACGATCGGAAGTCTTTAGCAATAACATTATTTAAAGTTACAAACTAGTGGACTTAGAACTAAAATTTCAGCAACGAAATGATTTCTATAACAAGTAATGACCTTGAAGGAAGGTGTCTAGCACAATAATAGTGTTGCATGGATTTGAATAACTAGCTAGGTTAGTACAAGTACAAGTCAGTCATACGAACAAATGTTTAGATTGCACATGAGGAGAGTTTTAAAAATTTACGTGCCAGCCTAAATTAGAAGCAATTAATGGTATTGAAATTTGAGACTCCTCTGGAAAAATTATAGATTTGTATATATTTATTTTGAAAGAAGTTAGACTCACAGGTTTCTTACAAAGTTAACATGTATAGTTCAAAATATACTTCCCATTTGAACAAATACTAAGAATCTAATAAAGGATGTGCGATCAAATTAACACCTATGTCAGCTTTGCAAATTGCCTAGAAGTTTGGCCATATTTTAATTTTGATATTAAATGGAACCTAATATCCATTTATTGATAATAATTAGAAGTCTGGCCAAATTTTGCCCAAAGATAGAAACACACAAATATAGTGTTAGCTTTGGAAAGTAAAGAAAATCCCCAACAATTCTTATTATCACCAACTGACAAACTCCGTTTTATCCCCATATTAGTAAAATAAACTTGGTTTCATCTAATCTAATTTTGAAATTTCGAAACTTTGAAGGCTAACCCCCTCCCAAAACTCAAATCTTTCGACAGCAACAATCAATTAAAACTATTAGTTTTGTAAAAAAAAAAGAGAAAAAATAAAAGGCAACAAGTTAAAATTAATAATAAGACAATGGTCATGAAATTGATAAAGAACTAGAAAACTCACCCTTTTGCGTCTGAATTGGGTAGTTCCCCAAATCCTCCAAATGTTATGTAGTGGCAGAAAAGAGATAATAAAGGAATGCCAAATATGCAACGTAGGTAAAGGCAATAGTTGACAATGCAACATTGGTGAACGGTGGAGACACATAATCGTCACAGTGGATGATGTAGTAGAGCAGCAACTGGAAGGAAATTGAGGAAGAATAGGGTAGCTGAGGTATGTGGCTGAGGGTGACCAGGGTAGAGGTAGGTTCTGTAGTTGAGGGTGACTAGTAAAGGAGGCATGATGGTTAGTCGCACGAGCAATCAGTAGCAAACGTAGCAAGAAGAAGCTGAAGGCATGAATGAATGAAAAATAGAAAAGGAAAAGAAACAGGGGTTTTTAAATAGCCTAAAGCGATGTCGTTTTAAGTGTTTCACATATCTATTTACAAACTAGTTAGTTGGGAAATGTCAAATAAACATTTCATCACCAACAATTTGGTCGTCAAAAGTCTTTGTTAGCATTAAATTCATAAGGGAAATATTTTGGAAGCAAAATTTTCTCTTTACCAACTAAATTAATATTTGGTTGGCGAATGAACACTTTTAACTACCATTTGGTCTCCAAATGCTATGCTTTCTGTGACCAAACTTATTTAGTCAGCAAAAACAAAACTATTAGAAACCAACTAGTTACACTATAATAAATCACATTATTGGCGATCACTTTTGCCGACCAAGCATAATTTGGTCGCTAATTGTTATATATTTACTAACCAATTGGTCGGCAATAGAAAGAAAATTGGCACTAGTATTGCTGAACTTTTGTTAACAAAAATTTATCATTTCTTGACCAAAAATTTACTCGGCAAAGACACCAAGATTTTTTTTGACTTTTTCGTGACTAGTTGGTCATTAATTTTGTAAAATTATAGTCGGAAATTTTCAAAAAATATTAAAACATTCCTCGACTAATTTTTTTTGTTGCCAAAAGTCCTTTTTGGCACTAAAATTCTGGGGAATTTTTTTTGAAGCAAATTAATTTTTCTCCCTTTGCTAACTAAACTAATAGTTAGACAACAAAGAGACACTTTTAGTAACCATTTGGTTACCAAATGTCATGTTTTTAGTGACCAAAAACTATTTGATTGGCAAAAATAAACTATTAGCGACCAAATGATTTTTAGTCGATAAAAATACACATTTAGTGAACAAATTTAATTTTGGTTGGGAAAAGTATGTTGGCAAAAATGTTATTTCTTGTTGTGGATCAAGTTAAATCGGCCAAAAATCTATCAACCAAATATCTTTGTAGAATCAAAACAAATTAGCCGAATATATTTACGAAATCAGTTGAATATTTTATATCCAAGACTAAATCAAATACCAGCCAAATTTCCTTTGAAGATAAATATCAAAATTCTTAGTGGTAGAACAAAATCTAAAAAGTAACAAATGATGATTTTATTTGAGACAAATCTTATTAGCCTGATTATGAAAGCCCCAAACAAATCTCATTGGGCCGATATAGTAGATACAAAATGTTGGGCAAAATAATACTTTGACGTACGAAATGCCGAACAAGTATAGTCAAGGTGCCACGTGGCCCAATACCGAGCATATTTGTGTGAGCCATGTAGTCATTCGCTGAGCACGTTGCAGCGTGACAAGTGGCGTTCCGCCGAACAGTTGATTGATGGCACGAGAGCTCCACGTGAGTGTTATACACGAACACGTGTCTTTGGGTTAATATTCCAAGGGATACCGTAATTCTCAGTATCTATGGATAATGTGTTGCTACGTGGCTATAGCCGAAGACCTCAATAGCCAATTTGTTCGGCCCATCGATTGGCGGTTACTAAATGTTGGGCCTGGGACCCACAACCTTAACGATGGGTCATAACCATAAATGCACCATAGTTATGACTGAACTAGGTATTTATCTCTGAGGAAGTAACTAAGTCAGCTCATTTCATTATGAGTAGTTGACGGATGTGACAGGAAGACAGTTTGACCCTGGAATTCTGACTATATTGTCGTGTTTAACTACCAGAACCATTAAATAAAAGGCATGGAGTATTAAATGAAAGGTATGAGGCATTAAATGGACTGTGAAAGGTATTTAAAGCAAGGAAAGAAAAAAGGAACACGGAAGCACGGATGATATCAAATCATAGGTATATTTTATTTATTGTTCACATTACTATAAATAGGACATTCCACTGAACAATTATGGTAAGCTGACTATTGCCAACTTAAGCTACTACTCATTTCTTCTCTGAAAAAGCTTTCTTCTTTGAGTGACTTGCTGACTTAAGCATCGGAGGGTTTTCCGGCCAGAGACCTCCACTCCGACCGTAACCTTTCTTTTGTCTTTATTTAGCAAGTCGTCGATTGCATTTTCGGTTGGCGTGATCAGTAGTTCTGGCGGTAAATTTTGCTGCCGAACATTTCGCGCCCACCGTGGGGCACGTTGTTTAGCCCTGTCTTGTCGTTCATTAGCCATTTTCTCAGTTCTTTACCAAGTTTCTAGCATTTATTCACACGATGACTTCAGGAGGAAACACTACTCCACCACCATCTCCACGGGTAGAGGACGGTTCCACCCTTGCCAAAACTAAAGGGAGTGCGTTAGTTATCCGGACTCCGAGTCTAGAGCACGCCAGGAGGAGGAAAATGGAGGACCCAGAGGCACTAAAACGAAGAGAGGAGTTGATGGCTAAGGCCAGCGAAAAGCAAGCAGAATTGGAGGAGATTCTATTGGAATTAAGCAAGGAAAAGGGAAAGTCTACCGCGGGCCATGCAGTCGATTCTGATCAATCTGATTCAGAATCCGACAAAAGTTATGATGCTCTCTATGAGGACCCCACTGAGGAAGATGAAGGGGACACCTATGAACAAGAGGAGGTGTACTCTCGCTCGCGACGTGATGTTACTTCTTCTAGGAAGGGCGTGCGCCACGTGAAAACCATTGAAAAACGTGGCACGAGATCTGACGTTGACCCGTTCACCAAAGCGCACCTTAAAAAGAGTTCATCAAAAAAGACTCCAGAGGCGCACTCAGAAGATGCGTATGGCTCTGATGAGGAAGAGGTAACTTTGTGACGCAAAAGGGCGGGAAAAACGAAGTTAGAGGAATGGGGGTATGAAGAGGATTGGGGTGGTCAGGGCCAGAGCACACGCATGATGGCAAGGAAAGCTTTGGGGAGGATCTCAGCCTCTTCGTTCATCAATGAAATTACTGATGCAGAGCCTCCGGAGAAGTTCCAAACTCCAAGGCTTAACCTCTATGATGGAAGGACAGACCCCCTGGCCCACTATCGCCATTACATGCAAGCAATGACGTTATAGAGCAGCAACGATCATCTCATGTGCAGAGTATTCCCTTCCAGTTTGGAGGATACGGCACTCCAATGGTTCCATAAATTGCCCCCTGGCAGTATCTGGAGCTGGCAGCAACTGGCGGAGGAATTCGTCACCCGATTTTTGGCTAACACAAAACAGCCAAAGACCGCCGACATTCTCCTCACTATGAAGAGAAAAGCTGAAGAATCATTGAGAGATTATTCCCGCCGGTATTTGGAGCTATGTAATGAGGTGGGAGATTGTTCAAAGCAACTGGTCGTCACTTCATTCAAGTTGGGGTTGCGAAAAGAGGATAGGCTGTGGCTCTCCTTGACCAAAAAGCCCGCGGCCAATATGTCAGACCTCATGTGCCGGATTGAGAAATATGCTAAGGTGGAGGACGAGACACAGCCGGCTAAACAGAAAGAAGAAAGATCCCAAGACTAAAGGGGAAACAAAAGCCGGGAAAGAGGCCCCCAATTCCTGAATAAAGAGAAATCCGTCTTCGAGGCGATCAATACCGTGTTCAAGGTGCCAATCTTCAAGATCCTCCCTCAAATCAAGAATAAGCCATACTTCAGGTGGCCCAGGAAACTGTCAGATTTTCCTGGAAAGAAGAATTCCAAGGACTACTGTGCATACCAGTAAGACATGGGGCACCGCACCGGGTCTTGCCGATCATTGCGGCAGCATCTGGAGGAATTGGTACGGAAGGGCCACCTGAAAGATTTCGTAGATGAGGGTAGAATCAGGGAGGCAGCCCCCAAGATAGAGAGCACAGGAGGCAACGAGAAGAGATAGCCGAGGATGAGACTGCCAAGGAGGTGTAACCCCCACTAAGAGCTAGGCCACGTAGAGATGTTACTAGACCTGCAGTCATCCATGTCATCCATATAGAGCAGCGGCCCCAGAGCGTCATCAACCATGCCCTTAATTCACAAAGACGAGAAATCTTGGGTGTTGCGGGTCAGCCGAGCAAACGCCTGAGAAAAGCTACCACGGAAGGAATCACCTTTCGTGAAGACGAGTATTCTGGTGTTCAGTCGCCGCACAATGATGCCCTGGTAATTACTTTGGGCATGTTCGACTCTAAAGTTAGGAGAATTTTGGTTGACGCAGGAAGTTCAACAGAGGTCATGTTCCTGAGCTTGTTTAAGAAGCTCGGATTGATTGAAGAGGATTTGGAACCGGCAGAATGCCCCCTCATAGGGTTCAATTTTGCCCCTGTCTGGCCTCTTGACAAGGTTGTTATTCCTGTCCGTGTGGGCCCAGTGGAGCAAGAGGTTGAGTTCACTGTTGTGGATTCTCCTTCTTTTTACAATGCTATAGTAGGAAGGTCGTGGATTCACGCCTTGAAGGCGGTCCCCTCAACCTACCATCAGGTGCTGAAGTTTCCATATGGTGGGGAAAGGGTCTCTATCTTGGGGGACCAAGACATCTCTCAGAAGTGCTTCACTGTAGCCCTCAAATCAAAGACCATTCCCGAACAAGTCCAATTGACCGAGCTGCCTGAGGACGCCCCGAAAATCGATGATGTCGGCGGCGATCCACAGAAGAAAGCCATTGAATGCTTAGAGAAGTATCAGATTGGACCCATCGAGGATGACAAGTTCTTTTTGGTTGGCACAAATTTAAGTGCCGAAGGGAAACTAGAACTGACGGAGATGCTGTTGAAGAATATTGGAACATTTGCCTGGACTCCACATGAAATGCCAGGTATTTCCCCTGAAATTATGACTTATAAGCTGAATGTGAATCCGCGGGTAAAACCTGTGGTACAAAAGGCAAGGAGGTCAGCTCTCCAGCATGCGGAGGCTATCATAGAGGAGGTCGGCCGATTGTTAGAGGCTGAAGCCATCCGGGAAGTTTCATATCCAGAGTGGTTAGCCAACACGGTCGTGGTTAAGAAGAAGAATGAGAAATGGAAAGTTTGCGTAGATTACACAGACCTGAATAAAGCCTGCCCAAAGGATCCACTTCCCCTACCGAAGATCGATCAACTCGTTGACTCAACGGCTGGATGTTCCAGGATGTCGTTCCTAGACGCATATAGGGGATACCACCAGATCCCCATGTTCGGCCCTGATGAGGAAAAGACTTCTTTCATAACTCCTCGAGGTATATATTGTTATAGGGTTATACCATTTGGATTGAAGAACGCTGGAGCCACCTACCAATGGTTAGTCACGAAAATATTCAAAGAAGACCTCGGACAGACGATGGAGGTCTACATTGATGACACGGTGGTAAAAAGTAAGAAGCCGAACACTCATCTTCAACATCTCTAGTATGTCTTTTCGACCCTTGACTGGTACGGGTTGAAATTAAATGCTACCAAGTGTGCCTTCGAAGTTGGCTCGGGTAAATTTTTTGGCCACTTGGTGAGCAGAAGGGGGATTGAAGCTGATCCTGATCAAATACAAGCCATCCAATCAGTTTCTCCTCTGCGCACTAAAAAGGAAGTCCAAAAGCTCATAGGAACGGTGGCGGCGCTCAACCAGTTCATCAGTAGGTCATTTGACAAATGCCGACCATTCTTCAGATTATTAAAGGGTGCAAATAAGATGCAATGGGATGCTGAGGCAGACACGGCACTAGAGAAACTTAAAGAATATCTGACAACTGTCCCGATATTGTCAACACCGCAGCCGGGGGACACTTTGCAACTGTATCTGGCAATTTCAAAACATGCAGTCAGTGTCGTCTTGTTAAGGGAGGAAAAAGGGAAGCAACATCCTATTTAATATATGAGCAAGACAATGCAAGGGGCAGAGACCAGATACCTTCCCGTAGAAAAGTTAACCTTGGCGTTGGTGATGGCTTCCAGGAAGTTAGCCCACTATTTCCATGCCCATACCATTAAGGTGGTCACCGATCAGCCAATTGGCCATCTATTAAACAGGGCTGACGTATCTGGTAGGATGGCCAAATGGGCAGTTTCCCTCGACGCATTTGATATAAAATTTATTCCAAGAACCGCAATAAAGGCTCAAGTATTGGCCGATTTTGTAGCGAAATTTACCACCTCAGCTCCAGGCCCGGCGCAAGAAGTATGGCAAGTAGAAATAAGGTCTGCCCCAGCCGAACATGGCGAGGCCGAACAACTTTGGCAAATTGAGGTTGATGGGTCTTCGTCTAGGAAGGGCGGTAGTGTAGGCATTGTTTTAACTACGCCAGAAGGGGTTACTATTGAACATGCAATAAAACTTGGATTTGAGGTTACGAATAATGAGGCAGAATATGAAGCTCTCCTTGCCGGGCTCAATATTGCCCGGCGGTTGATGGCCAAAGATGTGGTAATAAAGACTAACTCCCAGTTGGTGGCCAACCAGCTGAAGGGTGAGTATATGGCTAGAAGTGAGAAGATGGCAGAGTATTTACAGTTGGCAAAGAAGAAGATTGAAGATTTTAATAAAGCTAGTGTGGAGCTCATTAGGAGAGATCATAATGCTTATGTTGACGCACTTGCTGCGCTGGTTGCATCTTCTCGAATAAGGTTCACCGATCAGGTTTTCTTGGAAGTTCTTAAGAAGCTAAGCATAATAAAAGATGAAGGCGTAATGTGTACTGAGTTGGCTCCATCCTAGATGGATCCAATCATTGTTTACCTAAAGGATGGGACTCTCCCAGAGGACAAAACAGAAACGAAGAAGCTGAGGATAAAGGCTACCAGGTTTTGGCTTTCTCCTAATCATAAGCTGTATAAAAAGTCCTTCACAGGTCCTTATCTCCTTTGTGTTCACCCTAACAAAGTGTAAGATTTCCTCTATGAGCTACATGAAGGGGTCTGTAGAGCACATACTGGGGGCAGATCATTGGCACACGGAGTTATTACACAAGGGTACTAGTGGCTGAGGATGGGGTATGATGCTCAAGCTTATGTTCGGAAGCGCAAGAAATGTTGCTCCCATACCTCACCAGCTAGCATAAGAACTCAGCCCGCTGACCAGTCACTGGCCATTCGCTCAATGGGGGCTCGACATTGTGGGACCACTGCCCACTGCTTCAGGGAATAGAAAGTTTTTAGTAGTCGGCACTGACTACTTCACTAAGTGGGTGGAAGTAGAACCTTTGGCCCACATTAGAGATGCTGATACCATTCGATTTGTTTGGAAGAACATCATTACCAGGTATGGTATCCCTAGGACACTTATTTCCGACAATGGGACACAATTTGACAGTGCCCCATTTAAGGAGTATTGTTCCAAATATGGAATCAAAAATATTTACTCAACACTAGCTTACCCCCAGAGCAATGGTCAAGCCGAAGCTACAAACAAGGTCATTCTCAGTGGTATCAAGAAAAGACTGGAGGCAGCAAAAGGAAAATAGGTAGATGAATTACCGTCAGTGCTGTGGACATACCGAACAACCCCTAGAAGATCAACTGGAGAATCTCCCTTCTCTCTGGCTTATGGAGTTGAAGCCGTCATTCCGCTGGAAGTTGGCCTGCCGAGCATCAAGACTCTAGCCTTTGATAAAGAAAAGAATGATAAAGCCATGGCAGTGAGTCTAGATCTGATTGATGAAAGGAGGGAACTAGCCACATTAAAGTTAGCCAACTACCAACAAGAGGCAAGAAAGAAAATTTAACAAAGGGGTCAGACATAGAGAATTCAGCACTGGCGACTTGGTGTTAAGAAAATTGATAGGAAGCAGAAAAGATCAGACCGAAGGAAAGCTTGGAGCCAATTGGGAAGGACCATTCCTCGTCTCGGAGGTGCTCGGCAATGGAGCTTACAAGTTAATTGACATGGAAGGAAAGCCAATCAAAATACCGTTGAATATAGCCAACTTGAAGCTGTACTATCATTAATGTTATTGCACATTTATTGTTAAAGACTCTGTACATTCGTTGAAAAGCTACTCTTTTATGTAAGCAAATAAAGCAATTTCAAAAGCTGAAGACAATTAAATGTTTAATAGAAAGCTGCCACATCCCTTTGGGTGATGGTTCAGAAATGAGCTATGCTCGGCTGCCGAGCATTATTACAGAAAGGTGCCACGTCCATTTGGATGTCGATTCAGTCTTGGTTTATTTACTGACCAGGCTATCTCTTTAAGTTGGGATTCAGTTCCTCGGCTTATTGAAAAAGATTATCAGAAAGGACCCACGCTCGGCTTGCCGAACGTTGGTACAGAAAGAGAACCACACCCTTTGGGTGCAGGTTCAACCCTGGTTTATTGACTGACCAGGTTACTCTTTAAGCTGATATTCGGTTCCTCGGCTTATTGAAAAGGATTATCAGAAAGGAGCCACGCTCGGCTTGCCGAATGTTGGTACAGAAAGGGAACCACACCCTTTGGGTGCAAGTTCAACCTGGTTTATTGACTGACCAGGTGCTCTATTTAAACTGGGATTCAATTCCTTGGTTTTCTGAAAAAGATTATAAAAAAAGAACCATGCTCGGCTTGCCGACCATTAGTACAGAAAGATGCCACATCACTTCGGATGCTGGTCCAATCCTGGTTTATTCATTGACCAGGCACTCTCTTTAAGCTAGGATTCAATTCCCTGGCTTATTGAAAAGGATTGATAAAAGACCCACGCTCAGCTTACCTAGCGTTGGTACAATGGAAGCAAAAGCTCTTAGAACACAAGGAATCACTTCAAAGAAGCTCGGCATTGATATGTAAAAGCTCTCATAACACAAAGATTCACTTCATTGAAGCTCGGCATGGATATGAAAAGCGAAATTTTATCAAAAGGTAGACAACTCCGTTGCTATTTGTAAGTTGGAGGACAGCTGAGCTCATTGAGGTATGTATTAAAGTTATTCCTCTTTATCAAAAGCTTAAAAGTTACTTGATGAAAAGCAATTTATTACTTGAACTTGTTATCCTTGAAAGGTTTGATGCTTAAAGCATTTCTGTTAAGTTTTATGATTGTTTGATTAAAGTTTGATTATTGATCCAAGTTCATTCAAAGTACTTACTTAAACACAAGCACGAAACATATGAACAGTAAGGTAGACCCCCAATGGGTGAAAGTAAGTGTGAGAACAATTCAAAACTTTTTATTATGTATTTCAGAGTACAGTTACAATGTACTTTACATTGTTGTCAATTGAGGAGACTATCCTAACGAAACTTAAGACAAGGCATCAACATTTATTATAAGGATTTGTAGCTATTTCGTGTGAGAATACATCAAGATACTCTTCGGCTGCACTTCCTATAACTTCATCAGCGACCAAGTCAAGGTATTCTTCAATCAGTTCATCAACAGTTCTAAAGAGGCAAAGACATGAAAAGCAAAGTAAGGGAACAGATTAGAAAAGACTGAAATACTTCCATTCATTCAAAATAAAAATTTTACATTGTTCATTGTGCCTTTACAACTGAATGGAATTAAAAGCAAAACAAGAAGGGACTAAGGGGCTCACTTCTCTCCCTCATTAGTAGGATCACTCTCCACAACTAGATTAATTTATTTGGGTGCCTGGGAGGTTGTGTCCTTCTGAGAACTATCCACCTCAACCCCGCCTTCATCAATTGTTTCTTCGGCAGTTTGGATTGAAGGAGTTTGAGGTGGACGTTCAAAACTGAATTGAGGAGCTGGACGTTGTGGATCAGGATAAGGGACCTCTGTATATATAGGGTTGGTGTGATCAATGTTGTTTTTCTTCATGGCAGCCTCCCAACTCTTGAGGAAGAAGTCATTAGGAGCGTCCCTCATCTGCTCCACGCAGTCATTTATCTGAGCCTCAACGTCAGCCTTGGCTTTCTCCTCGGCTTCTTGGAGGGCTACTTCTTTTTCTTCTAGAGCTCGAGTTTTGAGTGCGAGTTCTGCTCGGAGGCTATCAAGTTCCTGCCTCGACTTGGTGTGCTCGGCTCTGGAAATCTCCAACTCCTTGGAAAGTATCTCTCGCTCAGCCTTAGAAGAAGATAGTTCAACCTCAGCCTTGGAGAGTTTGCCCTTGACCTCTAATAGTTCTTCGTCTCTCTTGAGCAAAAGATTGTCCATGAGCTCCACTCGAGACCTGCTCCCCTCTACTTGGCCAAGGGCATTATTGAGCTGTTGCTCGAGATCTTTCTTCTCATCTTGGAGCTGACTCCTCTCTTTTGCCAAAGCATCATTGCTGGATTGGAGATTTTTCTTCTCCTTCTCCAAAGTCCTCACATTTGACTTCAGATCCTTTATATCTGTTCTATCCTGCTCAGCTCTGACATCGAGGGCCCGGCTCCGAGCAATCAGCTCCATTGTATAGAGAGAAGTCTGTAGATAAAGGAGAGAGTTAGACAGAGCATAATGGCAAAAGGATGTTCATAAAGGGAAAACATTAAAGGGAATATCGTTATACTTACAGAGATGGCGTTCTTCATCAAAGTTTTTTGGATGTCCTCCATTTTATTTTTCCTTGTAGCCTGGACATCCCGAGGAGGGAGGACACCTTTAAGATACTCCTCGGCATGGTGGAAAGTTGTGTCTTGAATTGTGAATAGTCGGCCTTGAGGAAACTCGAGGCTAGGGATGAGAATTTTTGGGATGAAGGGAGGAGAATCTCGAACTGGGTTGGCTGGGTATTCAATGGCGAGAGGCACAGGCCCAGTCAGCCGAGCAGGCATAGGTTCAGTGATCTTGGGTGGCGCATCCTTGGAAAGTGCTGCCCCCTTTTTAGTGGTCCCCTTGACAGCGTTGGCAGTTCGGCGACCTGAACTGCCCCAGTAGGTAACGTCTTGGCCTTTTTCAGCTCAGGGGGACCAGAAAGTTTTTACCGAAGAGCCTCCTGCTCCTTTCCCTTTTCCATCTTTACTTTAAGGATCTGGTCGACGGTTAGAGGAGCAGGGGCCTTCCCCTCATCCAACTTCCTTTTCCCAGCAACCTTCTGCTCTTTGGCCTTTTTTTTCTTTGCCTCCTCGATTTTTTGCTCCTTGGCTTTTGCCAGGGCAAGTTTCTTGTAATCAATCTTGGGGGCCATATCTTTTTCCCCTTCTTCGTTTGAGTCAGAGAAATATTCGAAGGCAGAAGGTGGTTCAAACTCTTCTTCTTCTTCTTCTTCCTCGTCCAAAAGCACAAGTCTCCGCCTCCTTGGTTGTTCGACAGGATCAGGAATCACTGCTTCTGGAGCAGGAGCTTGCTCGGCAACCAACGGGATAGCAAAGGGAGGTGGACAAACACACCCTGGGTGCTTCAAAGCATAGAAATTCTCTTTCTCCTCAGCAGAAGCCCTAAACCACCACTGGAGACGCCTGATGGCTTCCGAGGTTGCAAAACCTTGAGGGGGAGTAATAAACGTTTGGTGAGTGGGGATGAAGTTGAACAAAATTGGAACTGCTCTGGCGAAGGGATAAAGATCAGGACCCCCAAGGAACTTGAACACTTGGTTGAGATGATCCTTATCAGCACGAATACCGCTAGCCCAGAACTTCTTTGCTTGGTCGGCTACATAGATATCAAATCAAATAGTTAGTGTGCTTCCAAAAAATAAGAAGTCAAAGAAGAGTAAGAGCTGGTAGCATTCGAAATCAACCAACCTGGGCCCAAAGAAACCAGAGGGACGATTGGAAAATGATCTTCATCCGGATCGTGTGTCCAATGACCCGTGACGATGCACAGGTCACTTTCTGACTTAATCGTATCAGGCAACATATGGACCAAGGCTTTTTCTGGTCGGGATTTCAGATACCACCTGTTCTCATCCTTCTTCACCTTCTGGATAGAGTAACAGTAAAGTAGATCCCACTCGGATATATGGAATCCGTATCGCTTATTTATCTCTATCACCCCATTGACTATCCTATAGAAGTTATGGGTGAAGATTGGACATCAATTGTTACATATTTATATATTCAAATTACACTTGCACACATCATAAAAAGATATAAAATCTATGTTTTGTGCAGATTTCATCCCCATATCTCCAAAGTGGAATATGTGTTGATTTCCATCACAAAAACAAGAAATTGAGCTACATTGAGGGTGTTGAGAAGAAAGCATGCTGCACAACACATCAAAGGATTGAAGCTATTTCAGAAGAAGAAGAAAATTCAGTTGAAATCAGTGCAAAGAGATCAGAATCACTATTCTGGAAATTTCTGCTGCAGGGATTCATATTCGAATATGGTTTTACTGTATTCGAATATAAGCTTCTTCACAGCAACAAATTCCATGTGACCCCAACTTCCCCATGTGATGTCACCTGCAATCCAGGGAGGGCAAATCAGGAAAAAAAAGATATAAGAGAGAGAAGAAGCCATCATGAGGACAACATTCGGTTAGAGGAGAGAGAAGGAAGAAAGATTTGGGGTGAGACCCACGCGACAAAAACAGAGAACATTTTTGGGGAAGAAATTCAGATTTCGGGAGGGGAGTTTTAGAGAGTTTTTCATGGAGAGTTCATAGTTTTACATTGGATTTTCAATTCAGCATTAGAGTTTTTGAGATTTACACTTTGAATTCATTCCAATTTCTGTAATCAGATTTTCAAGTCTAAATCCATTAAACTTTCAATTTCAAATTGTAATGTCTTTGAATCAGATTTGCACTTCTGTTTTTTCTTCTTTTTAACATGCTCGGCTAAGATTTCTTGAGCCAAGGCAAGGGTAATGCCCTTCCAATGAATCTCAAGTGGCCGAACTTCATGAATTTACTTTGAGTTTTTATGGTTATCAAGTCAATTTGCAGCTGGGTGTCTTAGAACTCATTGATTCAAGACCCGATTAATCCAACTTTGTATATCCTATTGATGAGTTCATAGGTGTTGCTTAACTTAGAACTCTCATGACATTGTTGTATGTGGGTTGCTAGAATTAGAACTCCTATTGTCCTTAAAATAGGTTATGCACATTGAGTGTTTAATCCATGGTTTGTTTCAATTGAAATTAATTTTCTCAAAAATCGGTACAAATTGATTTGGTAATTTATAAACTCTTGGCACTTGAAATTCATTCGGATTGGTATTAAACTTGCCTTGCTCAACTTTTTTATCACTTAATCTTTTAGTTTAAATTCACTTTGCTTTTGGAAAGTTAGTTCAAAATCATCAACCAACCAAATCAAATTTTAATTTTCTATTTTACATTTTTCTGTGAGTTGTGTTTTGCCAAATTAATCTCCATTAGAGTCATTCACTTCATTACTCCCTAGATCCCTGTGGAAATGACCTGGGACTTACCAGTTATTTTGTGCTTCAACCACACCTTGCACTTAGGGGAAAACTTGTCTTGATTTACCTCACTTAACATTTTCTTTAAATTTGAATTTATAATCTGAATTTTCATTTGAGCTTTTATCTTGGAGTGAGGTAATTAAACAAGAACAAGCACAAATTTATGGCGCCGTTGCCGGGGATCTTTAAGAAGCAATGGTGTTTTGAGCCTTTGGAGCATTAACTGGCAGTACATCTCACCACCATTTTCAACAACAGGGCTGCTTAACTTGTTGAGTAACTTTGTTTCATCTCTATTTCTATTTCTTTTATAGTTTTAGTTGTTAGTTTAGTTTTAGAACTGCTAGCATCTGAATCCTGAAATTCTGATTTGAATCTATTTCATCTGATATTCGAATACGGCTGCATTTCTCTGCTGAGAGCTGTAGTTGCAATTCTCTGTGAATCAGTAGATGAAATTGTGAAGTTAGGAGTTTAGATTGGAGTTTTGTTTCAGTCTGAATTTCTGTTTATGCTTTTAAGGTCTGGTAAACTTGTTGGAAACAGATCTGAATTGCATTCTCCATCTTCTCTAGCTGAATTGATTGAATTTGCTGCACTACATTCACAATCTGAATTTTCTGTTGCACATATGGATCCACCACCACCTGTTCTGCCGGAAGGAAGTGTTCAAGGAGAGAATGATCAAATGGATCAAAACATCCTTAGACCTCTCCGGGAATATCTTTATCCAGCTAGACAAACCACTCCATCTTGCATTGTTCTTCCAAATGGACATCAGAATTTTTATCTTAAACCTGGAACAATTCAGCTTTTACCAACTTTTCATGGCATGGACTCAGAAAATCCTTATATGCATATGAAAGAATTTGAAGATGTTTGTGGAACTTGCATGGATAGGAATGTTAATGAGGACATGGTTAGGCTTAAATTATTTCCATTTTCATTGAAAGACAAGGCAAAAATGTGGTTGAATTCACTTGAGCCTAGATCAATAGGTACTTGGAGAGACATGCAAACAAAAGTTTTGAAGAAGTATTTTCCTGCAAATAGAACTGTGATTCTTCAACAGCAAATAATGAATTTTGTGTGTAAATCCAATGAAACATTTGCTCAAGCATGGGAAAGATTCAAGGAATTATTGCAAGCATGTCCACATCATGGTTTTGAATCTTGGAGAATTGTTAATTTTTTCCATAATGCATTAACTCCAAATCTGAAAATGTTGGTTGCCACCATGTGTAATGGTGAATTCTATGACAAAACTGCTGAAGAGGCTTTACATTTCTTTGATGCTTTAGCTGAAAACACTAAACAGTGGGAGGTAGTCTCCCCATTTTGTTCTGAATTTTCTGACAGATCAAATGATAGAGGAAAGTTCCATCTCAATGAGGCAGATGATGTTGGAGCTAGGCTGGCTGCATTGTCAAGAAAGATTGAATTGATGGAGCAAAAGAAGCAAACATTGAAGGAGAGTGAAGTGAAGTGTGTGATGTGTGAAACCGCAGACCACAGGACTGATGATTGCCCAACACTTCCAGCCTTTAAGGAAGTTCTCTATGGTCAAGCAAATCCCACACAAGCTGCAAGACCCTTCAATCAAAATCAGGGGATGAACACATATTCGCAAGGCCATAGTCCATATTCAAATAACTACAACCCTGGCTACAGAAATCATCCAAACCTTTCTTGGAAAGCAGAAGCACAGAACCAACAATACCAACCTCAACAAAATGTGCAACCCCAACCATTTCCTCCTCAGCCTTTTCAACCTCAGCAGAATACAAATTTTTATCAGCCACCTCACAAAAGATCTTTGGAAGACACCTTGCAACAATTTATGCAAGGGCAGATTGGAACCAACAATCAGAATTCCAAGTTTCAAGAGCAGACAAACAGGGCTATGGAAGACATCCGAAGTCAATTGTCAAAGCTAACTCAAGCTTTAACCATCAGAGAATCAGGAAAGCTTCCATCTCAGCCAAGACCAAATCCTACAAGCCAAGTTCATTTCAGTGAATCATCTTCATCTGCTGCAAATGAAAATCTAGAACATGTACAAGCTGTTTCAACATTGAGAAGTGGTAAGCAAATTGTCAAGCCAGATTACAAACCACCTGCTGAAGAAATTGAGGAAGAAGATGAGCAAGAAATAATGAAAAATGAAGAGGAAGTGCAGCTAAAACAGAAATTGGACAGCAAAACAGAAAGTGAACAGAAACAGCAATTTAGCACTTCTGAGAAAGAAATCATGTTTCAGAATGAAGAGCAAGAATTGAAGCAAAATGAAAGACTAATTGGGGACAACAAGTTGGACAGCAGAAAACTTGAGGAAAAGCAGAATCTGAGCCAAGAAAATCAGGAGATTCTGATGCAGCCAAAGGGATATTCAAATACCAGCAAGCAACATTCGAATAGCAGTAAGCAGCAAATCAGAATCCAGAGAACAGAGCAGGTAAATTCTGAAAATAAGAGGAAATTTCTGACAATAAGAAAAAAATTTCTGAAGAAAATCAGTTTGAAAAGAGTGAGAAAGATTTTGAAAATAAAGAAATTTTGAATAAAACCAGTTTGGACAAATCTGAATTTGTTCCAAAACTTCTATTTCCACAAAGATTGAACAAAGCCAAGAAAGAGAATTTGAATTCTGACATCTATGAATTGTTCAAACAAGTCAGAATCAATATTCCCTTACTTGATGCAATTAAACAAAATCCATCCTATGGAAAATTTTTGAAAGATTTGTGTACTGTTAAGAGGAAAATGAATGTGAAAGAAAGAGCATTTTCGACTGAACAAGTGAGCTCCATTTTGCAATTTAAAACTCCTCCCAAATATAAAGATCCAGGTTGCCCCACCATAGCCTGCTTAATTGGGAATCAAAGGGTAGATCAAGCTTTGCTAGATTTAGGTGCAAGTGTCAACCTCTTACCATTCACTGTTTACAAACAGCTGGGGTTGGGAGAACTTAGACCTACAAGGGTGACATTACAACTTGCTGATAGGTCAGTTAAAGTCCCTAGGGGTGTGGTTGAGGATGTCTTGATTCAAGTGGATCATTTTTACTTTCCAGTGGACTTTATAGTGCTAGACACTCAGCCCATTCAAGGGAACCAACCAGCTGTACCTGTTATCCTAGGAAGACCATTTTTGGCCACCTCAAATGCCTTGATCAATTGTAGAACTGGAGTTATCAAGTTCTCCTTTGGAAACATGACAATTGAGAAAAACATCTTCAAGGTGACCAAACAGCCGAGTGATTATGAGGAAGTAGAGGAAGTTGATTGGATTCAAACAACCACTCAAGATCACTTTGATAGAGAGTATTTTGATGACCCTTTGGAGAAAGCCTTAGTGAATAATGAGCAAGTAGATTTCCTAGCTGATTGTGACTTGGAGAATTGTGAGGGAGGAGAATTTGAAGAAATGAAAAATTCAGTGCTGATGATGAATCAGTGGAGACCATCTGTTGAGTCTTTAGAGCTGCTCATAGCCAAGCCTTTGTCATTTTTGGACCAGCCACCAAAACCTGAGAGAAAACCTTTGCCAAGTGACTTGAAATATGTATTTTTAGGTGAGGGAGAGTCCTATCCAGCTGTCATTTCATCTCAGCTGAGTTTGGACCAAGAAAATAGACTTGTGGAAGTCTTGAGGAAGCATAGAGGAGCTTTGGGCTGGACTATAGCAGATCTGCAGGGAATAAGTCCATTGATTTGCACTCATAGAATATTTTTGGAGGATGAGGCCAAGCCTATTAGGCAAATGCAAAGGAGACTCAACCCCAACATGAAAGAGGTTGTTAGAGGGGAGGTAATCAAGCTTTTGGATGCTGGAATTATCTATCCCATCTCAGATTCTAAGTGGGTGAGTCCAACTCAGGTAGTGCCTAAGAAATCTGGAGTGACTGTGATTAAGAATGAAAAAGAGGAATTAGTTCCAATGCGCATCCAAACAGGATGGCGCATGTGCATAGATTATAGAAAGTTGAATGCAGTCACAAGGAAAGATCACTTCCCTCTTCCATTCCTAGATCAGGTATTGGAAAGAGTGGCAGGGCATGCATTTTACTGTTTCTTGGATGGTTACTCTGGGTATAATCAGATTGAGATTGCATTGGAGGATCAAGAAAAGACCACATTCACTTGCCCATTTGGCACATTTGCATATAGGCGTATGCCTTTTGGTCTTTGCAATGCTCCTGCAACATTTCAGAGATGTATGACGAGTCTGTTTAGTGATTTTGTAGAGAGATTCCTTGAAGTTTTTATGGATGACTTTTCAGTATATGGCAGTGACTTTGATACATGTTTGGGAAACTTAGAGAAGGTTTTGATTAGATGTGAGGAGAAAAACTTGGTTTTGAATTGGGAAAAATGCCACTTTATGGTAACTCATGGAATTGTCCTTGGCCACATAGTGTCTTCTAGGGGGATAGAAGTAGACAAAGCTAAAGTGGAAATTATTCAAAAACTTCCTACCCCTAGATGTGTTAAGGATATCAGATCATTTCTTGGCCATGCTGGGTTTTATAGAAGGTTTATTGCATCATTCAGTGCCATTGCTAGACCTTTGTGCAACCTTCTATCCCAGGATGTTCCCTTTGATTGGACACCAGAGTGTCAGGCCTCATTTGATAGACTTAAGAGTTTGCTCACCTCAGCTCCCATTATGCAGCCACCAGACTGGACTTTACCATTTGAGATCATGTGTGATGCTAGTGATTGTGCCATTGGTGCAGTGCTAGGATAGAGGAGGGATAGGAGACCACATGTGTTGTACTATGCTAGCAAAACCCTTAGTGAAGCACAAAGGAATTACACTACTACTGAGAAAGAGTTGCTAGCAGTAGTATATGCCTTGGACAAGTTCAGATCATACCTGGTAGGTTCTCATGTCATAGTATACACTGACCATGCTGCTTTGAAGTATCTCTTGACCAAACCTGATGCTAAGCCTAGACTTATTAGATGGATTCTTCTGCTTCAAGAATTTGATTTAGAAATCAAGGACAAAAAGGGAGTTGAAAATGTAGTTGCTGATCACCTTTCTAGACTCCCACATCAAGATTTAGCATCTTTTGATTCTCCCATCAATGAGACATTCCCTGATGAGCAGTTGTTCCACATAGACTCTTCTGAGGTACCTTGGTTTGCAGATATAGCCAACTACCTAGCTTCAGGTATTGTGCCTTCTCACTGGACCATGTTGGATAGAAGGAAGTTCTTTAGGAATGTGAGACACTTTTTCTGGGATGACCCTTATTTGTTTAAGTATTGCTCAGATCAAGTCATAAGGAGATGCATACCCGAGAGTGAAGTACAGAGTGTCATTAGTTTTTGTCATACTCTTGCATGTGGAGGTCATTTTTCAGCTAGGAAGACAGTGGCAAAGATTTTACAGAGTGGATTGTTTTGGCCTACCATGTTTAGGGATGTGCATGCCTTTTTTGTTGCTTGTGATAGGTGTCAAAGGCTTGGTAAGATCACTAGGAGAAACATGATACCACTTCACCCCATTTATGTGCTTGATATCTTTGATTGTTGGGGTATGGATTTTATGGGACCATTTGTGAATTCATTTGGCAATGAGTATATCTTAGTGGCAGTGGATTATGTTTCAAAGTGGATAGAAGCCATACCAACTAAGACCAATGACCACAAGGTAGTGATAAAATTTTTGAAGGAAAATGTGTTTTCAAGATTTGGAATGCCAAAGGCCATGATAAGTGATAGGGGAACACATTTTTGCAATAGACATGTTGGTCTTTTGATGAAGAAGTATGGGGTGTTACACAAGGTTGGAACATCTTACCACCCCCAAACAAGTGGACAAGCTGAATTAGCCAATAGAGAGATCAAAAGAATCATTGAAAAAATAGTGAATCCCACAAGGAAAGATTGGTCTTTGAAATTGGTTGATGCACTTTGGGCTTATAGGACTGCCTACAAGACTATCCTAGGCATGTCTCCTTATAGGTTAGTGTATGGAAAAGCTTGTCATCTTCCTGTGGAACTTGAACACAAGGCCTTTTGGGCAGTGAGACATTTTAATGAGAGCATCACTGAATCTAGTTTTCAAAGAAAATTGCAACTAAATGAGCTTGAGGAGATTAGGAATGATGCATATGAGAATGCTAAGATCACCAAGGATAGAGTGAAGAAATGGCATGATACACATATCCTCAAAAGAGAGTTGTTTGTGGGTCAAAAGGTCTTGTTGTATGACTCAAGGTTACACTTGTTTCCCGGGAAATTGAAGTCCAGATGGAGTGGTCCATATGTGATTCAGAACATCACTGAGTTTGGGGCTGTTGACATTCAAAATCCAACCTCCAAGAATGTTTTTAGAGTGAATGGACAGAGATTGAAAGAGTATCATGAGAATTTTGTTGCTGAAGTAGAGAGTTGGGATCTTGAAGATCCCCCAAATTCTGTTTGAATGGAGGAAGAATTCTGATTTTGTATAATAATAGTGTAGGTTCTGTTATGTTTTTGATTTTCTGTTTTCTTTGGTTTTTGTAATTCTCTTTCTTTCATCTAAAAAAAAAAAAAAATTTTTTTTTTTTCAGTTTGCAAGTTTTAACACATTGGTTTCAGCAAGTTTCATGAAGAATTGAGAATTTCTGCTTTATGTTTTACTGATATTTGAATTTTCAAAGGTTGGAACTGACATGTGCTATTTGAGGTAGCAACATCACTTGTGGTGGACCTACTTGAGAGTCAAGTGGAATAAATGCATTTGCTTGATTTGTTTTGGGAGTATAATGCATTAACCAAAGTGGGTAGCACATGCTTTCAAAGTGTTTCAGAATGCAGCCAAAGAATTTCAATTGAGCATGCTTCATTAAGGATCAAGTCACATCAGCAGGTGCAACAAAAACTGATCAAATCTGGTACTGCTATAAGTCCAAATCAGATGAGAAATTCATCTCATTCGAATAGCTGAATAGTCATTTGAATAGGCCATCTGAGCACAAAATCTCATCTGTGAACAGCAACCCATCTTGCATATTTGATGCTTGGCAAAACCTCACTGATCCTTAATTACACTCAACCCATTTTGTATTGTTTTGGTTCTACTGATTTGCATTTTCTTTGAGAATATTGCATTGAACAAGTTGGGGGGAACAACTGTTTTGGTAATACCTTGGAATTTCAGCTGGTCTACATCACTCAAACATGTTAACCTTAAACTCAGCAGGTACCTCTTTTCCTTTTGCACTTTATTCCAAATTGATTGACTTGTTTGTGCATTGAGGACAATGCTTGTTTTTAGTTGGGGGGGACACAATCTGAGTTTGTGGATGTGAATAGTATTTTTACTGCAATTTGCTGAATTGAGTGATTGGATATGATCAGAATGTTTTGAATATGATTTGGAATTGCTTGAATTGAATTAAGATCATGCTTGTGTCAGTTTGAGTTTGCATATGTTGAAAATTTGAAAAAAAAAATTTTTGAAAATTTGGAAAAATTGCAAAACTTCTTCTTGAATTAGTTATTTCTTGTGGAATAATTTTCGAATCCTAGCTATTGGCAAAACTTAATTTGAGTATTCTTAAGAAATGGGGAAGAATTTCTGATTTTCTGGACACTGGAATTGTAAATTGCTGATAACCCGTATTCGAATATGGGTCTGGGTATTCGAATATGATGTCGGTTTTAAATCCTGTATATACCCGTAAGTGGCCCCATTTAAGGTCCTGTTCTATTCGAATATGAGCCCTGGTGCCCACAACCCTGAAGCCTTCACCATTCCACATCCTCTTCCAGTCTTTTACTTTCGGATTATCTGAGTGAGATTTTGAGTTGACATTGAAAGGAAGATTCAGATACAGAGCTGCGATTGAAGAAGCTAGGGTTTAAAGCTTTGGAGAATTTCTGCTAAAGGGTGAAAAGTCAAGTGAAGCAAAATGCCACCAAAGAGGATGAAGAAGATGGCTTACAAAGGTAAGGCTAAAAGAAGGAGCATGAGGATTTTGAGCCAACATGGTAAGGGTTCTTCACTTGTTGTTCAGGAACCCATAACATATGAACTGTCATCTTCTAAATCAGACCGTAGGTCTTCCTCTAGAACAGAATCATTCCATTCTGTAGGAAATGAGAGTTTGAGTGAGAGACATGATGATCATGTCTCTAATGTTGAAAAGGAAAACTCTGATGGAGTTCCTGAGAATGTGCCGACTAAGGAACACACCTCTGCTCCTGAGGATGAGGTCCATACCTCTGAAAATGTTCTTTTGGATGAACCTGAAGCACAATCTGACCATGATCTTTTTGATGAGGGTTCTTTTGATAATTTGAGGTTTTCCAACAAAGCTTCAAAGCTGAAATATGATGAGAATTACAGCAAGAGAGCTGTGTTGACTGAAAGAGGAATTAAATTGGAGGATTACAATGAACCACCCTATGAATTGTTAGAACTATTTGAGCAAAGGGGCTGGGTACATTGGGTTACAACCAGTAGGAGGGCTGTGGTACCATATGTGAGAGAGTTTACTCAAATGCTGAAGTGGGTATGATTCATGGGAGACCTGAGATAAACTCTAAGGTTAGAGGGAAGAGAATTAGTTTGAATCTTGAGAAGATTTCTTTCATAGGTCACTTGCCTGTTGAAAGAATACCCGAATCCACACCTAAACAAAAAGCACGATGGGAGAAACAATTGCATAAGGACAATTTGGCTAGGCTCTTCACAGCCAACCCTCAAGCTCAATGGACCACTTCTAGGATGTCCAAGTCAGGAATTACTCCCAAAAGTAATATCCTTCACATGCTGGTCTGTTCTTTATTTCTGCCCCATGCTTACAAGTCAACCATCACTCTTGAACAAGCCATGATTATGGGAAAGATGTTGTTAGGCATTCCCATGGATTTACCTTACCACATTTGGTTGGTTATTTCTCATGTGGTAGAGAAACCAGAATCCACTGCTGGGCTGCCTTTTGGAGGTTTAATTACAGAGATAATTCAGCACTTTTTGGGAATAGAGGAAGAGGTAGGAATGACCATTGTGAAAGCTGCTCCTTTGATAGACAAAATATCTATGAATCGAAGTCGAGGACAATTGAAGAAGGCTGCTCCACCTGCAGTTGAGAACAACCAGCAGCAGCCAGCAAAGGAGGAGGCAACTGAAGCAGCCCCCATGAGCACAGAGGAGAAGTTGACATTAATCCAGAAAAATCAAGAAGTACTGATGAGGGAAGTGAGTGAGCTGAGACAGGGGCAACAGAAGCTTATTCGAATGGTGGAGAGCATATTCGAATGGAGTCAAGAAGGGAGAAATGCTTAATTTCAGTACTTCAGCCATGATCCAGACTCTTTTGTCCTTGAAACCTGATTTTTGACAGCAAATCTTCAGAATATTTCAAATATGTTTTGTCAACAATAGGATTTGGATTAATGTTCCTGCTGTTTGTTTCTTTTGATTAGGTTTAAGTTGTTTTGTTTTACTTTTGCTACCTAGGACTTTGAACTTACAACTTGGAATGAATGAAATTTCTGTTTTCTTGGAATTAGTGATGTCATTTGCATAAATTGGATTGAGCTGAGTTGAAGTATGAAATTTTAAGAGTTGTTGTGGTTGCCATGTGTTTTTAAGTTGAAAAGTGTGTGAATGGATTTAGTTTGAGGATTGTTGATCTAACATTTGTCTTGAGGAATGAATTTATGAATGAATAATGTGTTTTATGGATTTCCAGATATAGTGGAGACTTAAAACCTGAAGTGAGATATTTGAGCCTTAAACTTTGTTCATGAGAGACTTCATTTACTCTAAGGGCTTTCCAAAAGCTCAAGCTTTTTGCACTTCAAATTTCTTCAATAACTCCACTTATACTATTTTGCTTTGGGTGTTTGTGAAGTGATGGATGAATGGAACTAGACTTCTGATTCTTAACTTTTATGGTTGAATGGAATGAAATCATAGAAATGATATTAGGCCATTTTTCTTAACATTTGAGCTTGGAATGCCTTTCTTTGATGAACATCATCCTTGGAGCCAAGTTTGAGCTTTATTAGAACATTCATACTTCTTTATTCTTACCACATCATACCTTTAACCATTATGAATGCTCTTTAGCCTTCCCTAACAGATTAGAATACACTGAAAATATTAAGGAAGAGAAATGAACAACATTTTGGGATTTTGAGGTGAGAAGAAAGAAAAATGAATGGAATGAGGAAAAAAGAAAATGTTAAGGGAAATTGTTGATAAAAAGAAAATCAAAAAGGTGGAAACTGTTTTAATTTTGAAATACATTCACTTGAGGTCAATTTCAAAAAAAAAAAAAAAAAAAAAAAAGAGAAGAATTGGAGAAGGGTGGAAGAAAGTTTATTTCAGTGTTCCAAATCAGTTTTTGAATTCCTTATCCTTCCCTTCTATTACCTTATTAAACCTCATGGCCCCATTACAACCCATTGCAAGTCCTAATTGATCTTTGAAAGAATTTTCATTCAATTGTGAAATTTAGGAATTAGGGAATCATGGTGAAAATTCTGAAATTACTTTGCTACATCATTCCTTCATGGAGTTATGCCAAGTCTAATTCTTTCTTGAATACATCGTTTTTGACTTGTTGATGCCACCTTCTAGAATTTGATGAACATTTACTCTTAATAGGGGCATCTTGAGTGAAACCTTGTGTGCTCTATTTTCTTTGGAGTGAATTCCAAGGTGAGATTTGAAGTCAAAACTTGGGAATGAAATGGAATGCAAAGTTCAGAATTAAATGAAGTTCTAAAAGGTGTATGTTAAGATTGATAGAGTTAAAAGCTACTATTCATTCACATTCATTTCACACATTTGGCAAGTTTCACATCTCTTATAAAATTTTAAATTTCAAACTTTGCTTATGAAAATTTTTGCTCATGGTGTTGACTAATTCCATATGAATAGCTGAAATATCATTCAAATTGAAATGAAATTAATGCTTTTGGATTTCTCTCCTATTTCTTCTATTAGAAGCATTACTAGGGACTAGTAATGTTGTAGTTGGGGGGTGTGTGATTGGACATCAATTGTTACATATTTATATATTCAAATTACACTTGCACACATCATAAAAAGATATAAAATCTATGTTTTGTGCAGATTTCATCCCCATATCTCCAAAGTGGAATATGTGTTGATTTCCATCACAAAAACAAGAAATTGAGCTACATTGAGGGTGTTGAGAAGAAAGCATGCTGCACAACACATCAAAGGATTGAAGCTATTTCAGAAGAAGAAGAAAATTCAGTTGAAATCAGTGCAAAGAGATCAGAATCATTATTCTGGAAATTTCTGCAGCAGGGGATCATATTCGAATATGGTTTTACTGTATTCGAATATAAGCTTCTTCACAGCAACAAATTCCATGTGACCCCAACTTCCCCATGTGATGTCACCTGCAATCCAGGGAGGGCAAATCAGGAAAAAAAAGATATAAGAGAGAGAAGAAGCCATCATGAGGACAACATTCGGTTAGAGGAGAGAGAAGGAAGAAAGATTTGGGGTGAGACCCACGCGACAAAAACAGAGAACATTTTTGGGGAAGAAATTCAGATTTCGGGAGGGGAGTTTTAGAGAGTTTTTCATGGAGAGTTCATAGTTTTACATTGGATTTTCAATTCAGCATTAGAGTTTTTGAGATTTACACTTTGAATTCATTCCAATTTCTGTAATCAGATTTTCAAGTCTAAATCCATTAAACTTTCAATTTCAGATTGTAATGTCTTTGAATCAGATTTGCACTTCTATTTTTTCTTCTTTTTAACATGCTCGACTAAGATTTCTTGAGCCAAGGCAAGGGTAATGCCCTTCCAATGAATCTCAAGTGGCTGAACTTCATGAATTTACTTTGAGTTCTTATGGTTATCAAGTCAATTTGCAGCTGGGTGTCTTAGAACTCATTGATTCAAGACCCGATTAATCCAACTTTGTATATCCTATTGATGAGTTCATAGGTGTTGCTTAACTTAGAACTCTCATGACATTGTTGTATGTGGGTTGCTAGAATTAGAACTCCTATTGTCCTTAAAATAGGTTATGCACATTGAGTGTTTAATCTATGGTTTGTTTCAATTGAAATTAATTTTCTCAAAAATCAGTACAAATTGATTTGGTAATTTATAAACTCTTGGCACTTGAAATTCATTCGGATTGGTATTAAACTTGCCTTGCTCAACTTTTTTATCACTTAATCTTTTAGTTTAAATTCACTTTGCTTTTGGAAAGTTAGTTCAAAATCATCAACCAACCAAATCAAATTTTAATTTTCTATTTTACATTTTTCTATGAGTTGTGTTTTGCCAAATTAATCTCCATTAGAGTCATTCACTTCATTACTCCCTAGATCCCTGTGGAAATGACCTGGGACTTACCAGTTATTTTGTGCTTCAACCACACCTTGCACTTGGGGGAAAACTTGTCTTGATTTACCTCACTTAACATTTTCTTTAAATTTGAATTTATAATCTGAATTTTCATTTGAGCTTTTATCTTGGAGTGAGGTAATTAAACAAGAACAAGCAGTGAAGTTCTTGGGGCCGAGATCTAAGATGTTCATCATAGAACAAAGAAAATGGTGCAGAGGGAACCTAAGGCCACCTTCAGTGATAGCTACTATGGGGAATTCCCCTGGTGCGCGCTCGCCCTCTTGGGCGAGCTTGATTTCTACATTTGGAGGAATTTGATATTTCTCCTTTAAAACCCTAATTTTTTCCTCAGAATTGAGCCCATTCGCGAGTTTACCCATAATGGAAGATTTTAGATGAGAAGGATTGACTCACCAGGAACGAAGATCTACAGGAGGGATGAAGGCTTGAGAAGATGAAAGCTCAGAGAAAAAACAAAGGAGATTGGATAGCTCGAATCACAGAAAGGAAGCAAAGAAGATGAACCGAGTATATATGTATGTGTATGTATATCTGTGGGAGGCAATCGAAGCATCACCAAAGAAAAGGCAGCGAGCGGTAAAAAATGCATTTATTACCGCCCCAATTTTTAAATTTTTGACCACTCACGTTTTAACACCCCAGATTTAGGGATCTGCGTAAGTGGCGCGGCAGATGAAAAGCTGAAAGGGCACTATGCGTGTCATTACCAGGAGAGAGAAGAGTCCAATCAGATTTGAAGCGCGTCAGGAGGATACTAAACGACAAATCGCATGGGGAAGATTAAACGAATTGGTAAGGTAAGGCTTCTCTGCTCTGCTACTCTGCTAGGAAAATATCTTTTTCCAACCAGAGTGGGGGCAAAATGTTGGGCAAAATAATACTTTGACGTACGGAATGCCAAATAAGTATAGTCAAGGTGTCACGTGGCCCAATGCCGAGCATATTTGTGTGAGCCACGTAATCATTCGCCGAGCACGTTACAGCGTGACACATGGCATTCTGCCGAACAGTTGATTGATGGCACGAGAGCTCCACGTGAGTGTTATACACGGACACGTGTCTTTGGGTTAATATTCCAAGGGATACCCTGATTCTCAGTATTTATGGATAATGTGTTGCTACGTGGCTATAGCCAAAGATCTCAATAGCCAATTTGTTCGGCCCATCGATTGACGGCTAGTAAATGTTGGGCCTGGGACCCACAGCCTTAACGAGGGGTCATAACCATAAATGCATCGTAGTTATGACTGAACTAGGTATTTATCGCTAAGGAAGTAACTAAGTCAGCTCATTTCATTATGAGTAGTTGACGGATGTGACAGGAAGACAGTTTGACCCTGGAATTCTGGCTATATTGCCGTGTTTAACTACCAGAAGCATTAAATGAAAAGCACGGAGTATTAAATGAAAGGTATGAGGCATTAAATGGACTGTGAAAGGCATTTAAAGTAAGGAAGGAAAAAAGGAACACGGAAGCATGGATAATATCAAATCACAGGTATATTTTATTTATTGTTCACATTACTATAAATAGGACATTCCACTGAACAATTATGGTAAGTTGACTATTGCCAACTTAAGCTACTACTCATTTATTCTCTGAAAAAGCTTTCTTCTTTGAGTGACTTGCTGACTTAAGCATCGGAGGGTTTTCTGGCCAGAGACCTCCACTCCGGCCGGAACCTTTCTTTTGTCTTTGTTCGGCAGGTCGTCGATTGCATTTTCGGTTGGCGTGGTCAGCAATTCCGGCGGTAAAGTTTACTGCCGAACACAAATAATTTCACAATATAAATCTCATAAGAGACATTGCTATCCTATAATAAAGTAATAATCATGTAAAACATAAAAAATAAGGTGTTGGCCACTATTAAAATTATGTGCTAGTCAATACATGTCAATATATTGTCACTATTTGGAGTTAAAAAAAATATAAAATTCTATAAATCATTATAAATATGAATTACGAAACTGTAAAATTTAAATTTTTTTACTCACTGCACAAAATACGAGACACTAACTTTTACAAATTTTTACAAATTTATATAATTCCAAACACAACAATTCATAATACTATAAGTATAAAAATAGATATATGCATGGAGTTTAGAAGAAAAAGTAGGCTGAAGAAGATGCCTTGGCCACTTTGAAGGGGATGCCTTCACCACCATTCGAACATTGATTCTCTAATTTACTATCATTTAAATATCGATCCTCCAACTAAAATGTGAGACGCTGACAAAAGAGTAATTGAACGCTGACCAAAGAGATGAGAAAGATAAAGACAGAGAACTGCTTAGGATTTGAATAAATAAGATGTCATTTGATTTGTTTTTCTCTTTTTTATTTTCTATTTTTATTTTTTATTTTTTGTTTTAAGCTCATTTTTTATTTTATACTTTTAAAAATAAAAAAAATAGCTCAAAACTTATTTAGTTACTTATATTTTTAAAATTTATTTTGAAAAATAGAAAATGAGTTTACACATGAAATGAAAAATGATAAAAAGTCATTTTTAGAGTTTTTAACAAAAAATAATGAAAATCTCAAAATAAGGAAAATCTCAAAATAAGGAAGATAGATTATTTTCTATTTTCTCGTTTTGAAATTTTTAACACATAAAATAAAAAGAGAAAATAGAAAAGTAAATCAAATGTCACCTAAGTAGTTTGGTAATTTTTAAAATAAGAAAAAGGGTAAATCTTGACTTTTGAACCAAAATTCACGTTTTTGTAATTTTTAACTGAAAGAAAATGAATTAAAAGTAACTAAAAATTTTAAACCACTAATTTACAAAAAAAAAAAAAAAAAAAAAAAGGGGAGCTGATGTAAATGTACGAGAAATTTCGCAGTGAAGTCAGGATATGGGCCCGACGGCCCCAAGAAGTTCGTGTGGGCCAAGCACGCGTTAAGCAAGTTGTCCACTCTCAGATTGGGCCCCCTTGCAGTGGATAGCCTTTATAATGCAGACCTAATCCATTTCCAAGTCTTCATTGACTATCATCCAGCATAAATATAATATATACTAGCAATTACTCGTGTTCACGACACTCTAAATAAAATTAGTATTAAATTTTTTATATAATTAAAACTTTAGACAGAAAATTCAAATAAAAAAATTATGATAATCAATGAGTTTTAATTTTTTTCCTAAAAATTTAGACCCTACCAGTTATTACATGTGTTTTGGTCTCTTTCTCTCTAATTAATTTTTTATAAACACCATAAAAGAAAATATAAATTATAATACTTTAATTTGAAAGATTTAACTTTCTAAAAATTATAATTGGGTGAAATTTAAATTGACAGTTTGGATTTGCATATGATCTCCACTCTTAAAATATGGTAAAATTTAAAATGTTTAAATCATTTTGTGAGATAGATGATAGTGAGATCCACTAAAATAATTATTGAGTGGTAAATTAAAAATATAAAATAATATCAATCGTTGAATGATAGAAAAAATAATTCTTAACAGTTAATTCTTAGTTTCTCAAAAAGATATTTTTAAAAACTGTTCTATTTTATTATATAAATATTTGTTGAGTGTGTACATACGAATAAATCTTTAAGTTTACTTGAGATCATATTTTAGTAAAATATCTTTAGATTATATTTTGATAGGTAAACGTAAATATAAGAATAAAATTGATATATGATACTCATAAAAATGCATTTACATGAACTTAATCTAAAATACATTTTAGAACATAGACTTAGAAGTTTTTTAAAAAATAGTAAATTATACCAACTTTTTCTAGGCATTAGCGTATATATAGGGACCTCTCTCAATAATTTAAAACCTTCCTTATTTTCAAACGTTTCAATAGTTACCCAATTCCATTTATTTTTTGTTTAACAGCATTAAGAAAAAATGCACAAAGGAGACAATTATAGGCTTTAAGTAATTTAAAGGAAAGTACAAGAACCTCCCTAAAATATGTGAAAAGTATAGATACTTCAATTAATTATTTAAAATTTACACGAACCCCCTAATCATTTAAAAATCACATAAAGCATCCTAATTTAAGATAATAAAATATTCTTTTCATTTTCTATTAATACCATCAATTTGATAAAAATTAAGTACACTATTACAATTTTAGTATCGTTTTTCACCATAATCATTTCACATTTTATCTTAATAACAATATTCAAAATTAATTTATGAAAATTATTTCGTAATAAATCCATTATAAAATAATTGAAAATAATTTGCAATTATGTGACACAATACGTGAAAACCTAAATATTTTTTCTTTTATAATTTAAGGAAGATAAATAAATCATATAGTTATTATTTTATTTCAATTGATATTAGTCTTGTGATCTTGGGTTACTAACTTTGATATCATTGGATAAGATCAAGAGAGATTCTAGATTCACGAGAACAAGTTTTCATGAGAAATATTCCTTGGTTAGGGTGCTGTGAAAGCACATGGTTTCGAATAGTTGATTTAGGAAAACAAGTTAAGGTTGAGTAACAAATATTAGAATTTATTTCCTCTGCATTTTAAAGATGAAATTTTTGTAAGATGTAATGGCCCAAAATCTTTTTTTATTCTACTTCGATTATTTTATTATTAATCATTTAATGTGGTAAGTGGATGGTTTAAAATTTTATTTATCTTTTAGGAATTATTTAAATGCCTTGATTTGGTTTGGACACAAAGTGCTGGGTTCGATGTTGTAATAGCCAGTGATTTGGAGTTATTGTGAGATTAATTGAGTATTTTTTATTTTTTTAATTGGAGATATATTTAAGTTATCAGGATCATAATCAAATCATAATTCATAAATAATTCATATCTTATGTACACTGCATATAAATATGGAAGTATATATAAACAAGCAAAAAGGAATAGTGGGTAATTATGAAATTGTACAGTGAGAATTCATTTGGGATTTTTATATGAACATCGATGCTTCTCAAGCCCTAATATCATATTATATATATATATATATATATATAAAGTAGGGTCTGATAACGTTACTGTGCCGCGTGGGTCTTAACTTACACTACAATTGTGACACGTGACACCTAAGTATAACTATCTTGCGCTGCATAAAATTTAACTTCTGCTACGATTATGACACGTGTGTGGTTGTGACATGTGATATCTAATTGTAATTATCTTAATTATCTTATAAAGAAATGAGTATTTTAGATAATTACTACTTATTCACAAGCTTTAATTTTATTCAAATTTAAATGTTCACGAATGTCACTTGATATTTTTATTTAATTTACACTTCTATTTACCATATAATTAGTTATTTTTTATTTTTATTTTATTTAAAATATATTCTTATTTTTTATTTTTTGTATTTTAATAAATTATTATTTAAAATATAATAAATATTATTATTGTTATTAAAAAAATAATGCAAAAAAATATTTACCCTATTAAATAAAGGTTTTAATAATAAATATTATTACTATTAAACAAAATAATGCAAAAAAATAATTAGCCTGTTAAATAAAGATTTTAATTTATTAACATAAATTTATAATTATAATTATTTTAATTTATAATTATATAATCTGAATAGATTTAATATTGTACATAACTACTATTTAATTAAATTTACATAAATAACAATACATGTTACCTTCATATATATTTCTACAATTTAATTGTTTTAGTATGATAATATATTTAATTTAACTATATAATATAATAAATCCATGCATTGCACGAGTCATATCACTAGTATGCATATATATGAGGGTATATGTGTCGAGATATTCTAGAATTTTCAACGGACTTAGCTCAAGCTAATAAATAAAAATTGAGAGTAATTATGGAATTATGCAGCAACAATCCATATGGGATTTCTATATCAACATTGATGCTTCTCAAACCTTAATATGTATATATATGGGAATATAGATGTTGATACATTCTAGAGTTTTCATCGAGCTTGGCTCAAGCCAATATCTGACCAATATTTAGCCAGTCTTTCTAGCAAGTCCAATAATCTATCCAGTCTGTTCTAGCAGCTGTCAGAAATTTTGAAAAATTCTAACTGACGCCAACATCCAGACAATCTTTAATCAGTTTAATTTTGCGTGGCTTGATCTCTATTTTAATTCAAACTTTGTCTTTTAAAAACACATCAATCCTATATTTTACAATGCGTTAGCCTATTAAATAATACACTTTTGTTAACAAATTTTAAGACTATCATCCAGTGGTACTTGGTGAGTTAATAATCTACTATAATTGGTAAACATTTAAATAAAAATAATCACTGAGTTATATATATATATATATATATATATTTTTTTTTCCTAAGAAGTTTACTTTCTCAAATTCAAATGTTTAATTATAATAATAGCAAATATGTCATAAAAACTAAAGTAGCAAAATAAAATAAGATTTTGAAGATTCATATTACTCCAAAAAGTTTAATTGCAATAATACAAAAATATTTGATTAAGTATGTTAGAAATTTGGTACTATGTTTTCTTATTTTGTTTAGTTCAGTAGTTAAGGTTTTGGTTGGTAGACATGTTATGTGAGTTTGAGCCTTCTTAAACTTAATATAAAAAATATTTTTAATATTTTTTTAAGTAAAAAAAATAATGATGAAAAAAATGATTTTTTTTTGAAAGGTAAAAGTGAATGAATTAATTCAGAAAATAAACGTTCATGTACAAATACTCGAGAGCATACCCCCAGAACTCAACGTCAATTCTCTCCCTCACAGATTAACAATAAGAGAAAACATGGAGCCAAACAAACAAAGTACAAACGCAAAGGGGCATACCCCTATCTACTCAAAAGAAACATCAACCAACTCTAGAATTAATAACCTATAACAGCTAAAAGAAGAGACCAAACACAAACTAAATGTCGATTACAATCTGTTTTTGGAAAAGACTTAATGGATAAAACTTGCAAGTGCACACAATTCTCCATTTGACGTATCAACACTGAAGCCTCAGTAGACACATGTTGAAAAAGTCTGGTGTTCCTCTCCTTCCAAATAATGTAGATCAAAGAAGACAAACTCAACTTCCCCAATACTTGGAGTAATGAATTCCCAACAAACTCTGTGAGACAGCAACGGATCACATCATCCCAAGAAGTAGCAAAACATTGCAACCCTAACTGGGTCAAAAGGTGAGACCAAAGCTGCATGTGTTAAGGAATGTAAATATGTTAGTGCATAAAATCTGCGATCTCCTTGATTTATGCACGGTCAACTTTTATTATTTGGTTTTCCTTTTATGTAGGAATGTAAATTAGGCAATGACAGTGTATAGAATTAATTTAGGATCCTAAATTGATCTCCGTTCTGTATATATATATTCCTTTCTTTCAATGAATAAAAACAAGAGAGAATATTGATTTTCTTACATGGTATCAGAGCCGGAACGCTCCTGACAACCAAATTTTTTTTTTTCCTTTCTTCTTTCCTTCTTTCAGCTGTCATCTATGGTAGAAAAGCAAACCAAGCCTGAGGCTGATAAATATGGCAATCCGAATGATCCTTTTTACCTTCACCACTCCAATCAACCTGGATTTGTGCTTGTCACTCAATTATTGAATGAAGAAAATTACGGCACTTGGAGCCGTGCCATGCTCATGGCCCTCAGTGTCAAAAATAAAGAAGGCTTCATCAATGGCACCATTCAAAAAACACCAACTACATCCACCACAGAACTCCAACAATGGACGCGTTGCAACAATCTTGTGAAATCAAAGCTTCTCAATTCGATCTCACACGATATCGGAGCAAGTGTAATATACAGCGAGGTTGCTCATGAAATTTGGGCTGACCTGAAGGAGCGTTTTTCACGCATCAATAATGTCCATATCTTTCATGTTGAAGAAAGAATCCACGATTGTAAACAGGACAACATGACCATTGGTGCTTATTACACCAAGCTAAAGGGCCTCTGGGATGAACGAGACGCACTGTGTTCTATTCCAACCTGCACTTGCGGCACTGTAAAAGAGGTTCTGCAGTTCCAACAAAGTCAAAGGACTATGAAGTTTCTCATGGGCCTTAATGAAGCTTATGCTGCTGTTCGGGGACAGATCCTACTCATGGACCCACTTCCTACTGTTAACAAAGCTCATTCTCTTATTCTCCAGGATGAAAGACAACGAGCAGTATCAAAAGGAAGTGCACCCGTGTCTGACATTACGGCCTTTGCCGTAAGGAACAACTCACGAAATTCAAAACCAAATTTCACACCCAAAAATCCTCATTTGAAATGTGAAATTTGTGACAAATTTGGGCACACCTCAGAAACTTGCCGAGCACATCTTAAATGCGATTTTTGTGGCTGGAACGGTCACACCATTGATGTATGCCGTAAGTTGCACAAGAGGAATTCCGCTGGTGGTAAACCTGATCAACAAGAGCGTAAGAATTTTAGCTCTAAGGTCCATAATGCCAATGCCAATACAGCAACACCTCCCACCTCCTTCAACCTCACAGTAGAACAATACCAGAATCTAATGACGATTCTTAACAGCAGTAAGCCCAATTCCATGGCTAATCATGTTGGTAGAGTGATCTCTCAGGTACGACCTTTTGTGCTTCTGTCTTTGGTAAAGGAATGTGTTGGATACTTGACACAGGAGCCACAAATCACATGATTTGCTCTCCTGACTTGTTGACTACAACTTCTCAAGTTACCAATCAAACTGTGCACCTTCCCAATGGAGCAGTGGCTGCCGTCACACACACAGGCAACATTTATTT